>PVHY01000200.1:0-165330 GCA_004024945.1 Uropsilus gracilis
GGAAACTGGGTCTTGCTATTTTTGCCCATGGAACCGCAGGCTCTCGTTGCCCAGGGTACCACAGACTCAAGCAATCCCCAGCCTCAGCTTCCCAGGTAGCTGGGATTACAGGCATGCACCACCATACCCAGCTATTTTTTGGAACTAGGTCTCACTATACGGGCCCCAGGCGGGACTCGAACCGTGATCCCTAGCCCCTGCCGCTTCTTAAGCTGAAGCTTACAAGCACGAGCCACCGTGCCCGGCCTAAAAGGTACTGCCTTTAAAGGTACTTCCATGCATTAGGACTTCAAAAGAAGGCAATGAAGTTCAATTGAAGGTTCAGGTGGATTTAATAACTTTGATAATTGCATTTTCTTAAATTTGCAGGGATTCAACAATCAATTTTTCATATTTAACATATTAACACATATTTAACTTTAAATGTAGAGTTAAATGGAGAATTTTGATATTAATCATCAATATGAACATATGTAGCTATAAGAAGCACTTTCACATGGGAATTCATGTTGACTGAAAGTCATCTTGATTATTTTTTACACTGTGATTAAATCACTGGGGACAAAGATTATTTTAGTTAATTAGTTATTTGGCTGAACAAAATTATTGATTTAATCTACATTCACAGACATCATTCTGAGGAATGGAACCATTAACCATTATTGATAACATGCTGTATTTTTCAAATGTTATATGTTCTAATCTTCCAGCTCCTTTATGATGTAGGTAATACCTTCATTTCAGAAGTGGGAACATGCAAAGGGATAGTTTCTCAGAGATCTCACACAGCTATGCCTTTGATTCCAAAGCCATTGGTTTTTCTACTACTAGACTCTTTATAGCTGCCTGGTCATGATATTCATGACCTTGACCAAACATTTCAGCATTAAAAGTTAACATTATCTTCACTGCTTTGAAGATAAAAATCACTAAGATCTCATGAATCCTACTAAGTAAAAGATGACCTGATGTTTGTGCTTGTCTATAATGCCAGCAATGGGTCATAGAACCAGCTCAATATGGTTTAAAAATGTTGGTAAACAATGTCAATGGAAATAATAACTCACAATCTTTGTGCAAGGGCAGGAAGGCCAACAGGAGAAGATTGACAGCTGCCTGGTTTTGGGGGGTGCAGGAGGACTCTGCTACATTAGAAAGCACTCTGCTATGTCAATTTTGAACTTGTCAACAAATCATGAGAGGCAGATCCCCATAGGGATTTAAATCAGCATGGAGATGAAATAATCAGGAGTTGGGATTTGAGATGCAAAGGGAATAAGGAAAATCAAGTTTCACAGCTTGTGGGATTCAGGAAATTCATTTCGTTGATGAATAAGAAAGTACCTCAGCAAAATCTAGAGACATTCGAAAGGCAGGGTTAGATACTCCTGATGACTTATTTTGTGTGGTGCTGTGCGTTTGGACATGGGAATACTAGGACCATTGGAAAAATAAGCAGCTCATGATGGGCTCGGCATAGAGCTGCCTTTTTATTTTCCCAGACATATTTAGAACCACTTTAAAACATTTTTACTTGCTTTTAATTTCTTAATTAGTTTTTTAAAATCCTATGTGTTTCCATAAAACAGTTTTAAAATGACAAGAGGTTATTTCCACTAATGATCATGAATAATTTATTCACATCTCTTTAAATGGAACTAAGAAATTTATTTTAGATGAAACTATTTTTCTGATGGCTTTCCAGTATAAATGTAGGGCAAATAACATACTGGGGGGAAAAAAATCTCTGTAAACATATATCTACAACAAACATCTCTTTTAAGATAAAAGGTATTGTTTCCTACACTTGTGATACAAACACAATAGAAAATAAAACTCCTGCCCCCCTGCCACTCTTTACCCCTCTCCAGCATCTAGTAAACCAATCTGCTTTCTGACACTATGAATTTACCTTTTGTGAATTTCATAGAAATGAAACCACTCAGTATGTGACCTTTTGAGTGACTTGTTCACTTAGCACGCTGTTTTCTTGGTTCATGCTTGTCATCACATGTATCAATCATTTTATATCTTAATACCATTGTACTAATCAATATCTGTTTAGATTGTTTCCACTTGTTGCTATAAGTGTTTGTGTGAATGTATATTCCAGTTTTCTGGGGTATGTCTTGAGGAAGAATAGCTGGGTCATATGACAAATCTATCTTTGGAATTAATCAACTAAGGAATTAAGGAATTAACCAATACTTTCCAATAGCAGTTACACCATTTTGCATTCCCATAAAAAATGTTTGAAGGTTCCAATTTCTCTACATCCTTATCAAGACTATTATTTTGTATTTTAAAAATTATAGTTGACTTAGTGTGTGTAATCCACTTAAAAGAAAATATAAACCCTGGATATTTTTTCCATATCAATTATACATATTTGTACTATGATTTTAATGGCTTTTTTTTTATTCCACTGTATGTATGACTATCACAGTTTATTGATGGCTCAGGTGATACACATTTTTGTTGTTTCTGTTTTCCCAGTCATAAAGAAGACTGACTAAAGATTTGTCTATCTGTGTCCCTTTAGATTGTCAGCTTTTTCCTCATTATCCTAAATCATTTAGATAAGATCTTTATATCTAGGTCTTGCCAATTCACCTTCTTATTATTATAATAGCATGCATTTCTATGGTTGGATAAAAAATCAATAGTGTTTTAAATCTACTAAATTTGTTTTCATCAATTTAAACTTTAACCAATAGAGCATGAAAGTGTCACTTTTACTCCACTGCCAACTAAAATATTTAATTTTGGATCCCAAAAGAATATTCATGTCTCATTAGCATTTGTAGTTACTAGTTTGTCAAATATTACACATATGTTTATGGTAATGTTTTATATTTAATTTTCAGAATTTTTTTCTGTTCATTTTTTCCTAGGTGTGTTGGAATAGCAAATTTTCCTATTATTTGTAGTAGATTTTTTTGCTTATTAAGACTAATGATCCTTTGTTTCACTTGAATAAATAGGTTGGTTCTCTATTTTCATTTTGAAATTCGGGGTTTTAAAATTTTATATAATTTAAATTACCAAATTATTTTTAAAATATTTTATTTGATGCCATATTTTAAAAAGTTGTTTGTTATTTTAAGGTTATAAAAATACATCTAAAAACGTGTCTAGGACTAATATAATAACTAATTATCTAAATTTTTCTCTGAAGACAGCCTTGGTGACATACTTTAAGTTTGGATTGTTTTAATTGCATTTTATTTTTGGCAGAAAATAATCACTTTTTGGTAAATATTTCATATATGCTTGAAAATAAAATCTTTTTAAAATTTTTATTTGTTTGATAGATGAGTCCCTGAAAGGAATATACTAAAATAGTAAAGCTTTACTTTCATTTCTCAACTTATGACAGTTTTTTTTAATATATTTCACTGGTTCTTTTAATTATGGCCCAAATTGTTAGTCATGAAGCATAGAATGGAAATACCTCAAATCACCATAGTAACATAAACAATTCACATTTATCACAGTGGTTTAATGTACATTGACAGTTTATGTAATTACTGGAAATCAGGTTCATTATAAATAAATGATTTGGTATCCTTTTTAAATTTAATACATAAATTATTGTCAGAAAAGTCAAGACCTCTTCTATGTTGATCTTTTATCCGCTTCTTTCTTGGCATCTATTGCTATAAGTCTATCTGTATTTTATTGACTCACAGAAACTCTGCAAAATAATTGTAAAATATTAATTTTGAAATACATTGTATTTCCAACTGTACCTAAATGAAAGTCCAAGAACTGCTATAAAAGCATGCACAATCCAAGATACAAGATAACTTGATATTCCATGTGAAATAAGGTAGTGACTCAACTAGTAAGAAGTGGATTCTATCCTTATTTTGCTCAGAAAAATTTTCATTAAATAAATGAGCTATGTTTTTTTTCCCTTTAATTTAAAAATATGATGTAGTTCAAGCCCAGACAGGTATATTTTATAAACTGAGAAATCTGACAGGAGGATGACAAGCAGAAAGTCTAACAATATATAGAAAAATCTCTATAGAGAATTGGACGAAGACACTTTTGCTTCTGACCTATTTTGTTTGGGATCATAGACCTACAAGGAGGGCTCATATTCTCCAAGGATATTAACAAGGCTTAGTGCTGCATTCAACTAATTCATACAACTATACATGTGCCTTATTTCAATATACCCTTCCTTTTTAATATTTTTAATATGGATTACTCCCCTCCCTTTTATACATTTACTTATTCTCTCTTTACTTCATTTAACTCTTTCTTTTCCCCTCCCACTTTTCCTTCTCTTTCTCTGTCTCTCTTTTCTTCTTTCTCCTGCAAGGTCCCTTGGTGTATGGTATATGTTAATTACTGAGCCATGTGAGGTCCATGTACATATATTAATTTTGTTAGTTTTTTTTAAACAAATGTAACAAGAACCTATGAAAACCCTCCCCTACCTCCCCCCAAGACAGAATACTAACAAAGGAGTATATTCAACCACATGTTCTCAGTACCAACATCCATCCCACATGAAAAAAATCAGTGTTCCTACCATTTAAAAAATACCTTTGCCCCCAAAACAATAAAATTTAGTCATTTACAGCTCTGTAAATTGTAATTTTTGCTGCTTATTTTTCTCACCTAATATTATATTGCTGAACTCCATCTATATCTATGATGACTACATTTTGAGTACAGAATATCCTTTCACTTGTGTAAATATTCCATATGCAATTGATTTATTCACTCTCTTGATGGTATGTGGGGAGAGTCTATTTCAGTTCCATAAAATGTTCAGGGGAAATATCCTCACATCTTTATACAAACTCTCCCAGGAATGGAAAGAGGGGATATTTTCCAATTCATTCCCTTTGGTTGCTTTAACATTAAAATCAAAATAAAGAACATTTTAAGAAAGAAAAATTGAAGATTCATTTCACTCATAATTAAGATTATAAATATTTTAAACAAGTAGTACTTATTCAAAATAATGTGAATCCAAGATTATGAAAAATTTAACATGACATTTAATCTATTGAAGCTTCCAAGACATAATATTTGGTAAAAAACAAATACGTATGATTCATTATAGTAACAGGTTAAAAGAACTAAACAATTGAGAGACATCTCATGCTAATGAGTAGAAAGATATGTTAATGATATTAAAATTTACCTGCTTGATTTATAGATTCTGTATATTTTGCTATCATATTGTATACAAGCTTGTTCATGGAACTTAATAAGATGGTTCTAAGTTGTGTATCGAAAAGTAGAAAGCGAAGAGATGTCAGAACACTTCTAGGAAAAGATAGGATACAGGGACTTGGTCTACCAGCATCAGTCATATTTTGAAATGTTTGCAGTTTGTTTGTTTTTTGAGACTAGGTCTCGCTATTTTTGCCCGTGGAACTGCAGGCTCTCGTTGCCTGGGGTACCACGGACTCAAGCAATCCTCAGCCTCAGCTTCCCAGGTAGCTGGGATTACAGGCGCGCACCACCACGCCTAGCGATTTTTTTTGGAACTAGGTCTCACTATGGGCCCCAGGCGGGACTCGAACCGTGATCCCTAGCCCCGGCCGCTTCATAGGCTGAAGCTTACAGGCACGAGCCACTGTGCCCGGCCAAAATGTTTGCAGTTTTTAAATTATGGTTTTCATTCAGTGATAAAGAATTAATGGAATTGGAAATACAGGCCCCCAACAGACCTATCTTCCTATACAACTTAGATATGAAAGAGACACATCTCTCCAGTCAATTGGAAAAAAATGGATAGGTAGGAGTGCTACTGAAACAAAAAAAGGTTGATATAAGAAAAGAAGTTATTTTTTATTCCTTGTTACATGCTATAAATAAACTGTGGGTGGCTTAAAATTAAAACTTTAAAATTCTCAGTTAATAAATTTTAAGAATTGTTCAATTTTTCTAAATCTAGATGGTAAACATTCTTCCCAGATCCCTCGTCCCTAGAAACATGATGAAATGGGTGGTCAAATCTCCTAGTGCAAATCCTTTTCAAATTTCCAAATTTGAAAAAGCAAGAATATATGTACATATACATGCATACATCTACAACTAAAGCACCCATATTAGAGAGTGATTACTTCGACAATTAGTTGATAACATGGTGGAAGCCATATATATGTGTGTGGTGTATATATGTATGTATATATATAAACATATGCATGATTTTATATATAGCATTAATAGAATTAAATGAACAATAAAGGGCTTAAATTGGACACAATGAAAGGAGAATGTATTTTAGGGAATAAGAATATACTGGATTCAGAGCATTGAAGCTTACTTTGGTTTGTTACCAAAATCTTTTTAGGAGGTACTCTTTAATCTTGTCTAATTGTTACATATTCTTTTCCACTTTTTCCTTTATTCAACATTTGGTATTTTAATAATCCCTTTTGCTCACTTTTTTAAACAAGAGATTTTATTTAAGCCACCTAATTCTTTTACTTCTCTGAGATGTGTATCATTAAATAATGGATCTTCTCTTATTTTAAAAGTTCAATCAGCTAATTTTAGTACTATCAATGCAATTATAGGTTGTGTTTCTACTTCTGCAATAGTACTGTTCATTAGTGATAATGCCAGTTGGCATTCTTAAAGCACCTTTAATCCAAGGATCATGAAGACATTTTCACAAGAAAAAGTAATATTGTCAGTTCAGTTTCTAAAAAAAAAAAAAATCAAAAAGGAGGATTGGCAGAGAGAATTAGAAGTGCCATTCAAATACATTCTTTGTTCTATTGTTTCTTACACCAAACTAATCAGTTAAAAAAATCCCTCCCTCCCTCTCTCTCTCCCTCTCTCTCCCTCCCTCTCTCTCTCCTTCTCTCTCTCCCTCCCTCCCTCCTTCCCTCCATTCTCTCCCTTTTCTCTCCTCCTTCCTTCCCTTCCCTTTTGTAGCATTGGTTTGCAAAGCTTTACGTGACTGAGAAACATGGCCTCACCTCTTTTCTTATGTAAGTTCACATACAACACTTACAACTAAGGTAACTGTGATCTTCCACCATAGTCCAATGTGCCACTTAACCCTTTTATTTTTTTCTCCCTCCATCTTTTTTGGTAACCTCAATTTTACAGTCAAATTTTTGAACTTCTTTTTGTTTGGGTTTGTTTGGTCCTTTGCTTTACTTCACTATATTCCACATATGAGTAATATTATTTCAATCCCAGATCCCTAAAATGGGATACTTTTATATTTAGTTGGTGCAAATATACAGTGAGTGAGTGTTTTAATTATGGTGACTGATCATGGAAATAATATAGAGAAATTCTAGGGCAGGTTCACACAATCTGGATTCCTCC
The DNA here is from genome assembly GCA_004024945.1 of Uropsilus gracilis. Lineage (NCBI taxonomy): Eukaryota > Metazoa > Chordata > Mammalia > Eulipotyphla > Talpidae > Uropsilus > Uropsilus gracilis. The sequence continues at coordinate 7,318 of PVHY01000200.1, forward strand.
TATATATCATGTATAGCCACATTACAATAACTGGTATTAATGTTAAGGAAGAATCTGAATATAATTATGATTCCATGTCGATGTTTTTATAGTATAACGTTTATATAAACTTTATATTATTCCTACAACATGATAGAAATTGAAGTAGTTTCATATTTAATACAATTTTACTTATTCATTCAACCTAATTGATAACCAACTTTCCTAGATACTGGAGTATCTAGAATACAATAAAAAAGTGAATTCACAACTTATAATGGCTAATAGGAGAGACATTTAGCTTTTATTCAGGTGATAATACTAGCTAGAAGGAGGGATGAACGGAATACTAACACAACCTCTTCCACATATTCACACAAGATTCCATGCTATTGCAAGCTCTGCCACCTTTAAAATATGGCTCCCAGTTGCCCGGCATTCTAGCAGCCTGAAGGAGGAAAGATCATGGAAGATCACTAGGGATGTTTTGGGTGAGTGATGCCCAGAAAAGGTATATATCATTTCATTTTTCCATTGACTGGAAAAAATGGCTTGGCCACACCTAACTTCAGAAAGATTCAAAATGTAACCTCACTGTGTGCTCAAGAAAAGTGACTGAATTTGGGTGCTCAATCAATGGTCTGTGCTACAGATGTAGTGGTGATCATAATGGAAAATGTTTTGCAGTCATGAAGCTCATGGTCTAACAAAATATAGCAACTGGTTACATAAACAATATGTATTTCAAGTTCTAAGAAGGAAATAGTAATGTATTAGTGATTAACAGGGAGAGTGATCAAGCAAATTTGAACATGGCATGGTGATATGACAACACCTCTCAGTTACATTTGCACTGGAATAGGAATGATGAGGAATCAGTTATGGGAAGAACCCAGTGGGGAGAATAAATTCAGGGAGTGGGAGAGAAGGCAAAGAAGAGAGCCAGAGGGCAAGAGCAAGAGTAGATTGGAAAGAGAACAAAGCCTTCAAAGCCATGATGATCCATCTGTATTCTATTCCTGGGGAAATGAAAGTCACTGCATGATTTCAGGAGAGGAGCCATATGATCTGATTCTGTTTCAAAGTATTGCTCTGGCTTCAGGATGGAGAGTGGATTATTGTTGCTCATGAGAAATCAGGGTCCCAGGAAAGATTGTAGTAGCTAAGACTCATGTAATGGAAGAATAAATGAAAAGAATGGGGCGATTCTGCCTGCATTTTGAGAATAGAAACTTGAATGCGCTAGATATGGGCTTGTGTTTATTTTTCCTGTTTGAGTGGTTTGGATCTTGTTTTAGGATTTTATGCTTAGATCTGGTATTGACTGAGTCCTGGGTCAGACTTTTCTGGATTCCCGCTTCTTTAGGGGAAAACTAGTGAAGGGGATTCAGTCAGGTGGAAATGGGGGCCAAAGACCAGGCCAAATCAGATGGACTCAGTATAGAGATTTCTCCACAGAATAGGGCTTTGCAGCAGTGACTGATAAAACCATATGTCTTTTAGATCTATGCTTCTTAATATGTTTGGCATTGAATATGTGATATGTGACTAATCCAGTTTCAATGATCCGTAAGTATAAATTGTACATACGATTTTGAAGTGTGGGTATGTAAACTATTTCTTATATTGGTTACATGTTTACATAATATCTTACATATATTGGGTTATAAAATATCTAATACTAAAAATAATTCCTTCACTTTTCTTTTACTTTTAAATATTTCTTTTAAAGACAATTCTAAACCTACAGAAAAATTGAGCAGCTAGTACAATTTCAGTAGGCACCCACCCATCCTCCTGCTACCCCAAATGCATGCAAGTTTTCGTGAATTACTATCTCATAAAAAAAATCTGTCATGAGAGTGAGATATAGTGACAAATTGGAGTGATGAATGAATCTGTGAATTTTGAGGGGTTGGAAGGTGTCCAGAAAGCAGCTTTTTAGAGATGATGGTGTAAATGGATAAAACAACTTTTAACATGTGATCATGGTCAACTCTTAATTTGTGGTGAGAAGCATGAAAGGAGGATAATTGGAAGTGATGAAGTCAGCTACTGCAGAGGACAGTGTGTGAGTGATTCAGGGGAATGGTGATGTCACCAGAGAGGATAACAAGAATATGAATGGAGAAGGAGTGTTTCATTGGGTAAAACACTAAAGTCTTCAATAAACAATGATACTAAGTCAATGACAAGTGTAAGAGTAGTCTGGCTGATTTCTAAATAACTAAACTATAATATGATTTTCATTCAAGTATTCAGTTCCGTTTATTGATGGTAATAAATACTTGATGAAATAAATTGGTTAAGGAAAGGGAGAGCATGAAGAATTGAAATTCTGTTGCTGTTCCCTATAGCATTTTGTTAAATGACTTAAACTTCTTACATTGATTCCCATGTTAAGCATCCTAAAATTACTAAATTAAGACATTTAATATTTTGCTTTCTTTTTTCCCTGCTTACCCAATAGCATATGTAGTTGGTTATGAGAAGAAATGTGGATAAAGGTTTCATAGCAAATGAGAGGAAAGGAAGTAATAAAGTTGAAAATAAGCAAACTGAACAGTTTGTACTTATTTATTCATGATATTTGTACATAAGATGTAAAATTCTTGCATTGCTTTTTGTGTTGTGGGAAAAAGGAATTGTAGATCAAGAGAGCATAAATGTGGTCAAAGAATGGGTAATTGTAATGATAGTTTCCATTTATTGCATACTTATTTTGTAGCAGTCAAGCTCTAAGTGCTTTATATATATTAACAAAAAATAAATTTTTTATACCCTAGGGAATTTTAGTTAATTATGCTCTTCTTCTGCCTCTGACAGTTGAAAAGAAAAAACAGACACTAGGTGGGTAAACAGGTATTTGGCAGACCAGAAATCAAGCTCCACTCCCTGAATTCAAAGAGCATGTTCTTCCACAGAGTTATATTCAAAAGAACCAACCTTTTAAAATAAAATCATCATTGGTTGAACCATTTTTTTCCTACAAAAGCATACTGAAGTGCTTGTGCTGCACAATAAAAAAGAGTTTATCCCATGCATTTTCTCACTGAACAGAAAATATTCAGAGATGTATAGACTCAAAGTTTCTCTGATTATAGAAGTTACAACTCCATGTTGTTTATTTCCATTTCTCCTCTACTACACATGGATTAAAAAATAATTTAAGATAATGTATCTTAAAAATCCTGAAATATATGTCTAGGATGTAAAGGAGCATAGCAATATATTATAAAATTTGCTTGAACATATTTTTGATATTATATATGTGAATTTAACTTAATCAGATATATTTATGTTTTCTTTCTTACCTGTGTTGTTAGTAAACCATATTTAGGTGGTAGATCTTTTGAAACATTCATCATTTGAGTTGTTTATTTTTTTCTGAATATGATGTAACCCTGTTTTTCAGGGCAGCTAGATTTAGTGCTAAGGATGATCTTTTAATTTCTACATGTAGAAATTCATCAACAGCTTTGTCCCTCATGACTGCTAAAGGTTGCTCCTTGTTACCTGGACCACAGTATGAGAGCCAACACTAGGAAGGAGTCCCTGTGTGATGCTGTCAGTGATTCCTGTGAGAGACTTAAAGCCAATCAACTACAAGACTAGTCCAAGATCAGAAATCAGATTAATAAAACAAGCTGCAGTAATGATTTCCAAGGAGGGCTCACTGATAGCAGAGTGAAAGGGACTAAGTTAGTCTCTCATCTGTAAATACAAATAATGAGAAGTGTTAGACATGAGGTTCCCAGTTATGAAGAAGATGAGTTTGAATTTGCTTGTGATCCTTAGGGGGGTGATTCTTTCATGCTTTAACTTACCAATTGCTCACTCAGCCTTGAGCACTGACTTTGGTGCAGGATCTACAGAGACAGACCAACTCTGCCTTTATTAGGGCAATCAGAAATTTGTGAGGAAGGCAGAGGATTGACCGAATAGATGTTGAATGCTGAAAAAATAACTGTTGAATAAGAGTTGAGATCAGGAATGGGGATAAACAGTAAACATGTGTGGCATGTAGCAAGTGCTTTAATAGAGCAGGAGATGGTATGAAGAGGCCCTGGACCCTCTGTCCAAATTTAGAAAATCAAATTTTTATAGGTATGACCTTTCAGTGACATGTTGAAGGCATTGTATGGAGAGGATAGGCTAGGAGGGAAAAAGCAAGGGATTTGTGGCAAATAAAATGGGTAAAGACAGGCAGATGAGAAAGAACATGATAAACTAAAGGGCTTAAACAACATGTAGCATTTTGCTGAAAGAAGAGAATGAAGATATTAGCAAGGATGTCTTCTGGAAAGTCCTATATGATTACTGAATAGTCTCATGCAGTCAGTAGATTTCAAATAAGCTTTGTCATGAAGCAAATAATAGTTTGTTAGAAGCCATGTGCAGGAAAAGTAGAAGAAAGTAATGGGAAAGATTGATAATGATCTTTGAGAACCAGCTTGCAGATTGGGACTTGGAAGCAAATCTAAGTCCACTTTTATTGTGGGCTTGGGGTCATTATATATCTTGGCAGAGAATGATTACAGTGAGGTAATGAGGAAGGAAAAAAACTCCAGAATCCCATGACATGTGACACATAGCAGGAGATTGGGGATTCATTACCTAAATAGGTAAAATACATACGGGGTTAATACTTTTATCATTCAGGGATGTGTCTTTTCGGTGGGACATTCCTGGGAGGCTAGGGGGCTGTTGTCACAGATAAGAGACTTGCCGGTAACCATCTATGGTGTGTCAAAGAGGACAAGAAAAATAAAGGTGTTATTTTTTCAAAGGCATACCTCCTAATCTATGTCCATGACCCACGATAGTTAATACAGACATAAAGCTTGATATGAACTAAATATTTCACATGTCAATTAATTTCATTCTCATATATCCATCTGAGGTGGAAATTGCCCCTGGCCATTTAAAGAGTATCACAAGTGAAGTACAGGGAAATTAAGTAACTTATCCATGATCCTACATCTAATAAGTGATAGAACTGGGTTTTGAACCCAGTTTTCTGGCACTAAAACCTATACTACTATTCACTTTAGGATATTGCCTCTGACTACAATATCAAGGTTAACATGCTATTAATAATGATATTTGAACAATCTAAGAGTATTATTTTTTGTGTGATGATGTAGTTCCTACCATTCACTTGCATCCAAACTCTCAAAGTTGGAAAAAAAGAGATGCAGAAACAACTGGCACACTGGAATCATGCTTAATTCAGTATTTACTCATGTCAGTGTTTTACACATTGACAATCCTTTCTCTTAGCTGACATTATGGTAAAGATGGAGACTGCTATTACAGGAGATCAGAAGATATTCAGTGAGAGAAGTAACAGTATAACAGATATTAACTAGGTAAAATTAGATATTCTTTTATTCAAAGAGAAAATGACATTAAAACATCTCAAAGTAGTATTTAGCTATCAGGATTGTTGATGTTAATGAGAAATTGACAACATCCATGTATTTTTTCCATCTAGGGGCTTCATATTTAAATGTACATAGAATTTCATCTAGATATACTTAAAGATGTTTTATCATCCTCCATATTATTATGCACTGATGTGTACAGAAAGTACCTATGGATGAATCATCATCATCACCACCATAAAATTACCTCAAGCATTGTTTTAAGTACTTACAAATATTGCAAGTACTTAAAATAAAATTTTTAAAATAACTTTAGAAGAAATGTGTCTTTATCACTCCCAATTTACAGGTGTGAAAACTGAGAATTTACAGGTTAACCTTCTCTCACTGAATGTAAGAAAAGGTTTGGTCATGACTGGCACATGCACTTGCATTCTAAAATCCAAGAAGTAGTTAACATTGCAGTGGTTCATTGGAGAGTTCCTATTTTATTCCCCAACTCCTTATTTCTCTCTATCTGTAAAGTGATTTTCTATATGAACAAATAATAATGATGACCTCAATAACTGAAATGCATGCAGCTACTGAGAACTTCAAAACATGTTAATATTCACTATTAAGTTCCAATGTCAAGTGAAGAAAAAGAAACATACACAAGTGTTAAAAATAAATAGGGGTCCAGCAATCCCTCTTCTGGGGATTTACCCAAAGGATAAAAAAACACTAATTTAAAGGGGCACCTGTAACTCAGATGTTTATTGCAGCACTATTTATAATAGCTAGGACATGGAAACAACCCAAATGTCACAAAACAGATGAATGGGTCAGAAAGTTGTGGTATATGTACACAATGGGATATTAGTCATCAATCAAAAAAGGCAAACATCTCTAGCAACTTGGATAGAGCTAGAAGGAATCGTGTTAGCCAAAATAAGCCAGAAAGAAAAAGAGAAATACTGGATGGTCTCACTTATATGAGGAAAATAGGGAAAACAAACAAACAAATGGACAAGAAAAATTTAAAACTGTCAACAGAACTGAAGCATAGAGCAAGGTGGGGATAAATCTGGGGAGGGTGGGCACAAGAGATTAAAATAGTTCACAGGTGAAAAGGTGGTGTGAGAATCTCAGAGTAGACAATGATGTAAAGAAAAATACATGTATATATAATTCAAAAATTAAATAAATTAAAAAGAAACAAAAAATATAAATAAGCAAGGAGAGGGGTAAATATGGAAATGCAATTTCCACTCCCTGACCAGTGCTCTTTCTTCTGTGCTGTGCCATCTCTCGTGGTCTTAGCAATTTTTGCAGATGCCAGGTATCTGAGCTCTTCAGAAGCCTCCTGCTATGTTCAGTTTTTTTTGAAAATCCCAAAGAACAGAAGGTAGTAGACATCTCATCATTTAATACTAGGAAAGTTCTCTAACTGCTACTATATGATTCTGCATCATGTGGTAAGCCATTGTTTGAAGACATCTATTTTGTTTGATGAATTAAATATTTTAGATTTTGTGATCATTTCTATTGAGATAAATACCTCTATCAGTAGAATAAGAAATTGGTTGAAAATGTAAATAGCTGATGTGTAACTATCAGTAATATGTATATTCTTAGAGTATATAGCATGAAAAAGAAATAGCCAGTAAGAGGAGGTTCTTTAGTCCACTGGAAGAGTCAAATCTGACATGTAGTGAGGGAACTTTCAGGATGGGAAGCCTGCAGAGAGAAGATAGACAGGCAAAAAGAAAAGGGTGAATTTGTCAAGATAGTGAAGAGTCATCCAAGAAGGTGAAAAGGTGTCTGAAGACTGCTAGAGAAAAGGAAGGTCTGTGTTGATACCGATGCTCGTGGGAATAAGAGTTCCAATCTGTGGCAGTGACACCTTTCTACTCATGAAACCTGTGATTATATGCAAGTTAATAGGCAGGAAAGTAAACATGAGCAGAAGCTATTAAAAGAAAAGATGAAAGCTTCTGAGAGAAACGAGAGTTTCAAAAAAGACTGCATCCTGCTGCTTTGTCACTATGGCCCTTGTTAAGGAGAATCAGGGGAACTTCTAGGGTCTGAGTAGAGCTGGGGCTTACTGGTAATTACTACCTCAGTCACTTAGGTGTATAGGAGTAGCACATAGATATGTGCTCCTTGCCACAGGAGTCAGAGACAGTGGTTTAACAGAGGAATTGAGTAGGTGATTGCTACCCTTCCAAGTGGGGTTGAAGTCTGAAGTCGGGACAAAATGTGCACTCTGGGGGAATCTGACTGGAAACTTCTCTGCCACATTTGGAGTGGCTATTTGCTGTACAATTGTTATGGCCCTCTGAGACATCTGCTCTTTTCTCTGTCAACTGTCAGCATAGACTGTTCATTCTATCGCCTTTGATTTATTCAACTGGTATGCATGTTGCTTCCATTGGTGACTCATCATTTGCTTCCTCATGTGCTTAATAAAACAAGTCTTCCTGTGTATGCGTCTGGGTTTATTTTCCCATAAAAGATATTTCTCTGTCAAGAATGACCTTGTCTGTGTTACAACCTTCCTCTCTCTTACTACACAAAATGTCTTTTTTTATCTACTTTTCTTTCTTTGAGAAGAATAAGCCCCTGGGCTAACATTACTAAAGCTTTATTAACATCATCTTCTAAACATTTATAGGTAGTGCTGGGACACCTGTCACTTTTAATGAAAATGGAGATGCTCCTGGGCGTTACGATATCTTCCAGTATCAAATAACCAACAAAAGTACCGAGTACAAAATCATCGGACATTGGACCAATCAGCTTCATCTCAAAGTAAGTATCTGTATAACTTGGCATTAATGTATACATTCCTCAGCGGAGTGCTTTATTTTCAAAACATGTAAATTGTTTGAATATTCTTGATGATAAATTATTAGTAATGTATATTTTGTTCCCTTGATTTTACAATGTTATGGAAACTCTTAAATGTCAGCAGGGAAATCTGATATTTACACTGAACAAATGAGCTCATTACTTTTTTAAATGACTACACATATACAAACAGGGAGCTTGTGGCCTTAATACTTGTTCATGGAGGGGTGGAGAGTAGATGACAAAATGCAATGGATGATAAAATTTGGGCTTTAAAAAATAAGTGTATTTCACCTTTCCCAGATCATAAGTTGAGACCTATGGCAACATCTGATTGATGGAGGTGAGTCATGATCTATATTTACTTTACCTCTTTCAGTGCAACACCAGAGAAAAGTAATATTCCCAGAAGCGATATTCAGATTCTTTAACAAGCCATTCCTGTCTACCAGGAATGCTATCAAGACTCAAGGTCTAAGATTTTTGTTCCCATATGTGACCCTGTGAGGACAACTTAGAGAGACCAGTGTTCAGGTGCCAAAGTTGGCTAGACTGGTGAATACCACGTTGTCACCAAACACTGTCTTTTCCTCCTAGTGGTTGGTGGGGATGGCATATTAGATAACAATGGGGCAGAGGAAATTGGTCTAACCTCACTGGTAGACAGACCTCCTGAGAAGTGCTCTGAAGGGAGAAGAATTCAGTGACTTTTGGGATACTGTCTGCTGCTGACACACACCAGTCATAAGGGACTGATCCTGAACTTGAAGAATGAGGGAGGTCTAGGAAGTCACAGGACTCAGAAGTATCAGTAGTGGTGGGGAGGGAGTGCTATAGGGATAGCAACTGTCTACCACTGTATTGGAAGTTATTTCACATGTTGATGTTGATAGTCCAAAGTTCCCTATCAGTGAACATGGTTTCCCCCAACATAGAAATGTGTAGAGTATGCCCTACAGTCTTGGCTAAAAACCAGACCTGATTCATACAGCATTTCTTCTACACCTGTAATGTAGCACTGTTTACAGGAACCATATGACTATGGGTATCATCTGTACCACAAACTAGAAACATGTTCTCTATTACTGATTTGACATATCTCCTTTACTTGATTCTCAAAGCTACCACAATATTATAAGAGTTCGGTTTTCATTTCCTAAATGATTAAGTTCCCTTCCTTCTGATAACTTAGCCTAATTAGAAGGTAACAGTTTAGGGCATACAGGGAAGGTACAGAGAGAGAGAGAGAGAGAGAGAGAGAGAGAGAGATCATGTGTGTGTGTGTACGTGTGTGTGCATGCACACGCAACATGGGCACTTGTGCTTTCTTGTTTTGGAAATCAGTCAAAAGGCCTCAATTTGGAACATGCAATACATTTTTCACTTCTGTGTGGTAAAATATAGCCCCTGAAGTGCTATGTTTATACAGCATCAATCACCGAAGTTCTCAGCGAAAGAGTAGATGATTAGAAATAACTAAACAAGAATCTTTATGATTTATTTTCTCAGAAATGACTTCCTGGTAATTATCACATTTCTGTATTCAATCATGTACAAAGGGAGCTAATATTTCCAATTATTACTGTATGATAGAAGACCATATATCTACAGTAATCTGATGAAATCTGATCCATTGTTCTGCAACTAAAGTTGACAGTTACTGAAACATTATTGATAATGTTGCAGGTTATTAATACCAATCTGAAAATCAATATCTTTTTTGACAAAAATTCTGTTGAATGTGGAACTACATGAAATAACTAATAAAGATCACAAATAAAATTGGTAAAGGTTAAACTTGGGTAACTGCTTCTTAACTATACTTTCACTGATGTCAGAAGATCTTCTACACATTCTTATGATTAAGGATTTATATAAAAAATTTCAGTGGTTGAAATGAATGTATGCATGAGACCTAAAATAATTATACACACAAGTGCACATATGCATGCACACGTATCTCTCCACATAACCATGATATATGTATTATAAAACTTCATGTTGAATGTCAAGCTATTCTTTTATGTACATTTCATGGTGCATAAAATTTTATGTGCATTATATTATCGTTCATAAAATATACCCAAACAATTCATGATAATTATTTCTCATGCATGATTATGAAAATTTATAGATAGATAGCAACCTACCTTTACTGAAACAGAGAGAATGCAACTGTAAGAAGAGTAGAGAGTGGATGAGACTGTGAGAAGAGGTTTTAAGTACATGGTTGAATATCAGGACCAAAAAGAATATGGCCATTACTCTTGGAGAATAACTCAGTCACCTACTTGAAGGTGGAAAAGAAGGCTCCTAGGAAGCAATCACTTTATTAACCTACTTAGATCTTAGACAAGACACCAGAACAAATCCCTTACCTTAGTTTTACTTCCATAGCATGGAAACTTGAGGAGAACCTACCTAAATGATTGTAGCAAAAATTAAATTGACTAATCAAGCATTTAGTCCAGGAACATGACTATTACCTTTGATTACTTGGCATCTCCAGATGGGGAAGCAGGTAAGGAGATAAGTTGCAAGTCTTAAAAAAAGGTATTTCCTGCCTCTTATCCTCTCCTCCCCTTTAGAGTTTGCTTTGGAAAGTTTGGAAAGACTCTGCACTTGTAAAACACTATTTAACCCAACTGTTTCTGTTCATCTTCAGTATTGATCTTTGTACCTTAGAAAATCTATCTGCATTTAAAAAGTACGCTTTATGTTAGAGAGATATGCAGTTTCTTTGCTAGAGCTCTGGGACTGGTCACCCAAATAGTTGGTTTTGAACGATTTCGGCAGGTCATTCTGTGCACAGGCTCTGTGGGACACTTGGTGCATAGAAGAATGAATGGGTGGGTCCTGCTCTCTGGAGCTCACTGATGCCAGTGCATGGCCACCCAAGCCATTTATTCCAGGGCACCATTGTCAGTGCAGAGGAAGGTGCATTTTGTTTCCCAAGGTTGATCCCCATCTGCCTGCCTGCAGTTAGGGCTCCAGATAAGGCATGGGGGAGGGTGCTTTTTCCTGTATGCTCCACCTGTCTCTGTTCTATTAAATCTAATACACAATACTGTATTTCACACTGTCAATGGTAAATGTTCATTTACTATTCTATTATTTGACTGAATTCTGCTATTTTCAAAGAACCAGTTTTTCAGTTATAGGATAATGTTATACACAGAGAATGTTCGGTGAGGCATCTATGAATGCAATAAAGTTTCCCTGGCTATATCGTGGTGGAGTAGAAGAGTTTCCATAACAAATAGTATTCTTTTCTCTTTCCTGCAAAATTATGAGGTATTTTATTTCCTCAAAATCTTGGTCCTAATGGTTGCACATATTACTGCTTCTTTTTCCTTTGTTAATGGGACTAACATATGTTCTCAATTTAGCAATTAGAATCATTTAGTATAATTGTTTATTTTGATTTTGCTTTTCTATTCGGTAATCTCTGACCACACACAAATGGTGGATTGTCTACCTGAGAGTGAATTTGAACAATTAGGTCTCTTCATTTTGTTGGACCCAGTCTCTCAAGAGGCAGGTGGTACTTATTAGTGATTACAAAACACACTGTAATCTAGGGGCTCAGAGTAAACAGCGAGCTTGAACTGTGAAAAGAACAGCCATATGCTGTTCTGGGTCCACAGGGGAAAAGGGTATCATGGTTACTGAATGCACTAAAATTACTCAGGGCTCACTTTATTATTCTTGCAGTCAGAGCTATTTTGTGGATTACTGTAGGAATGGATGTAATGTAGACATATATGTGGAGATACATGTTTTTGTTTTGTCCTTTTTTATTAGAGTAAATAAAAATGGTGAAGGATAAAGACTTTATTATAATTTCTCAAACCTGACTATTAATGCCACAGTGGAAACTGGGAAAGGTCATTTGAAGAAGAGCTTCATTGACCCAGATTTCAATTTTGAGTAGATCATCATTCCATAGATGAACTAACTGAACAAGATGCTGAATTCTGAGTCTCAGTTTTCCCCTCTGTCAAGTAGGACTATTATGAATACAGGTACTTAATCTAAACATTAAGTGTATTGGGATATAGTTGTCTAGATTAAGACCACAGAGTCAAACATAGATTTGTGTTGCAGTCTTTCATTCATGCACTGGGCACATTATTTTACATATTTTAGTATCAGAATCTTCAGGAATCATAACTACTTCATAGAGTCATTGGGATAATTAAAGAAAATTACATATGAAAAGATCATAGAAAATTGCCTAGTACAGATTCAACCCTAAATGAAATAGTAATAATGGTTTTTGTTTTGTTTTGTTTGGTCAGTAGAACAAGCCTTTCTCTATGAAGGCCTGTAATGTGTATTGTGATCTGAAGTTTCATAGATGCAAAGTCCTTCCTGCCTTTATCTTCATGTTATGAGTCAGGAAGAGTGCAATAGCAGTTGCATACACCACAATAACTTGTCTATATCTGTATAATAAACGCACAGTGTTTATTTTGGTATATGAAAATGTAAGCACTATGATTTCTGTGCTTTGGGGACAACAAGAAACTGAAGAAAAAATCTGGGAGAATTTATTCCAATTAGCTCTGTCTTTCATATGTTCTATAGTGTGGTATTTATAATATGAAATTTTAAATGAATTATGTGTTCACAGGTACATAGCGACATGCTATACAGGCATGCTATACCATGACTTCCTCTGATTGCTTGGGATATAGAAGGGAAGACTTCTAGTTTTTCTTCATTTTCCTCATGGATGTCCTGTTTTTGATAAAACATCAAATGTTTTTAGCTGAAATGATTAGGTTCATCAACTTTAAAGAGGAATAGCTTTTCTTTAATGGAAGGTATTAAATACTCTTGAAGTAGGAATGGGTTGAGTAGAGTTGAAACAATTTTTGAGGGGAGAATTGACCCCTTTATGTTAGTTTGAAAATGGGGTTTCATGTCATTGTCAATGTATATAAATAGAAGTTCACCTTATGAGACAAGCATTATATAATACACTCCCTTTCCTACAAAGCAAGAATGTGAAGTCAATTCCCTGAGACCTTTCACTACATCCCAATAGAACTTTAAATGACCCCTGCTCACTGCCTTTATTCTCTATTCTGACACTACTTTGTCCTGCTTCCTTGCCTAGTAATAAGATGAAAAATCTTCAAAACCACATCTGTGTTTATTAGATGCTAATTTTGTTCTTTTCAAGAAGTCATTTTGGTCCAGCACATACATTTCTGTTTTGTTACAACATGCTTTTGACACATTGAGTAAATGTCAAGGTAATTAAATTTTAAATAAGTTCTTGCCAAGCCCAGAGCATGTGCTCAATAAGTTTTGTTGACTGTATCATGAGTAATGTTCTGATAATTTCTGCATCCTGGCTGAATATGGAACAGTGGTCCAAGATCATTGATTTGGATGTAGACTTGTGCACAGTTTATTTATTCTGTTATTGTCCCTTTCCTTGCAGGATGAAACATAGAGGAGTACACACTCTGATATCAAAGGATTCACAACCTTTAAAGACAATGATAGTCTCAAACAATGAAAGTATAAAATTATAGAATAAACTATAAATTGAGAAGATATATGGTTACCTCCCACTAAGGGGACTGGATACCTTTAACTGACAGATAAATTTAAACTGAATCTTAGATTACACTGATGGCCAGGAATGGTTGACAGAGTGTACAGACCATGGAAAAAGCACCCCACATTTGTTCACACATGCAAACATGTATGCATGCATAGATATATACATACATTTAACCTGCTATTCATTCCATAGCAAAGTGCCTCCAAAATGCCATGTTGTTGTAGGAGTTGAAATGATTTAGAGGTATTTCAGTTCTCAGTATCACTTCTGAATTTGTAGCACCATGTATGTGGTAGCAGTATTCAAGGAAATCTGTTTTTCATGAACCTTTAATGCATTCAGTTTTACTTCTATATTTTTGTCAAGTAACTCACACATTCTTATTAGTAGAATAGGATCAATGTTCACAAGGAAACATATTCCATCTTGTTCTGGAGCCTATGTAACTGGCTTATTATTATTTTGACAGATTGCAATATTCTCATAGAGATTGGTTAGGGATTTCCTAATCATTGGATCAGTTGGTGGGAAAAGTATGATATTCAGAAGTCTGTACCATTCTTAGAACAGCACTGATAATTTAGGGCAAAAGACCTAATCAACTTCTCTTTAAAACTTAACTGTGTGGGACTTGCTAAATAGTCATTTACAAATCAATAAACCAAAAGATGAAAAGGTGTTGTCATCTTCATAGGACTAGATAGCCAAGTTGGCTCTAAGGTAGTGATATAACCCAGGAGCACCTACTGAGAGAGGTGAAATTAGAAACCACTGTTATGTTGCCAAAGATGAACTCAGACACAAAAGTCAAAATGGAGCATGCAGTCATAGGATCTGTGTAATCCCACCCAATTAAAACTAATGGGAAGTTAGTTTGCCTTGAACACAGTGGCAAGGAGACTATATCTAGAGGGTTGAGAAAAAAAGAAAAGAAAAACCCTCAGCAACTTATACTAACTATTCCTGTTGACTTTATTCCTGCATGCCATTTGCTAAGCTCCTACACCCTGTAGGATTTGAACATTGCTGAGTGGCTTCTGATGATAACTTCTGAGGAGTAATGTCCATTGGAAGGACAGGTCTACTTTTCTGGGAGGGACATCGTAATGCTGGCTTGAAATGCTTTGGTGGAGATGAGGGACGTTGCTCAAGTTTTCATTGATAGTAAAAAAAGGGCAATTGCATTTAGGGAACTGAGTTTGGTCCAGAGCTGCCAAAACAGAGGACAGTCTAAGGGAGAACATCATAGGAAATGAAAAAAGATGACGCTGAATCTGATAGGGTCTCAATACTATGAGAATACAGTTGCTATTTTTTAGGCTACAGGCTACAGTGAGCTTTTATTTTTATTTTATTTTTACAGTGAGCTTTTAAGTAGAGACATTTTTCAGCTTTAAACTTCAGGAAAACATCTTTGGCAACGGATTGGCTGGTGAAGAGATTGTTTCATTACTTAGCAGACACCATAATTAAGAATTAATTTATTTTCTATTTTATTTAATTATCTGATTCTCTTATCTCTTATCTAGCTATCCACTTGGTTTAAGCTTTGTTCTGTAGCATACTTAAAATGAACTACTTAGATACATTTATCTGGAGGATAAGCAAATAAATAAGTGAGGTCATTGGGAAGAAAGAATAAAGAAAGTTAATGAATTTTAGTTAATAGTCAAGTTTATTTTTTCTCATCACTAACTTTAGTCAATAGATTAACCCAGGCTATTAGTAAAGCCAGTAATATTCATGCTGCTCTTTTAAGAAGATATAAAATAAAAACATGATTTTAAAATATGTGTGAGGTCAAACATCATTAGGTTGAAAATCATAGGTTTTAAAAGTCATAGGTTTTTAATAAAACCATATGGAAGACCATAAATTTTAAGTTTTGGATCATATAAAATATAATTTAATTTGATTAGGAATTGAGAAGCAGGATTCAGTTATCCTGACGTAACTGGAGGTAGATTCTTGGGGTTTTCAGAGAATATAGCACTTTATCGAGAAAATATAAGTGGGGTATTAAAAATTGTTATTAGTGAAAGAATAGGAAATGTTTCAAGTACTTAATTAATAATTTTAATAAACAATAATGAAAATGACACAAAAATGGATAAGAATGCCAAAAACTACT
Organism: Uropsilus gracilis; assembly: GCA_004024945.1. Lineage (NCBI taxonomy): Eukaryota > Metazoa > Chordata > Mammalia > Eulipotyphla > Talpidae > Uropsilus > Uropsilus gracilis. The sequence goes on from PVHY01000200.1 coordinate 23,228, forward strand.
AGGGATCTAATGGAGAAATCAATATGATGCAACTTAAAGAAGGATGTAGCATACAACAGAAAATGCCTCTATACCTATATCAAAGAATGGCACAGGCTGATGGTGACTGGACTCTTATGAAGATAACATAATATAAAAAATAGTAATAATGATATTTTAATCCTTATTTTAACCCTTGGAGGAGAATGTAAGTGCAGTGTTAACATGACAAGTAAGATAAGTAAGGTTAAAATAGGCTGTAAATATAAAATAATAAATAAGTGGAAGAGGGCTAGACAAGGATATGGAGAATTACTAAATTTTACTTAGTATTCTAAAGATTTTAAGCTGCTGTTTTTTTGATCATTGCAGTTTCATGTGTAGTTGTGAGAAATAATAGATTCCATGTCTCCTTTACCCAACTTCTCCCCAATGACAACACCTTCCAAACTATAGTGTAATATCACAACCAAGATTAGATATTTTACAGCCCACCAACACCAACTTGTTCCGATTTCCCCAATTTTATTTATACTCATTTGTATGTGTTAAGGATGTTTGTTTTGTGTGTGTGCAGTTTTGTTCCCCATGTAGGTCCATGTGTCTTCCCTTTAGTCTAGATGTAGAATCTTCCCATCTCCCAAAATTCCCTCATATTTCCCTTTTATAACCACACCTGTTTCCCTCCCATATGCCTCTCCTGGTACCTGGCAACAAATAATATGTGCTCCACTTTTGTAAAATTGTCATTACAAAACTGATATTTAAGTGAAATCATACTGTAACGAAGCCTTTGAGTTTAATTATTTTCACTCAGTGTAATTCCATTAAAATTTATGCAAGCTGCTGGGTTCCTTTTTCACTGTTGTGTATTATTCCATGCCATAGATATTCCAACATTTCTTAAGCCACTCACTCTTTGAAAACTTGGAAAAATTTTTGAATCAACCTGATAATGAATATTTTTGAGTTAGATAGTGAGAAACAAGAAGGAAGACTGGTATTTTGACTGAGAACTGAACTAAATCATTTTTATATGGCAATTTTAGAAGTTATAGTTAGCCCTTTAATATAGAATTTTTTAGAAATCAAGAAACCGAAACATTGCTACAGTACAAACTTCTATAAGTGACATAGGAACACAAGAGAAGTCATTTTCATTTAAAATAATGCCCCCTACGGTTCATGGGTGACAAGGTGATGGAAGAACCTCGGAGTATACAATAATGTAAAAAATATATAAGTGTGAAATAAATTAAAAATAATAATAACAGATTTAATGAGAAAAAAATATAATACCTCTTGCATCTCGAGCATTTAAACACCAGTCTATGAAAACTGACCCACATTCTTGTCTTTCACCTTCTATCAATTTACACTAAAATTGTTAACTGTGCACTGAAACCAAACTCTTACTAACTTTCCAACATTTCTTCCAGGTAATCCACTCATCACACAAGCTCAGCTGTACACAGGGCAGTATGGACTAACCCTTGATCTCTCACTTAGTATTCTTCCTACTCTGTGCTATCTTTGTTGCAACTAGTTCTCATGTGACTGCTTTTGGGATTCTCAGGTCTGCTGTATCTTTGCATTTTTCTGTACTCAGACCAATTTTCAGGTTCCAAAAAGTCAGATATAACTTCCAGAAGAATCTACTATCTTTGAAATGACTGATCTAACCACTTTGTAATTTTTTTTCTAAGGAACTAAAGGAACGCTGCAGTTGGAGTATGCTATATAAATCTTCCAGTAAGAACATACTTAGAAACTGAGTTCATCTCCGTAAATGTGGGCAACTAATCATCCTAGCTTTAAATAGATTTTATCAAAGAATCAACTGATTTTTTTTTAAATGGACTCTAATTCATATATTTTAAGACACAAGAGTGATCTTAAAGGATACAACCTATGAAGTTCTGATGTGGAAGCATAACTGAAAATCAGAAGACTTTTTATTTTTTTTTTTTTGGGCCTGAGAATTCACTAATCTATACGTAGATGTGTGTTTCATTTCTTAATATTTGGATCCTCAATCTTCATGTTCACAAAGTTAAGAATTTCATAGTTATTCACTAAAATTTCTTCCAGCTATATTGTTATCTAACTTGACAACTCAGATGGTGAGAGTTTTATTAGAATATGTTTTCCTCTTTGTTTACTCATTTCTCAATTTAAGTTACTACTCTAAATAGTTTAAGGCCTCAGTCATTCATCTTGATGCTACCTTGTAAATCTCACTTGGGACAGAAGAATTCAGAAGAATTCTATCACTAGTAATGTATTTTATTTTCAGTTTGAGTTTTTGTGTTAAGGAAGTGTGGCTGCTGATAGTCTTACTGTATCAGACCTGACATCTCTGAAGTCTAACACCCACAAAGTAGGACAGTTTCACTAATAACTGAGGCCAGATGCATACAATCATTATGGATTAATTTACACTACAAAATATAAACACCCAGTTTGGTGAGCAGAAAAAAGGGAAGGGAAGAAACTGCTTGGCAAGGCTCTGGAGACCGGCAATGCAGGACCACATCTAGAATATTCGTGGCAGTCATCTGTCTCTAGGGATGGGAAATTCACTTCTCAGAGAGTCCAAGAAGCTCTCACCAAATCCAGGAGAAGGTTTCATGACGGGTGTGGTACTCAACCTCACAAGTTACCTTACGTTTGCTGCCACTTTTCAAAACATTGTATCAGGATCACCTTTTCATCTTAATTTAGATGAGGTCACTCAATCCAGCCAGGTTTTTAGTTGTCCTTGCCTTTCTTCTGTCTACTTATTGGTGTCTGCTGGAACAAGTGGTTGTTTTTTAATTGATAATTTAAATTTCTCTACTTTAATTGCCTCCACCTTTCTATCAATCAGGGTAATTAGTGTCAATACATAAAATGTCTTGATTAATCAGAATCATTATGACATCAATACATTTGACACCTACTAAAACTAAAATGGAAGAGGTTACTATTGACAGCATAATTAATTTTCTTATTGTTTTAATAAACATGAAGTTATTCAAAATGACAATAAAATTAATTGCCTTTTCCTCCCACAGGGGCCTATTTTTATTACAGACTTTTAAAAAAGCAGAATTCCGCTACAGGGGAGCTAATTTTATTCTGTTAGACTGAATTCAAAGAGGGCTAAGTAGAAATCACTAAATGATTTGAGAAAGGCTAATCTATTTGAACAGCACTTTTCAATGAAGATAAAAGGAGAGCTAAAGTCTATTTTTGTGAAGAAGTAGGGAGTTTCATGGTAAAAAGGAATGGGCTGCATATCTGCAATGTGAGCTTAGTTTTGCGCCTATAAAAAGAGAAAAATAAAATGATTTCAGAATTCCCACTGTGCCATCTAAAGTTTGTGTGCATTTACCTCATGACATTGAAGCCATCAGTCCTCCAACATTTAATGCCCTTCTAGCCTGTAAACAGTAGATTTGTGTGTTTGGGAGCCGATGTACTGGAACTCAGAAAAAGTGATCACATCTTGATTCTGCCTTCCTCATCGGCATGAAGTTATCCATTTCTTGAATCTCCACAGTTTTTCCATTCTTTATCAGATTTTCTCATATTTGTATGCTAAACTTTTCTCCTGAGATGAAGTTTTGCATCTGCTGCTCGCTGGATAAGCAATTACTGGGCGCTGCATGAAAAATAGAACTTTTTCATATCCTTTAAAGATTGTTAAGAAATAATTGGTTTTAGAAAGTTAATACCATTCTTCTACCCTGATGACACCTCTTCCCACAGGACGATTTGGCTCATTTTTTTGAAAGTTCGTGATGACTTTGAACATTAAGGGGTAGTTTCTTTTACAATTTTTATTTTCTAAAACTCTTGGAAACCTGAGACTGAAATAACTTCCAAAATGATAACTGTGGTTCTTGTTTAAGTAAGCATTTTTTCAACTGCCTTCCTCAGAGCACTGTTCTCCAGGATTTTAGGTATCTGCTATGTATGCACACACATGCTTTCTGGGTAAGTAAGTATACGGAACATTAGGACAATTGCTTTTGTTTTTTTTGTCTTCTTGCAAGAATTTTTAGAACCTTGAATGTGCTAATGTAGTCCTGGCTGACTGAGAAATGGGGATTTTTTAATAAACACATTTAACCTTTTCATTTGAGGAACGTTTTGTGGAAATAATACTATTTGAAACTTTCTTTTGAAAATTATTGGCTAAAGTTGAATTTTTTAGCTGTATAGAATTTTACGTTCATTTATTTATTTATTTATTTATTTGTTTGTTTGTTTGTTTATTGACATTATTTCTACCCCCAGGTTCTCCTACCACCTTATCACCCATGAACTATCATCTTAGTCTTTTGTGCCCCTCCCATTCCCATATTCCCACCCTCTCCTGCTCATGCTCCATGCTTCAGTTTTACTTAGAGTTAGTTTTAAAATGTTCTTGTTTTTCCTTTGCCCCTCATATAAGTGAGACCATCTAGTATTTCTCTCTATCTTTCTGACTTATTTCTTCTAGCATGATTCCTTCTAGCTTTATCCATGTTGCTATAAATAACATATTTTTGTCTTTTTTCATTGATGAATAATAGTCCATCCTGTACATATATACCACAGTTTTTTTGTGCCATTCATCTATTTTGGGGCATTTTGGTTGCTTTCATATCCAGTCTATTTTAAATAATGCTGTAGTAAACATCCAGGTAACAGGTGTCTTTACATTTATTAACTCAGTCTTTATCATAACTATGTATTAGAATGGACATTTTATAGGAGGTGAAATAAAAAGTAATATTAAATTGCCTATATAAGTTCATTCATCTAGGGGAAGCATGGGTGAAATTCGAGAGAAAATATATATATATATATATATATATATATATGACTTGGTTGTGCGTACTTTTTGGAATACTAAATAATGAGAATCAAGAAGTTGGTGAATGATTGGACTGAGCAAACAGGAAAACATGGAACTAATGATGACTAATAAGTAAAGGAGCAAACAAGAAGGAGGTTTTAAGAAAGAGACTATTAAAGAAGAAAGCTTCATGAAAGAATTTATGTTTAAACTAGTGTGTAGTGAACATTCTGGAAAAAGGCATGAAGAAAGCTGTATCAGGGTTTGGGCATAGACTATATAGAAACAGAAAGAGGGGAACTCAGGATTTTAAGGAGAGAAAATAGGAAGACATTGGAAAAGGAGAGGGAATAGAGAAGGAATACCACAGGAGGTTTATTTAATGTCAAATTTTGGAATTTAGAACTCAACTTTGAAAGTGGATATTATCTTGTAACTTGCATTAGTCACAAATGACCTGATGAAACTGGGCTTTTGGAAGATAACTGTAATGAGTTTATCACAAAGTTGAGCCTTCATAATTTAATAATTATTTAATAATTTCATAATTTAATAGTATTACTTAACAATTTAAATAATTAGTGAAAAGATATTCCTGAAATTACTACTTATTTACCTAAAAAAATTCCTTTATTCTAATGACAACTTTTTCTTAGTTTTCCAAGTGATATGTTTTCATTTTACAAAACACCTGTCATTTTATAACATTTTCTTGAACTAAATGTTGGCTGATTTAATTTTAAAAAAATTGGGGGTAGGAGTAACAGCAGCAGGTATTTAGTCATTTCTGTAACTGATTAACAATAAGGTACTGAATTGATATCCTAATTTTCAAATTAATATTCACTGATCCTTTAAATGCCATAAGTTTATCTACATAAGGGAGTGATATAAGGGAAAATTCAGGAGTTCTGGTTTGTTTAACAAATGACTGGACTCTCTTGGTCTACTCCAGAAAACAGGCAAGTAGGATTCCTCTTCCTAGAATTTTTTGCCCTTTGCATTACAACTCTGTAAGACTAATTGGGCAGTGGAGACACATCCACTAGTATCCAAGCGGAGTCTAGTTGCAATGCCACAGATGGCCATGGGCGTATCAAAATGTAACTGTGTATGTATGTATATGATTTGCTCAGGTTTTTTCCTCCATTAGCCTCTATATTAGCACCTGCAATATTGCATGCTCCCCATGATTGTACATGCCTGACCCAGTGGATGTGCGTGCGCATGCATGAATGGGCTCACCTGGACCTGAGAGATGGTGCTAAAAGCATGGTGTCACACTGAGGGAGAGAGTGAAAGAGAGCTTGGGCGTGGAGAGAGGAGAGAGGAGAGAACTGGAGAGCCCAGATCTATGAATATTTCTAGGGGTGGGTGGACATTCCTACCTCTCAATGCACCCCCCCCATTGTGCAATGATGTGTCTGTGTAACAACTCAAACCAATAAAGAACCTACCAAGAGCCTGTGCACTATGACTGGCATCATGAACAGGATGGTTACACTACAAAGGCTAAGTAGAGGGCAACTCCAGCCAGCGCAAGAGAGCTCTATAATCTCTCATCAGCTATTATGTAGCAACACAGTATGAAGTTTCCTAATATGTAGTTCTATTTTATTCAATCTTCCTAAATATCAGTGAGATCTCTATGTGAATATATTTTTTAATGTTCAAAATGTGGCATAACTATTAACTATTATTTGTAAAGCTCACGATCATTTTGTATAGAAAGTAACAATCATACAAAGTCACACACACTAACAACCTCAACATTGTCATTTTCTCCTTTGGGGAATTTTTGACATATCGTGAAGTAAGTATTAACTTAGTCAGAGTTGGATTTGTATATATTCCAATAGATCTGAACTCCCAATATTTTTTCCTATTTCTGTGTTTTATGTGAGTGTGGGTGAAGTGGAACCTTATATCTTTTACTTAGAAAAGAACAATTTATTCTTGTCTCACATAACATACTCATGGAAAATTCTGGAACTGTAATGGTCATGTCCATTCCCAGCAGAGGTGGGTTGAACCTGAAAAATTCTCTTATAGGTTTGTCACTTGATCATTTTTCTTTGACTTTAAGTGAGACCTGATGTAGAAAATATATTTTTTATAAATTCCTTTATTTCTTGAAGGCTGATAGTTGCCCTGCAGTTGATATATGATATCAAATACTACTGAAATTACAGAACCAAGTTAAAGATCAAAAATAAAGATCGTAATTTCTCATGAATGTGCCTGTTTGCAACCATTTAGATTGTATTTATTGACATACAAAAGAGAGTTGCTTTTCTTCAATAGTGCCCTCCCTGTTCACTGGCAGCCTCTTGAACCTGGTGACCATCTGCTGCTGCTCCCTAGTGGCTACCCAGATTCTCTTAATGTGGAGTGGAAGAAGGGACAGAAACAGCTGTTCTGGAGCTTTAGTGTTTCCTCTGCCCTCTTACCACCTGCCAGTTGTACAACTAGGCTCCAGGAGTCACAGATCTACAAACCAAGCAGCATTCTTCCTCACTACACTAGGTGCTCATTCTTTGCATATAGTATTACTTTCTCATCTGCCATTCTTCTCCTTTCTCTTATTCCCATTCTTTCTTCAGGATGCTAAGAGGGAATGGGATAGGGAGACAGAGTTGAATCTCAGAGGAATGTGGGGCTCTGGTCAGACTTTTTCTAACTTCTGATCTCATAAACTCCCTCCCTATTTCTGTAACAAAAAATTCTTAAGAACCTTTATGAGGAATATACGTGGGAGTACCATTTCATTGAGCATCGAATTAGCCTTCTATGATGTTGTCACTGTTTATATGTAATAGGGAAATAGGAATAAGAGACTATTGAGAGGTTTTCCTCTTACTAGCACCTTCTCTTTAAGAGGAAACAACTTTGCTGTCAGGCTGTGAATGAGAGGAGATTCAAGAAAAACTGGGATAAACTTGACTGGTATACAGTGGAAAGATAATAGAAAGGAATGGATATATGTAGCAGATGAGAGGGAAAGGACTGAAATTGGGATGGGCTGGTTTCTTAGAAGAGGTTGGGAGTTAAGAAAGAAAAAAGTAAAAATTTTCAGAGGGAGAGAAGATGGCAGGGGAAGGGAAAGAAGTGAATGCTTGAGATCAAGATGTCTTTTATGAATCCTTCTTAAGAAGGCTACAACAATGACTTCCAGAAATTGTTCTTGGTCAGATGGATTACACAGAGATTCATCTTTTGGGATTTCTTCCAAATTGTTTTGGTTATTTAGATATCATGCTGTTTTGACATACAGTATATGAATCTAAAATATTATACCTGGTGTTTTTTGTTTGTTTGTTTTGTTTTGGAGTAAGTCATTATCTAGAACAAAGGTTAGCATGAAATATAAGTAGTCTATAGTTTGAAAATTTCAGAGAAATTTCTAGATGACTAAATGCTGTCTGCAATTGTCCCTGGTTCCTTTCCCTCCCTCCCTCCTTCCTTCTCTCCCTCTTATATTGAAATTTTCTATTTATTCAGGTATTATTTTCTCCATTGTCAATATATAGTTCTCTTTTTCAGATTTTAGGACATTTCTTCTTGGGGGTGCATTGGTTCATAACACTGTATAAAATTTAGAGTAGTAATTTCACATTTCCCTAGAAGTATGTCAACAACATACCCACCAACAAAGCACTCAGATTTCTTTATCCTAGACTACTGATTACCCTCTGTTGTATCCCACTCTCTTTCTCACTCCCCCTCTCATACCCATAGTTTCAACTGAAATAATTACCACTGTGAAATGCTCTCCAAGTTCAATAAAAAGGAAAGTTAATAAAAATGTTATTCAGAGCCAAAATAAGGACTAAGACCTGGAAGATGAGTATCAGCTATCTTTGTGTAACTGGTCTTTACATGCAATCTTTAGCCTCAATTTATATAGGTATGATGCATACACAGAATAGTTTGGTTTTTTTATCCTAAGGAAGGAAAGACATCTAGTTAATGTCCAACATTTTTAATTAAATAAAGGAATTTGTCTTCTAACAAACTTAGTTAATTAGTAAACTGCTCACACTATCAAAGTCATGTCTTGATTTTATGGAACTAATTTAGAAGAACACCTGTGTTTGAGAAGATATCAGGACCAGAGACTCTTTGAAGCTATTATCCTAAAAGTTTCTTTACAGAAAAGATAGGGTCTGTCTGTTATCTCATGCTCATTCCTGTAGCTTCCAGTTGACAGGAGCTGGCCTGTGGACCCTGGGATGATTCCTTAAATTCTTGTCCAAAGTTTTCACATAGACTACCCCATCATTCTGCTGATTCCAGCCTCTTGAGGCAACCCAGGAAGGGTAAAGATAGACATCCAATAGACAAAATGCAAACATTTCATTTCCCCCCCAAAAGTAGAAGGGATGTTTAGCTACAACTCTCAGATTATAGCAATATTTTTAAAGTGATGTTATAGTATTTTCAGTGGATTATTGGGTAGGTTACATTTTATTCTAAATTTAGTATTAAGTATATTCACTAAATTGAGGAAGGCTAGGAACTTCTCTGAGGTAACTGCATATTGAAAATTAGCTTTGCAGTATTACCTCTTAACAATAAATATCTTAGGAAATGGGAGATTATTCACAATGGGAGCAGGAGATATGGCCCCCATGTCTGCATTGGATTATGGTTTAAAACTCCGCTCGCTGACCTAGATGTATGTCTTCGGGATTAAACTTAAAAACCAGTATGTTCTGTGGAATTTAAAGGATTGATGATCAAGAAAATAAAGGTAGGACTTGAAATTATGGAGAAGCTTTCTGATAGAAACTGGACAATTAAAGAATGCCTAGAAGGCCATAGAGGCAGCATCTTTAGAATTTGTCTACAGGCTGTTTTCCTGGATTCAGGAGTATATGATCTGTTCTTCATCTAGAAATGGAATGAAACTGAGACTAAATTTAATCTACAATCAGAATATGGAAAGAAGCATCTACTATGCATTCACACTAGAGGGTATTAGTGAGGTCAGACTCTTCACTAAGTCTCAGAGGACAAAAGCTATCAAAAAGGTGGGAGGAGTGAAAAAGAAACCAGAGACAGTGTGGACTGAATTTAGAGGAACTTCTGCTGAGTTTTCAAAGAAGGAAGAGACTTGGAAGCATTGACTTTGCATCATAAGGGCATTTTGTCTGTGTTTTGAATTGAGTCCTCTTTTGGTATTTGTGAGTGACATCAATAAATATTTGACTCGCTTTTAAAATTTTGGTGGGGATTTGTTTTATAAATATTACATATCACTGAATCCAAGCCATATGGTGCATTGGCTTTGCAAATGTTAAGCATGTTTACAGATAAGGAAACCAGGGCTCAATAAATAGAAATGATATCCTCTTTGGCCCTCCAGTTACCACATTGTACAAGACTCAAGCTGCTGGCTATATTCAGAAGCTGCTTCCATCATATTCCTGTTATTAACTAATCTGGGAGAACAAGAGGTGGTGACCTGGCTGTGGTGAGGCTTATAATTGGGTGCTAATAGAACTGTGTTTGGAAATAAGACATACCATTCACTTGGAAATTAAGTTGATACTGTCAAAGAGAAATGCATTGAAAATAAAATGTAAATCTCACAGTAGGGCATAAGATATTCTTGTAAAGGGTTGGGTCCTCATAAATGTAAAAGAATCAGATTTATAAAGTCCAAAATTACAGTGTATGTAAACAAATAGAATATTCTTGAGTTCCACATGACATTGTTTAATTCTTCAGTTACAGTGATTTGGTTGATAGTTTTCTTCTTTCAGTTTTAGGATAGGATTCAGGAGTCAAATAGTAGATTTTATCTCAGTCCCTAAAAGAGCTACCCATACAGTATGTGACAGCTTAAAGGTAATTGGGGAGGAAAAAATAATCACAAGGAAATTTTAGAGGAAGGCAGGTGTGTCAGTTCAGAGATGGAACCTGGAATTTCATAGGATTGACAAAGACTGTGAGTCATATTGTGGTCTCCTTGCCCTGGAAAGTCAGCATCCTCAAGGGATCTCTTCACAGGAAATGCCAGTGCCAGGGCTTAGCATTCAGGATAGTATCAGACAGGAAATGCAGTCTCTGGGTGGGTCTGCAAAAACAATCCCCAAAAGGGATCCTGTGGGGAAAAAAAAGTGCAGTGTATTTTGTGAGTAATTAAAAAGAGAAAAAGAAAATAATTTGAAAGAAATGGAGTTTCCGTTGTCCCGGGGGATGTCAGATCATGAAATGCTTAGAGATTAACTGTATAGAAAAAAAGCAAAGTGAAAAAGAGTTGGAAAACACTTCTGAAGATTCAGCTAGTTAAGATCTCAACAAAGGCCAGTATTGAAGATAGAGCTTTTGCACTGGCTGTGTGATAAATGGGGAAAACCCATAGTTCTTAAGAAAAGGTACTTTTCTATTCAGCATCAGAGTGTATTCATAGTTGGTTTCCCAAATCCCTTGCATCCTTTCATTATCCTTCTAGGTTGCACCCAGGCTTGCTTATTAAACCTTCACTCAGTCATGAAAGATACTCAGTGGTTATTTGGTAAAGAGCTATGTCAATTTTCTAGCTGAATTCACTGAATTTGTTCATGCCCAGCAATTATGAGTTAATCTTCTACCAGTGGCAGTAATGGTATCTTTGATATAATGGTTTATTTATAAACTTAATGGCTATCCTTCACTCTAACACATGAACAGTATCATCCACTGAACTCAAAAATGTGACGTAGTCTCCAGGTTAGTTGGAGGTGATAAATTGCCAATTAAAATGGTATTTCCTTCTTATTTTTTAATTTCTTGTCAAGTCTTTACTTTGGGTAATTATTTGAAATGAAAAGGAAGAATATATATCTGATCTCACCTCTGTAGAACTTGCGTCCCATAGAAAGAGGCAGTCTCTTTTAATTGTTTGCAAGAGTTTTTTGGGGGGAGAGGGGGTGATAACTAGATATTAATTTTGCATCTTGAATTCCTCACTTATCAAACTTTTTACTGACATTAAAATAAGTCAGATGAAATTCACTATCTCTCCTTTATCACACTCTTCTCCCAGTGTTTACTTTTATGATATTGTTTTGTGAGGCTCCTGTGATAAATCTTATGACCATGGGAAAGCATATAACTTAAACCTCTATTTCTGGCTCCAACATTTTAACATCTATTCTATGACATATAGCTCTACTTCGTGTTTTAATAAGAAAAATATATTAAAACTAGATACTTTGTTCTGTTCTTTCTTCCCATGTAGTCAACATGTTTTTTGAAGTCCTATTTTCACTTTTACTTAAAGTGGGTGACATTGATATTCTGTTTTGTAAGACAACGATGTCAGTCTCCCCTTTCTTTAGCTGTAGGTTGACTTTGAAAGTAGCAAAGAAATAAGCATTTAAAGTATTATGGCAATGTAAATATTTAATTTCTGGAAAAATAAATCTTAGTCACCCAAAAGAGAAGATTGTTGGCATCAGGGTCACATAGGTTCTCTTAAACTAGTTTATTCTTAACATTCAAATGCATTTTTATTGACTTTATATTTAGACTTCACAGAAAATTTATTCTGATTTATTCCAATACCATTCTATTTTTCCTTGTATAATTTTCTTTCACTCTTTCTCTTTCTCTCTTTCTACACACACACACACACACACACACACACACACACATCTCCCTCTCTCCATTATCTTTATGGGTATCCTTGTAGATTCCCTGCTGAACTTCCTACTTTTTAAAACTACATCATCATTAAGCAAAATAGCTTATTCTGACTTACACTTAACTGATTGTCTGGATTTAGAAATAGTAATAGAAAATTATTTTCCATTAGAATTTTGAAGGATTGATTCCTTGATTTTCTCTAAAATCCTGTTTTTCTATTGAGAAATAGCTTGGTAAAAACCTAAGGGAGATTTTGTGCCATCAGTCATTCCCTGTATGCTGGTCTAAGCAATGTAGCGGGTGCTTCACATGAGAAGACTAAGTACCCTAAACATCAGGCAATTTCTTTTTAGTATTTACTGCATAGAATATTACTCAGCGTTCTTCTGACTTTTCTTTTTGGAATTCTGTAATTATATTATGTAGGATACTCCTTTATAGTCTTACATTCTTACTTATATTTTCTTTCAACTTTATACATCTGATGTCCTCAATTTTATTATCTGAAGTTTTCAACATTTTTGCAAAATTATGCTATTAATCTTTAATAACAGTACTGGGAGTGCTGGTGTCCCTTTTAATCTAATCCTATTTTGTATTTATGGGTATATATTTATCTTGAATCTCTATATTTCTTTCAATTTCTTGGAGTTCTTCCTTAATCTGTGGAATAGCTCAATTTCTCCTAAGATCAAAGTGGTTTCAGTTTCTATGTCTTCTGCTCTCTTTTTCCCACTGTTTGATAGTACTTAGCTTAAAAAAATTTTGGATAATTGGAACGGGTTTCCTTTATTCCTATGAAAAAGGATTGGTTTACTCTTAGCTCCACTTGCTGCTCTGAGGGGAAAGTGACCAAGACTGGAGAGTGGAAACATATGTTGGCAAGGAAAGAGGATTTCTTTTCCCTGAGATTGACCAGCTTGCCTGCTAGAGGTTTCAGTAATCCCAGATTACCTTCAGTTGCTTTAAAAAGAGGCCCCAATTTCTTGTCTTATAGTAAATACTAATCAAGGGGGGTGGATGTGGTCCCTTGGTGATCCTGTACATAGCTTGTTTTCACCACACGCTTTAGTATCATTTAAGTCTCATAAAATTCAGATTATTTGCTGCTTATGGGTCCATGGGGCTCCCTTTGGGCAAGCTGATTTCCTTTGAAATCTCTTAGTATATTATAGGTTATGAATTTTCCATTTGTTTTGATCTCTCAACCTATCAGCCTCCACTTTCTATTTTCCTGTCCTGTGTTGGTGACAACTTCCTTTACCTTTAGTGTAATTACATGGTCTCTAATAATTTTATTCTCTCTTGCACAACTGAATTTTAACTGGAAGGGGTCCTAGATGGAAAGCTAATTTACAAGGCTGGCCCTCATCCTGGATCAGTGGGGTCAATGGAGTTTTGAATATAACCTCATAAAATGCTGTCTTTTTAGTGAAGAGAATAGTTGTATGATTAGAAAAGAAATTTTCAGATATCACAAGAATATATTTGGATCTGATCATAACTTACGATGCTGGCATTCTGAATGTCCTTAAGGCAAGATTTTGTTGAATGAATATGTGAATTAATTGAATGCCTACTTTCCAGAAGTTGTTCTGAATTGTGTTTCCACATGTCTGGTTGTCCTAGGATGGGTTGTCAGAGGTAGTCTTATCATAGTATAACTCTTAGGGGTGAGGATATTGGGGGAGAACGTCAGAAACTGCTCCTGAAGTTCTTAATAGTTTTGTAATTTGACATTTAGATAAAAACAAGGTGTTTTTCAAGAACCCTTCAACTTCCCAATAAATAGGTACTAGGAATAAAGCTAAATTAAATTGTATGTTGAACCACTCATAAAAACAGAAATTTCTAGTCCTTGTCAGTGGGCGGGTTGCCTCCCAGGAGTACAAGAGATATTTTGAATTTCTAATCCTAGTTTATTTCATATTCATACAATGAAGCTGGCTATTGCTGCTGGAGTACCTTAATGCTTTGAGCCCTAAAGTTATAATTTAAGCAATATCCTACCTGACAGATGTCTAGGACCCATATGCTCCATGCTCACTGATGCAAAAAGTTCTCATCCAACACTATTCTACATTGTCTCCCAGTGGGGGAGCACAGTGGACTTAAATCAAATATAAAATGACTGCAGGTCAGAAAACATGAATATATGATTTTGAGAATGAACAAGTATCAGGATTGATTGAGAAGAAATGAGAAAGAAGCAGTGGGAGTGGGGGATGCCAGTAGAAACCTAAAGAAAATATCAAGTTAATTTGAGGAATCAAATGTATTAAAAAAGTATGATGCTGTCTGGAGCTAAAGAGAGTTAACAAGAAAATCAAAATGTTCTGTTCACAGAATGCAAGTGAATAAACAATAAACTCACATTTTAAACGGCTGTAGAATGGCTGTAAGAAGAGAAAACTCAGTCTTACAGGGGAGAATTGTTTTTGGAGCTCTGATTGGACTCTCTGAGCATGTTTAAGGACTGGAATTTTAAAAGGAAAATTTCTAAGATGTATATTGTTTCACTCTGAAAAGCTGGCAGACCTGGCATTTCTCCTTTTTTAACTTAGATGCTCCTTTCTTTATTCAACTTAAGAGTCCTAACACCTTGCTCTAATTTGCTCCAATGATGGAGAAGATTTTCCTTTCTAAATGGATGAAGCTGCAGTTATTTTTGGTAAATTTGTTACCAGAGAGGTGTAGAAGATAATACGACACATTACCTGGAGAAACCACTTGGCCCCCTCAGAAAACCTGATGGATATTCATTGTGGAACACCCTCTTCCTGAGAGGCCTCGACCTGGCTTCATCCAAATCAGTGACAGCATGCTAACACCTTCCAACAAGTGTTGTTCAGTTAGTCTTTGTCCTGCAATTCTGATCTGAAAACAAAATGTCATTTTTGCTTGCAGTTAAATTATATTAAAGATATAAAATTCAGTTTCAGCATTTTTGTCTCTTTTCAAAGAAGGTAAGTATATATGGGAAGAAAAAAGAATTTTCTTCCATGTAGACTGTCAGCATTGTTAAATACCCAACTTAGAAAGTACCTCTTTGCAAACAATAGTTACTTGGCATTTTTGCCAGTTTCATTGTAGGGAGCAAATTAGAGAAACATTGGCTTGTGGGTACATTATGTAAAGCACAAAACAAAGCTAGATTAAGAAACTACTCAGTCTTTAGATAGCCTACTGTTTTCAGAGAAAAAATAACATTTTCTTTATTGGATACTTGTGAATCTTTTGTGTTTTCATTGGGAGCAGCTAACGTTTGGGATATAATTTGAAAAATAATTTAAGAACTATAATGGAGTGGAATTTTGAAAAATCATGAGCATAGGGTTGAATCTTTGCTACTTAGATGTTAATTTCCAAAGGCATTGTTCTTCTTTGATTTATTTTTCAGGGCTATCTGTGTCTTATTTGCTTTTTCTTTTCCTTGATTTCCCTTTAAGTATCATCATCTTTGACAGTGATTTTTACATTTACTTAGCTCCATTTCATTCTAACTAGATTCAGATCCCTTTGTCATGATTTCCATCTGATTAAGAACTGCATGAAGGTGTCATAATACTAAAAGGGACCGGTTAGCTTCTCATAGCTTCCTTTCCTAAATTTAATTTTAATATCATAATATGGAAGAAGAGTCCCAGTTTAAAGAAAACTGATTGACATTTTGAAGCTTAGTGGAGACACTAATTAAAATAACTAAAAGCACTGTCCACTTTTATAAAAATTTTTAGCAAGCAGCAGTCAATGATCTGTGTATAAAATTTGTAGGTATCATTTACCGCATTTTACCCCCATTTTTGGTCTTCTAACATTTACAATTATATAAAATTAAAATAACATTTCATCGAAGGGTGAGTCCATGAGAACTCTATAGTTTTCATGGAGAATGTAAAGCAGAGAACCAAACATTTTGTATGCTGATCAAAAAACTCTAATCTAATTTTTAAGATTGACATTAGCTCTGACTTGCCTATGTTTGTAGAAGATAAATTTTAAATTGAAAAAATGAACTATTTAGAAATATTTTATTGGACTACATCTTTTTTTCTGTTACCATCAATGTCAATGTCACATATATTGCTATCATGATAATTCACAAAATTTTAAACAGAGCAATGAATTCATATTTAAAAGATCTGAGTGAAGAGGAAATAGTTTGAAGCTTCCCTCCTATCTTGCTTCTCACTAATCTCTTTTGTTCTTTATTACAGTGCTGAGGCCCTCAACATGATATGAAACAGCAGTCATATTTCTTCCTTTATTATCATTATAAATGGTTCATTAAATACTGTTGGTTTATTGGGTATAAAATGTTTACTTTTTTATTTGTCTCTTTGAAAATTTGAGTGTATAATGGTTTTGCTCATCAGTGAAATATAAATACCCCTCCCCCCCCAAAATACATGGACAAAATAGAGTAGGCCCGCATCTTGAACTAAGTGTAATAATATAATGGTTACTACAAGGAACTCAAGGAGGAGAAAGGGGACAAAGAAAAGGAACAGGAGAGAGAGACAGATGGATAATTGACACAGGTGGTTTCATGGAGGGTGAGTGGAACAATTGTGCATATGGAGGAACAAAAATATAACACCAAATTTATAATAAAAATATTTTTTAAAGTTGAGTACAGATTCAATAGCTTTCAGATGCGTTTGGCTATAAAATGAATTTAGCATCATTTTGGACAAGCAATTTGAGTATTCTAGGCATATTCCTTCTCACCTGTAAAATAGGCCTAGAATTATCATTTTGGCCAACCAAAGTGTGAGTGAAGACTTACAGACAGAGATGTTGGGGACAAGGGGTGTCAAGGCTTATAATCTCACTTTGTACATCTCATTTCTGTCTCAACATCTGGTTGGGAGGAGCAATAGGCAAGATTCAGTTTATCTTACTTAACTAGAAGCTTGTCAGTAGTTGGAAAATATTTCTCTCCTCAGTCAGCCTTATTCTACTTCCATCTGCTAGCGATTGTGACAGATAAGTAGTTTCCAGATCAGTGCTTTGTATGATTTTCAAAAATCATATTTCAATCTTAAAGCTACATCCTCCTTCATGAAGAACACTTTAAGAGATAATAGCTATTACATCACTTGTCACTTGCTCTTGATCAAAATTTCTAATTAAAGCTCTTTGACTAGGCAGTATCACATAGTTTGACTAAGTGCCTGCTGGCAACATAGGGTGACTGCCCACTACTTCTGTTCTTTTTCACCTAAAGGTGATACCACTTGAACAACTGGATTATTAAATCTTTATCCCCTATCTTCCAGGTCCTGGAGACCATCCACTCTCCCTAAACATAACTGCAGTAACTCACCACTTTCTTTTAGCTCTGGACTGGATGAAACACAATTGCCATCATTTTTTATCCTATCAGTTCAGGTTCTTCCTTTAACAATATAGCAATAAGTGCTCCCTCTGTCCTCACATGTGTTAGGACATCATGAGATTCTAAGAAACTCTTATCATCTTCCTCTCGTGGTAGCTCTGGTCATTCCTGTATAGGTGTTGTTGCTCAGCAGACATTCAGCCAGAATGCTTTCATACAGAAACCAATGGTGCTTTTATTCTTCCAAAGAGTCCTTAGTCTCTACCATGAACTTGTCCTTTTCTCAAGGCTAATGAGCCTCAGAGGGATGCCTTCAGATAGATATTCTATCAATTCCCTCCTTGTTTGGATGTAGCATGGGGCATGCATTCCTGGAGTGTCTTACTGGGGCATGCATTCCTGGAGTGTCTTACTGGCTTTTAGGATATTCACTGACTCCCCATAGTGACTTGAAAACTGCTTCAGAGCAACTCTTCTTGGCCCTTTCAGCGATGGGTTTTACCTTAGTTTCTGTAGTACAGGAAAAGTTCCACTTAACTTTCTGTTACACTAAAACTTTTTAGTATTTTCACTGCTGACATGAGAGGCAATGGATGCTACTGGGTGACTGTGCTAATTTTACCTTCATAGGGCAAGCAGTCAATCTGATAGAAGAAAGGAGATTTAAAAAGGAATGACTCAAATTATCACAAATTTAAAAATACCATCAATGCCATAATTATTTTAGGGTAAATTATAATACCTGTGTATTCTAGAGGGCCAAATGCCTTAGAAATGCAATTTAACAAGAGAAAGTACACATTTGTGTCAAGAGGGCTATAAGCTTGCCACATTCATTTTAATTGACTTTTAAGTTGAATAATGTCATATCTACAAATGAGAAGTATTGAAACATTAGAGATTATTAACCATTTACATAAGCATACGTTCTTTCAGTAATTCTTTACATTGCTTTCTTTTTGACATTTGGAAGTGCTCAGTGCTCATTTATTTAAAGCCTAAGCTGATTTGTAAGATGTTATATACTAAGTTTAATTTCCAAAGGTAGATTCTTAAATTATGTGCTACATTGAAAATCCTTATTTGATTTACATCAACTGAGCATTTTTTCAACAGCAATCACTGGGTATTGCGTTTCTTTGAATGAATGAAACTGAATGCAGTAAATAGAACTCATACCAGAACTCTGTGTCAATGAAGATCAAAAGAGTGATTTGAAAACTAACCAGTTATTACTAGTATGGTATGGATTGGAAGTGAACACCTTTCTTTTATTATAGGAAAATCACAGGTCTTGAGAATGCTTTAGAAATGAACAGGTTATAGTTATTTTATAATTTTTTCTTTATCCAGGTTTTCCTCATAAATTCTTCTGTTTGGGGGGATAATTTTGGTTTGTAAGACTCTCTCATCCTTAGTTCATTCCTTATAATCACCCATCCAACTTGTCAGTTTGCATTTTATCATCTCATCTTGGAATGACTGAATGATAGATGTTTAGGAAATTAGGTAATTAGATAATTGTAAATAATTAGGAATTATTTACAACTAGATCTCTTACGTAAGTGTGAGACAAAGTGCCTTTATATTTCACATATATCACATATGTATGTGAATGCATGTGAGAAAATCTACAGGCTGCTCTATGGTCATTTTGATGCTTATGCATTATAGCATCCTAGGTTGATTTTTTTTCAATCAGTTTTGTAAGTTTTTTTTTTCCCTAAGGAGATACTGTCTGAGAATGCTACTGATAATAAGTATGGTGGATCAAACTAATATGATCTGTGCAACATATAGGTAGTCTATTACAGAGAAGAAATTTTGGTTAATAAAATTTTATCTAAAATAATTAATTTTGAGTATTTAAGTTACATTTTCTTAAAATAAAGTCATCAAGGAGAGGATTCAGGGAAGATCACATAATTTCATAAATTGCTATAATAATGAAATTAGATACAGGATTGTCACACACAGTGAAAATACAGAACAGGTGTATTTTATTAGCACTCCTTTTAGCCAATTTGGCAAATATGCATTATATGTTGATTTTTTTTAATAGTAGCATTGTCCATTCCTTATCCCCACATGCCATCAATTCCAATATTGTTGAATACTAGCGTCAAAGTTAGAACTCTAGAATTTCAATATGCCACTGATAGAATTACTGCAGGACCTCTTTAAAACATTTTGGTTTCCTTGTTAGAAAGCATTCTGTGTGCTTTGATACCTAAGTGCTTATCATTCTGTGTTCTTATCCAAAAAGGTCATATTTTGACCTGTAAATATTAGATTTTTTAAAAAAATTTGCATTGTACTTTTTGGTTCATTTCATCTCCAGGCAGATATTTCCATTTATTTTTGATTCATTTAAAATTAACCGTAGAAGACTAACAGTACTCCCTGCTGCTGTTTGAATTCTCAAGATGGAAACACATCTTTCCCAAATCTGTGGACCAAGAATACAATAATTTTAATAATTTTCTCTATTCCTTTCTATCTTTCATTATATATGCCACGGACCAGCCGTGCAAGGAAGAGACCGCTAAGTACTAGTCTTTAGATGGACAGGAAAAACACAGGCCGGCGAATGATGGATACAGACACGAACTCAGTGAGCAGTAGATAGAATCTGCTGCTTTATTTTAGATTTTTAGGCCGCTTTTATATTGTTTAAACGAGTTACTTTAACATTTTATGAGGAGAGGCATTTTATGAGTATGTGAGGGCATTATTTTAGTGAGAGACAGGAATGAGCGCGTGAGGGCAATTTCATGAGCGCGTGAGTGAGGGCAATATCATGAGCGTGTGAGGGCAATATCTCAGTGGAAGATAGAAATCAATATTTTAACAGAAAATAGATTATTATTAGATACTACTAAACATTTTTAAGTAATCATTTTTAGGGAATCATGATAACTAAGTTGGTTACAGGTTATCCAAGATTATTTCTTGGCTGTAAAGCTTATCTAGTTTATCAAGTTCTCCTTGCCTCGAGCTTGTAACCAGTGTTTCAATGATTTTTTTTTACAGGGAATTTAATTAAAATAAAGAATCTGATGACTGGGCCCCCAAATATTTCTTAATAATGATGCAGTTCATGACTTCAGCACTCCTATACCTGGGGTCTGGGGAGCTACACCCCTAGGGTCCCCTGATTTCTCAGGTTAGCTCCCAGTTTGTTCCTCCTGCGGGGGGCAAAGAGCTTAACTTGTAAAAGGTTTAAATTACAAGTTTCTCATCTCTGAGATGGGCTCCCATTATATATATATGTATATATATATATACATATATATATCACTATTACTTTGGTATTGTATACACCAGATGAATTATTAACAATTATAATTAGAAACCTTGCTGCTAACTTGACTTGCAGTTAAAAAAAATTCATAGTCCGTATAATCAGGATTATAGACAAAAATTATGTGGGTTTGAAAATTTCACTGCCCCAAATTTTATGGTCTTTCATCTGCAATAGAAGCTCAGTCATGCCTTTTAAAAAATGAAGCAAAATTAGTGCAGGATGTAAGTGTTTTCTGCTGATATGTAGACATAGATTGACCTTCCCTTGTGACAGTGTGGTTTTCTACCTTTGGGTTAGATTTCAAGTGCAATACATTTGCCACTCTACCTTTCTCCCTTCATAAAATCATCATGTCTGTTGACACAATTGCAATTACAGACCCTGCTGTCAAGATGGGAGTGGGATAGAAGAGACTTTCAAAGAAAAAATACAATGTATCCAGTTGCAAACAGAGGCATTTGTGACTTTCAGAGGCATTCAACCTGACTATTCTTACATTGAGCCTACATAACAGGAAAACATCGCTGCAACAATCTATTCCAATTTAAAGTAGTGGTTTATATTCATACCACATGGGACTCTGAAAGTTCAATTCCTATACTGTTTGGAGAATTTATCAAAGCAATTAAGCATGTTTTAGTTCTGATTCTAAACACTCCTGCCCCCTCACATTTGTCTTATTTTAAATTGTTGAGCAACTTAAATGGCATTTTAGGAGGAATTTAAGCACAAGGCAATGCTATCTCCTTAAGAATTATCCAGCAAAACAGTAATTGAGATGAGGTTTCAATATCATTGTTCAGGGTGAGATTCTCTCATCAACTGGTGGTGAAATACTAGTAGCTAGTATTTCCTTGGGTACCACCGGGCATATTTTGCCTTTCTAGTATTCTGCAGCCCATTCCTGTGCACATTAGTCACTCTGCTTGCGTGCATGATTTGCTCTAGCAAAATGTCTCCAAAGGCAACTTGCATAAGGACCATTCTGTATTTGCTGATTGTTGATGCTGTCATTCAGTTGGCCTAATTCTTGAATTTCTGATCTCTGACTATGTTCATTACTGTGCTTTAACACATAATTGTTTTCCTGATATTTTGACCTCTTCTCGATTAACAGTTTTTGCTCTTTTATGTAGTCTATTTGGATATTTGCTGCAATGCTCCTTTGAAATATGCTATTTTTAAATAGCATGCAGAGTGTGATGTGCTTTTTTGTTTGATTACCTAAGTTTAGCTCAGCTTTGCCTATCTGTCTGTCTGTTGTTTATCTGTCTTCCTACCTACATACCTATTTGTCTATAGGGGGATACTTCAGGATTAGTGAAGAAATACAAAGAACTATGAACTGTGAGCTATGCTTGGCACATGGTTGCAACTATCAGTAATTATTACTTGACTCATGGTTCTCAGTTTCACATACAATTAACTCTCTAATATTCTACATAAGTACTATCTGAAATACTGATTCTACCCTTCCACCTGTCTCATATGAATATTACATAAGTCACATTAAGATAATAAACTGTAAGTGAAATATACCTTGCAGATGGAATCTGTGAAAATTTTCAGGGTTCAGTAACAGTAACGTTATTTGGATATGAACTTATATTTAATTTAAAAATTTCTCTTCTGACTTATTTTTGAAAGCAGAATTTCTTTATTTAAAGGAAAATTAAAGTACATCTTTAAATTACATTTTGCTAATCAACAGGTGCTTAGTAAAAATATTCTGACTTTTCTTTATTTTCATTTTACAATAAATCTGAGTTAAAAAAAAGATGAACAATGTGCTGTAACAAATGATCGATATCTTAGTAAGAATGAAAACTCTTTTGGAGAGCAACTTATTATGTTGGTCTAAGGTAAAGAATTTCATATTTTTATTCTATGTTCTCAGTGAGTTCAAGGACAGGTAGAATTGTACCATGGACAGCGATTTCCAGGCTTTTCCATTGTTAGCCACTGATGTTTTATGCAATTTAAAGGGAAGAATATTGACCCAAGGGTAAAGATGGATCTTAGCAAGAAGGAAACAAACTGCAACAAAGTGGCCTGTGCTGATATGAGAGAAAAAAATAATAGTAGGTGGGTAAAGAACAATTCCAAGATGTCAACTCAGCATCTGAGCCTGGTACTAGTGTCATGTTTTTATGTATTTGCTGCGCTTGTGGCACAGAATCCTGAGCATTACCCAGATCAACCCACTAAAGCTGCCTTGACTCTGTCTTAAGATTTTAAGGTTTTTTTCTTAAAAATATCCTAATGAGGAGGAACTCACCAGCAAGTCACTGCTAAGGTCGGTTGTGTTTGCCAGTGTCTGTCAGGAGATAGAGCTTCTATGAAGTTCACAGGAGACCATTCCTGATCCCTTATTTAGGGAACAGCTTCTTTGCAGGAAGCTTATTTACCAGGGCAGGAACAGTGTTATTGTCTTCTTTAGCTTTCTTTTTATGCTATCTTCAAACCCCTATTTTTGAATAATATTTATTACTATATCCATATTTTTCCCTGTATCTTTATGGTCTCCAAAGAAGCTTTGGTATGTAAACTTCATTAGAGAAAGAAATGAATGACAATGCAATGGAACTAACAGTCTCTTGAGACTATATATATATATATATAGAGAGAGAGAGAGAGAGAGAATATTGAGGCAATATATATAGGAATATATATTGAGGCAATATATAAGAATATATATAGGAATATATTGGAATATTGGAATATATTGGAATATATATAGGAATATATAAATTGAGGCAATATATATAGGAATATATATTCTAAAAAATTAGAACAAAAATGCATTGCATTTAAAGTCTTTGTATATTGTTATAAATTGTCTCACTATGATTGATGTTCACAGGACTGGAGGTTCCTGCTGAAAATGAGAAAAGGTTTCCAACTTAAAATTTTAAAGCAAATGCACTTTAAAGAAGGAAAAATGAGTAACTCAGCAGCATTGTCATCCTGCACCCCTTTGGAGCTTAACAATATAGAGGCCAACCAAGAATACAAAACAATAGCTTTGCTTTTAACAGCTCACCTAACTTTGAGACTGAAATTATTCAAGCATGTATCTGCTTTCTTGTGTAATTTTATTTCATGGATGCAAATGCTTTGTTTCTCATTCAAATACCTTGAGACAAAGGGAGATATTTCTCCAACTCTAGATATCTAACACCCAAATAATTTTTTGAAATAATGAGGGTAAGAAGGCAGCTGGATTTTCAGCATTTCTGAGATGAGCTTCTGTTCACTTTTCAACTTAATCTTTTGGAGCTTTTTGGACAGAGACATTGTATTTCATTATAATATTGTGAGTTATGACTCCCTTTTATAACAAATCAAACTACTTTTCATGGGTATGATCAAATTTTAAGCAGAGAGGACTTAAACAATGTTCAAAGTGGAATTAATTCTAAGCATATTCTAGTTACACTTGGCACTCAGGAGAAATAAAATCTTACCTTTCTCAGTTCAGTAAATAGAACAACATAACACCAACAAACCTTTCAATGGTGAAAATCAGTAATATTATACTAGGAGGGTATTCACTGAATGATTTGAAATGTCAAATATCAGAAACACTCAGAAAAAATTATTTGTCTTCAAATTAATGAGCAATCAGTAGTAATGATTAGAAATGCAATTACAGGCAGTAATTGTTTATAACTAAATTAATGATTTAAACAATTGGCAAGAATCTGAGAATATAGCAATGAGAGTATGTGTTACTGGTTGTGATAGTTCATTGCCTTTATTTAATGGAGAGTGGTTTATGTGTGATAAGTCAGGGACTCTGGTTAATATCCAGCCTTATCTAAGCTGCTAGCAGTGAGGTAAGTTGTCTACGCCAACTTAGCTGGAATTTGACTGCCTCTTAGCTAAGCTCTGAACATTTCTTGGCCTGAACAATTTTTCTAAAGCTCTTTTCATCATTTTCTTATGTCACTTTTTCACATCTATCTATGAATACTGTTTGCAGTTTGGCACAGTGCCATGGGATTAGGCTATAAATTGTGTTCTACTCTCTCTACTTATATGGACTGGTGTAAACTTCCCATGAATCTATCAGAAAGATGAATCATACTATTTTGTTTTACTGGTGTTTCTGTTCTAAATAACTTCATTTATCTTTGCATTTGTTTTGTTAAGTGTTTCCTTGAGTTTTGAGATCATACTTTATTTTAACTCTTCTCACCCCTTCATTTTCAGTTACAGGCAACAATCCTCATATCCAGGATGGCCTTATAAAAATAAAAAGAGATTTATATCCACAAGTTGAAATCTGAAATTCCAATGAACTCTTTCTTCTTGGTTTTATGCCTATCATTCGCTAGACAATAAATAGGAAATTATTGAAGAATGACAAATATTAAACTTGTGATATTCTTAAATTATTCTAAACAAAGTCATATAAATAGTGCACTGGAAAACAATTCATAGGGCAATGAACTGGAAGTATAAAAAATAGGAAATAAACTACTACTCCTATAGACTGAAAAAATAATTTTAATTATAACTTCTATTATGATTTCCTCTTAAAAGCAGAAAACTTTTTCTAGATTACATTATACCAATATGATATGTCTTTTTCTTGTTCTTTTCTCCCATGCCGCACTCTTATTTCATTTAATCTTTGTGGTTTCTCTAAAACTTAAATTTTATGTTTTGATTTTTTATACATTTACTGACTTGTAGGGTACTACATTCTATTCCTTCACATTCTATTCCTTCAAACTGAAACCAAAACCTGAATATTTTTAGAAAGTTCTGTTTTATTCACTTGATTTTGTGTTTTTTTATCTGACAAAATATTTGGCATATAGTATGTTTCTAGAAATGAAAACATAACTATACTAATACCTATATATACATACATATATACATGAAAACAGTAGGCTTTAAAATTGAAAAATTACAACAAAAGAATTGAAAGGAAGGTTGCATGTGTTTCACATACCTGTGGCTTGCCGATCCATGAAACATTCTGCCCTATTACTGACAATGCAAAAAAGCATTCAGTTTTTAGCTTGAGTTTATGTTTATTCTTATATTTTTGATTTATAAGCTGACATTGATTTGCTTTCCAGTTATATGTGTAGTTACATGTGTGCAATTTCCACTAACATTGCCACCTAGTAAGCCTCTGGAGAGACAAGTACGTTTATGTACTAGAATGCAATGGGTCATATTTCATGTTGTAATCAATACTCCAGGATTAGCCTCTAAGAACTTAATATCAGAGTCTAAATTCAGATAACACAGTTGGACTGGTTGTATTCCAGAGTGCATGCCATGCATTGTGAGATAGAGACACATTCTAATCAATGGAAATAAAGTATTTTATTGTATTCTAAGTATTTCATCAAGATTCATTCTATTAGATAAATTCGCTTTCAGAATAGTTTTGGGGGTCAAACAAAATGTTATTTCTGGAAATACAAGGTATCAAAGCTGAAGTTTTAATATGTTCCATCCACATTTGAAATGAAAAACAGCTATTTTTAGAATTTACATTCTCCATACATTTTATGAGAGAATGGCATTTAAATTTTCTTTCAAATAGTTGATCTGCAGTTCATTAGAGTTATTTCAGAGCAGAAGATAGAATATCTCATTCAGGCAACAAGTAGGGGGAATATATTTTGGGAATGTTTTGGGAAGAGATATAGCAGCAGCCAAAGAACAGGCAGAGCAAGTAGATAAGTGAAAAAGTTCTGAAAGTTATTATCTATTAGGTCTATTTTTCACCCTAGGAGTTTTATATGGCTTTATCCATTAAGTTACTTAAAAAAAATAGCATAACATTTGAAGTAAGGTATTCTTAACCTCTTTTCACTCATGGGACAATAGAGATTGAACTCAGAGAAATACATTTAGTTAACTTATAAAGAGATTTAAGTCCCAATTTGAATTCTAAACTCTAATATTGATTTAAAGAGGGAAATTTCAAAATGCCTTCGTCACAATCACTTTTAAGCTATTTTGGATGAATCACTTATTGAAAACTAGAAAAGTGTAACAATATAAATGGTAGGTACTGTCCTATATTTTAATATAAACCAAGCCAAACATCATATATGATTTTAAAAATATGCAATTGACTAAAATGCTTTGAACAATACCTGATGCCTAGTAAGTTCTCAGAAATATTGTCATTATACATTTTCTTTCACATTTCACAGTGAAATTAACTGAATATTCAAGCCTGGAAAACTTGTATGATGAAGAGGTATTAGACATGGATTTGTGAGTCACTAATACACAAAGGAGGATAACATATATATGCTTTATTAAATTTATACTTTTATTTCTGAATGCTGACCAAAATTAATAATGATGTGATTTTAAGATTATACATTAAAAAAATTTTAGCATCCACTTTTTACAGAATGGTAGGTTAAATAAAACAAAATTGAATATGATGTTGTTACCTTTTGAACATGGTACATGTTGGATCAATTTAGAATATTTATTTTGCCTTCATTTATTCAGTCTTCACTGTTTTTTCTGTCTTCATGTAGATCTGAATTTATAAGCTGTATTATTTTCCTTCTCCCTAAATAGTTTAATGATTTTGCAAGGCAGATCTGGCAATGAATTCCCTCAATTAAAAAAAAGTTTTTATTTCTTCTTATTTTGAAGTATATGTTTTTGTGATACAGAATAGAAATTATTTTTTAATTTCTCAGTGCTTTACATATTTTATTCCCTTCTTTTAATATGGTTTTTGAGAAGGCATATGTTGATCTTTGTTTATTCTTCTAATAGGTAAAATTCATTTCCTCTCACTTCTTCCAGTGTTTTTTAAGTCTGTGTTTGATTTTTGTGTAAATTGAAAATTATATATCTAGGTTTTTAAGTATTTTTTTTATCTTTTTCCACCTTGGTGTTCTCTGACATCAATTTTATTGGTTATTATTAATAGTGATTTTATTTACAATGTTATATTAAACCTTCTTTCTTCTTCTGGCATTTCTTTTATTGTCAATATTACTCCCATTGTAGTTAACAAATGGGACTTGAATATTCTACTGTATTTTTTTCTCAGTCTCTGTTCCTGTGCTTTTAGGCTTTGAATATTTCTATCAAGATGTCCTCATACACAGAGATTCTTTCCTTCTAATGAAACTTTCAAAAAAAAAGCATTCTTAGTATTTGTTACAATGCAGTTGTTGTTTTAATCTCTGAAACTCCCTTGCTTCTTTCCTAATATTTCCATCTTTCTACTGACATTGTCCGTCTGTCCTTGCACATTGTCTTCTGTATCCATTGGCTTGAATGGATTGACTTTATCCATTGGTTTTATTCACTTGGCATATTAATTACAGCTATTTTAAACTCTCTGTCTGGTATTTTAATATCCCTGCTCTGTCTGGTTCATCGGCTTCTTCTTTCAATTCGTGTTTTTCATATTTTGGTATGTCTAGTAATTATTTTCTTAAAAGCTGGAGAAAAAGGTTCTTGGTAAAAGGAAGTGCTCTACATACCCCTTTAATTATGTGCTGGCAAGGTGTAGGGGAAGAGTTAATCTTATGATTAGATCTCATTCTATAGTGAACTTGTGCTTCTGGGCTGTGAATATTACAATTGTTTAACAGTTTTTCTTCCCGTTTTGGTAGAATGTGACCAGACTGTAGTTGTGCATTTCTCTTTCCCTGCATAACAACTGGTTAGGTTCCAGTTAACTGGTTTCTCCTGAAGACACACCCTGTTTGAATAAACAGATTGCTTTGGTCTATTTCAAAATGATTTATTTTATCCTACCGTTGCTAGAAGCACAAGGATGTTTTTCTCTGATACATACCATGAGGACCCAGCTGTGCCTCTGAATGTCAGTTTTACAAAATGATGCATGTGTATCTAGGACTTAGTGAAGTTTTAACTTCTTAGAGTTGTCTGTCTTGAACCTCCAACAACTACAGATTTCCTCCCCTAGCACTGCTCCCATGGAGGGTCATGGCTGGGGTCTCTGCTTGGGTATGCTGTTACTCCTTATATTCAACTTTGGATCTCTCCCAATATTAGGGACAGTGGCATGCCCCATGTCTTTACTTCTCATAGTAATTCTTGAAGTGTTGTTTCTTTTTAGTTTTTCACTTACTTTCAGTAAGAAATGATGACATCCAAATTGCATCCATGAAGAATTGAGTTAGAGTACCGGAAATGAAGACACGGGTAATTTTGCATGAGTAAAACAGCAGTGAAGAGTCAGACAAAAAACCTGGAAAAATACTTGAGAAAAATGAATACAAAAAATTGAATAAAGACTTTGTTATATGCAAAACACAGATGGGGCAGTGTTTGAGGTCTACGTTTAGGTCACCAATTTCTATATTTGGTTTGTGTCAATCATTGTAGCTTCCTATCATAGAAGAAAGCGAATGAAAGAGGATGTTTAGAATATTCCTTAGCTACCTCTGATTTACATGTACAAGATGGATTAGAAGAGAAAGTTTTTCCAGCTGTAAACTCTTTATGGTGGTCAAGAAATTGCATTAAGATAAAAGACTATAAAACAATGAATGCTTAATAAAAATTGCATACGGTGACTGATATTGGTTATGAAATTAAATTGAACAAAATTAGAGAATCTTAGGCCAAATATTAATCCATTATTAGACATGAGCTTTATTTCCTCTCCTTTGACTATATGTCATATGACTGGTAAGAAGACCTTTATAAACACTGTATTATTTCGCAAGCCACAAGACCAACATTGAAATACAGCAATGATGTTTGAAACCAGGATATTGGGACAGCTGACAGGGAAAAATAAATCAGAAAACATTGAGGACAGAACCAACAAAAAAGAGAGAAAATTGGCATTAGTGACACTAGGAGAGTGACAATAGCAATAGTCTTTCAAGATTTGAAGAAAGGAGGCTTTCAAAAAAGTTGAATTGAGTGGAGATCATTGGATTTGAATACTTAATACTTTTTGTTTTGATATATTTATTTATTTTACATAGATGTAGATTCCCTAGTTCTCTGTTCCCATAGTTCTCCCACCACCTTATCACCTGTTACCCATAACCCATTACCATATTTCTTTGTGTTCCTCCCTCCCGTGCTTTGTCCCAGTATTCAAAGGGAGTAGATTACAAAAACTGGTTTGCATGGGAATGATTGTACAGAGGGCATAAATCTAGCCCTTGTTTATAAAGGGTTTTTCCAAGAGAAAAGGAACACCAATAATATAGCAGTTAAAAAATACAATGATGTCAGTATGTCAGTATGCCAGGAGTTTAGAGTATGTTGATAAAGCAATATATCTTATATTATATATTATTATTATTAATTTATTGTATTAGATTATCTAGCTTTTCCTTATTGTTCTGTTTATTTTGTATATATGATTTTGTTCATAGCCTCAGAATTAGGATTCTATATTTGAATTTCTTTCCTCTTTTCCAACCTCTTCTTTCTTTCTCCTCCCTTTTTACTGTTTAGACTTGGTGTTAGTCATAAATTTACTTTTCTCAGAAACTGTTCTTGGATTTTGTTTTTAATTTTAATTCATTTTTTCTGTCTTCTTAGTCTTTAATGTATGCTCTCATTATTATTAATACTTCCCTCTACTTTTCTTAGATTTATGCCATTATTTTTGCCTAGCTTCTAGCATTGACTACTAAGTTCATTTATATTTTTTATTTCTTATTTTATAATAAAATCATTGAGGAAAACAAATTTCTGTTCTTAATACAGATTTTTCTGCACTACATAAGTATTGTATGCAACATTCTCATTATCTTTTATTTCAAAATGATCCAAGTGTAGTTGTGACTTGGTATTTTGAAGAGCATTGTTGTCTAATTTCTAAGTGGTTGTACTTATGTTTATGACCTTAATTTATGTCTAGTTTTACTAGAACTTGTCATAAGAAAAAGTGGCCTAACAAAGATTGTTTTTTGTCTTATTTTAATTGAGAAGATTTACCTTATGATCCATCTTAGAACACATTTTCTCTGAGCTCTGGAATTTATTAATTTATCATCTTTCTAAGTCTGTTTTTTCTTGTCTTTGTTTTGTTGCCCATAAAAGCACATGCATATATTTACATTGGGATCTGGGTTCTGGATCCAGATTATTATAACTCCTTTACTTAGCTTGCATAATATATCTTTCCTTTAAGATTATTTTTATAGTTGTATAAAATACTATTAGACTACTGGCCTAACTGTAGATTGCTCACAAGCTCCAACAATCAGAATCATGTCTTTTACATGAATGACTCCCTTTCTAGACTTTTGAATTTTTACTTTAAGTTTCAGTAGACTTACATATAAACAATTTTCTTGCAATGAAGGATTTTTAAATGTTATATTTTTCAGCCACAGTATATGAGGTAAAGTTTTCTTCTGGTCCTCAACTGTGAAAAAAAATGTGACAGGTTTTTAATTATATAATCATAAAAGTTTCTCCTAAAATATTATTCATCATTTTATTCTGCATTTTCATGCTAATGGAAAAGTTTGAGATTATTCTTTTTTTATTCTCTTGCTACATAAACATTTCCTGTTTTCCATACATTGTTAGGTTTTTCTTTAATCTTTAGCACCTACCAAAAATCTAGTTCAGTCAGTTCCTTTCAAAAATTTTGCCTTCAGATGTATTTATGTAGATGTCGACTCAGTAATCTTTTCCACTCTCTTATTTTTTCATTATATTCTTCCACACAATGATTTTATTTCCTCCCGTAGCCATGTTATCCTGTTACCCAAAATTCTCATAGCCTATGTCTTCTGCATTCTCCCATGTTTTCTATCATTGGTACCATGTCAGTATTGTTTCCTTCAGTGGTTTGAGAAACTACTCAAGTTAGTGTCTACTTCAATAATTTACCAACTCTGTCCTCCACTTGAATCTTTCCTGAGTGGATTTTCAGTTGGCATTTCATTTTTACTTCTCATGTATCTCAGTTTATTATCCATTTTCCTTTGCAATTAAGTTTTAAACTATTAATTTTAATCTGTTCTTATTAAAAATGTTTATTACATTTTTTTGGAGATTTTTTAAAAGTTTATTCATCCTAAAAGGCTCATTTGGAAAATTATATACCACAATATACCTGCCTCATATTTTCAGATGACCAGAGGCAACCACAATCAAATCTTTAACTTACTCTTCCTTGATGCGTTTTACTCTCTGTTTCAAAATAATTTGCTTACAATTACATTTTACTTCCTATTTTTCAGCTATGTCAGTTTATATTGACCTTTTACCACAAAATGAGAAATCATCTCCTTCATAGCTCTCTTGATCTGTCACTTCTACCCCCTTCCTAAATTCATCATATTACCTCCCAATATTGAGACTCTGTATTACATTAACATGTAAGACACTTGTCATCTAGTATTCTTGGATTACTTTTGCTTTCATAGAAAATTTGTGTTGTTCCTGTGGCTTTTATTCATCATTTAAAATTGTATTTGATTGTATAGTGTTTGTTTTGCTTTTAAAGTATTTAATATCAATTCACTTCCAAATTTTTCCCCAGATGACATCCCCTTAGCTGTATTTATTTGTGGAGATACATCTCCAACTTCTGTCATTTAGAATGACTGGTATTTCTCTGAGTATATGGCATAACTTACATACAATAGTCTACCTTAACTATAATCCTGGGATTTTCTTCACATTTTGCACTATTACATATCCTGTTTCATAACCTAATACTCTCTTCCTACTCTCCCATCCCCATACTTTTATTCTATTGTTTATGGACAGCATATCTCCAGTTAAGTCCTGAGATAAATATTTTGGAGAACTTGGATAAAATTAAAATGCCTTAATTTTATTATGATAGTTCTTTAAGTTTTATCATGTTAAGTAATAATTTAGTTGGCATTTGGTTTTATCAAATTTAATAATATTTTCATTAAGTTAATATTTTACCTATATTTTACTATGCTTAGAGTGTATGTTGCCAAAATCTAGGTTGGAAACCATTTCACCTTAGAATTAGAAGGCACTCTAATAATTTCTTACCTCTTGGTCATTCTGCTCCTCAATTCTTTGAAACTATTTATGCTGTTGCCAGAATTCTTTAAGATCTGCTTGTCCTCATGATTCTGAAACCTCTCTCTCTCTCTATATATATATATATATATGCTTAATATATATATATTTTTACTTGTGCTGGGCACTAAGTCAGATCTCTTAATTCATATTTAATTTCATATTATTTCCTCCTGGAGTTCTTATTATTCAGTTTTGGACCTCCTGGACTTAGCCCTTGATTCTCTTCTGGTTGTCTTCTCTATCTCTTTTTGACATATTTTCTAATTGATCATTTCAACTTTACATTCTAATTCTTCCATCAGCTTCCACTTCTGAAACCATAGTTCACAATTACAACTAAATCTATTACCTAACATTATAATTAATTATAGTTATGACTTCTAATCAATGCAAGGCTAGATGTATTTCAAATTATAACACACATTATAATTACCATATAGCAGTTTTAGTGGTCTCTACATGTACATTTTTAATAGAAACTTCTTTAATGCATGTATTTTTTAAAAAATCTCTGAATTTATTAATAACATTTGATCTTTCCCCTCCACACATACCTTCTCTATACTTAAATTGCCTTTTTCTATTTATTTGATTGGATGTCTACTTTGAATGGTAGAAAATCTATTCATGCCCTGAGATCTTTGGATTCCACTCATATTTAAAAGTGCACAAAAAGAGCTGATTGAAATTCCTGCAGGTGAATGAATTTGTTGACAGCAAATGTCACTGGGAAATCACCTTATGTCAGAATGTTTAGGTGTTCTTCTTTTAGTCTGTTGAATCTGAAAACCTCCCAAAGATCATTCTTCAAAACCTTGACTTGGAGGATATATAAGCCAGGCTGATAGTACTCTATAAGCTAAATGTGGGAAGAGTACTAGAAAACTCTGTGTTGACTATTTGTGTGCACAAACACTGACTTGTTCATTTTCATTTTCTTATACATCTCCATTGATTCTAGCAGCTAAAGAAGAATTTTAGAGCCATTAACTTTATCTTAACAGGATTTTTAACAGTGAACAGGGAAAAACAGCTGATGGGGAGACATCAACTTGAATTTTCTCCCCTCCCACCCAGGGTGGCACTGCTCTTTTAGCCCCACCTCCTAGGACCAGGTGTGCCCACTTATGTGTACAAGCACTCATTGAACCTGGGTGTGTACAGTCTTAGGAAGGGGCAACATCACAGGTGCTGGTCATAGTGGTTAATGGAGGAAGGATGTGAAATACCCTGATAACTCACAACCCCATCACATGGTCTTTACATTGTATTTGACTGTCATTAGTTACTACTTTGTCATATAAACTGCAGGAAAGGTGCAAGCGATTCTGGAAACTACTATTGCGTTCTTTTCATGAATCGTTATTTGAAAAAACATTCCAGTGGTTGTCTCCTATGCTACCATTTGATTTCTTGAATTTTGTGACTATTTTCTGCTAGGGCATCTTGCTCTTGCTGTGTCCCAGTCCACTTTAATTTCCCTCAACTTTTCTATTCATTACTGCTGTCTGTGGGAGGAGTTTGGGGTCTTAGGGAAGAGTTTGCTGTCCTAGATTTGGGACTGAAAGGTGA
Source organism: Uropsilus gracilis (assembly GCA_004024945.1). Lineage (NCBI taxonomy): Eukaryota > Metazoa > Chordata > Mammalia > Eulipotyphla > Talpidae > Uropsilus > Uropsilus gracilis. The sequence goes on from PVHY01000200.1 coordinate 57,917, forward strand.
CATTAGGTTTTATCCACATTTAGAAGGCATTTATTTTATGGTGCCGATGCTCTTTTCCTCCCTGAAGGCAGGCGTCTTTGCTGCTGGTGTTCAGCAACCCTCCAAATATCTCTGGGGAGAAAAACCCAGAGAATCATGTTCTCGCTAAGAATTGAATGTGGGCTCGTTTTTTTTTTTTTTTTAAACCGGTGTCTTGTCTTCTTAATGCAAGTAAATTATATCATATTTTGTGCATACTTTCATTTAGGATCATGTTATATGAACCTTGTAAGAAATTACTGGAGACAAGTTTCGCTGTAGTGGTTTTAAGACCAAAGGAATCCCTGGACCTAGCATACTCAAACTACGAATCAAAGGTATCTGCATTGAGTCTGCTGAAAACAAATACTTTAAATGAATTATCATAAAATACCTGTGATTCTTTTTACTGAATCTTTCTCACTTGTAGATCCCAATAAACTGACTGCTCTAGTCTCATCCACTCTTCATCTCTTCTAGCAGCTCTGCTGTTGAGTCCCTTCATACAGACTATAATGTCAAATGCCTATACCTCCTGCACTGTCTACTATCTTTTCTGCTTCCTCTCTACTTGTTTAGTCTTTTGAAAGTTTTATTTTTCCTGACATCTAATATATTTTCATGCACTGAGATCTAATTGTGACTTTAGACCCCTGTTTCATGTGATAGCAGTGTGATGGGATAGATACCTACTGCTCTGAAATCCCTTGAATAAAAGTAGACAGATACCTAACTCACAGTTGTTATAAGCAGCTAATGTTAATTTCTTTTAAAGTTCCTCTCCATAGTATGCTCTCGGTGAATGTTGGCTATCCCCATGACCATGATCATCCTCATATTTTGCTTTGTTAGTTTAGCAACAGAAGGTAGGTTGTCACTGACAATATTCTTCCCAAATGCTATTGTTTATCTTTCAACATCCTCAAGTCATTAACTCTCCATATGGATTGAGTTAAATGTGCATTGAGTGATGTGGGCTAAGAGACAAATGGAGAAGTGTTTTGCAAGAACAGCCATTACCTTCAGAATATTATGGAATGATCTATAATGAATCATGTTAGTTTCTGTATATATTAATAGTTAACTTAATATAGGAAAAATAGGAAATATGAATAATTAAAAGGAATCTGCCGAGAATTTATAAAATTACCTGGTAAGTCTATTAGACCTGAACTGATTTTCATAGTATTTACCTTTAGTCATATTAGTGATGAAGGATATGCTTGATAACACTTAATCATTGCAAATACCAGCATCATGTATTAACGACTAATAAAAGAATTTAAGTCATATTTTAATATTTAGTTAACTCTAAGTTAAAAAATTAGCTGATTTTGAATATTTAGAAAAGATTTAACATACCAAGTTATCCTGACATTAAAATATTCATTTTTATAGTAAACATTCAGAGGAATTAATTCTGAGTGAAAGGATTTGTCCAAGGATATTATTTGAAATTCTAATTTTGCTCATCTAGAATGTAATCATGAACAAACGTAACACAATTATAGTTCTCTATGTCTTATGATTAAAAATGATTGCTTTCCATAGTATTCAAATTAGAATTTTCATCACAAACCTAAAAAGAAGGAAAAAGTGCCACAATATTATTACTCTAAGCATCATGCTCTTCAAAGATGTTTTCTGTGATGGAGAGAACACTACCATGGGATGAGTGCATCTCGTTTCCCAAAGTATGATGGGGCTGACTTTCTGCACAATGCCCTGTAGCCACCCACCCCAAGATGTCCATGAATGTCCTCCCAGCCAGAGTAGAAAGCAAGCCTCTAGCTGACTTTCTTTGCATACAGGAGTGGAAGATGGAGCATCTCATGTAGCAATTACCAGAAGTCAACATTAAGTGCTGAGGCTGTGAGAAAACAAAAGCAAGAAATAGCAGATCTGGATGAAATCCAGAGATGGTGGCTTTTTGCTTGTTACTAGATGATATTTTTGAGCAGAGCAATTATATTTAATTATAGGTAGTAAGTAGTGCCTTCTCTCCAGTGCAGCCTCTCAGTCTTAAGGAATACACAGAGTTTCTGCCGATTTTATATTTTCTGTGCACAAAACACATCCTCAAAAACTAACATCTTATTCTTTCCATGATCACTGTGAGGAATGTGTCAGGGTGTATATTCTCCTCAAATTAAGTCATATATGGGTGAAATAATTGAGACCATAGATTTAGGAATGGATACGTTTACTACTCTCATCTCCATACTGTCTAAAGCCAGATCTACTCAAAAGAGAACAATAATACATTTGGAGTAGTCATAGATGTATTTACTATACATTCTATGTATCCATCAGTTTTAGACTTAATGCAAATAATAGAAAGTAAAAATGTCTGCCCTAAGATTTATGTACCCTCAGTCTATTGAGGAAATGAGCACATGAACAGATAAACATAAGTTAATATCAGAGATAATGAATGTGTATGAGGTTTGTTGCAATACAGGAGTGGAAAACACTATAAGGAAAATGGGTTGAAATCAGCCTCTTTTTTCACCTTCCACACAAAGGAGAGCCTATAACTTGAGATATTAGCAAACAAATGAGCCTTGTGTTTATAGCAGTGTATCCATTGTGTGACTAGTGCATTTGACAGTGTAAAGGAGAACAGGAGGTGATGAGCAGTTGCTGTTCAGCCTCTCTCAGACTTAGCATCTCTCTCTCTCTCTCTCTCTCTCTCTCTCTCTCTCTCTCTCTCTCTCTGCCTGTTTGAATGGTCTCCTGTCTCTGAATAAAGGTGCATTGGTTATTATAAAGGCTCCTAGAATCTTTTTCCATTTGTTGATGGGACAATGAAACTGCTTGGCCTGGCATGGTTGCACAACACACACCAACCTCCTTAGCGTAAGGTTAATCAGAGAAGATATTCTAGCAAAGCTAAACATCTTTTTCTCATGGAGGAAACCAGAGACTTAATTTTTCCGTCTGAATCTCATGAAATGTGATTGTGTCTTGGACATCACTGACCACTTTCTTACATCTGAAGCTGACAAGCTGTTGACTTCCTGCCCTTGATCTAAATTCTTACCTAGTTTCCATCTGGATTTTTAAAAATTATTATTATAAAGTTTATTCCAGTTGACAATTTAGGCCATAGACAAGTACATGAAATTTCCATGAAAGGGGTGAGTATGTGGGGGGTTAGGAGGGTTGGAGATGGGAGGGAATGTAAGGGAAAGAAGGTGGTGTGTGGTCCCCAGGTAATACAAAGATGTGAAACACATATATAAAAAAATTAATTAGAAAAAAAGGAATCAGTACAATTTCCACGCTGGGGAGAAGCAGCTCTCCTGCCTGCCTGGCACTATGCAGATGGCTCTCTTTTTCTTTCCCCATTCCCTAATAACCCTGTCCCTTTTTTTTTAATTTAATTTTTAAATTTGCATATATATGTATATTTATATTACATTAGTCCATTATTGTGTACCCCCGAGCTGTCCCACCTCACTAACATATGTTAACCATCCTGATCTTTTGTGCTCTTCCCCTCCCCTGCCTTCTTCTCCCTCCTCCTCTCTCGCTCCATGGTTCAGTCCCATTGGTTGTTAAAAAAAAAAAATTCCATCTGGATTTTAGTTTCTTTATCCTTCTTCACCAATATTCCTGAATCTGCTCACTAATTGTTGCTTTCTGGGGCTCCTTTTGTACATCTTTATTTTCACTTTCCATAGTGAGGATTCTCCAGTAGCTATTGAGGTGGTAAACTGCCTTGCACAGGACTACGTTTTTGAGGTCTTTATTTACAACAAAACCAACTCAAGCACTCTCATATGTTCATCTGATTTGTGAGCATTTTGGGCAGAAAACCTCCCAGGTACTTTAAGCTTAACAACTCTAAGAACAGAGCAAAACAAGTCACGATTTATACTTCAAACTGGCCATTCTCTTTTTCAGGGAATACGTATGCCCTTTTTCAGGGAAGGACACCATCACTTGTTCACTCTTTTTTTTTTTTTTTTTTTTGTTCCTTCTTCATACATTCAACAAATATTGATTGATTCCTGTCGGAGATAAGGCACCAAATGAGAATCCGGGATGCAACAGTTACATAGACATGACTTTTACTAATTTTGCTAATTCACACTTACCGAATCACTGAAAGAGGGACAGTTTCTTTTAAAATGCCAAAGTGGGGTTCCTTCCCAAAGCAATTCCGTTGTAATCTCTAAGAACCAGTGAGTGGGGTATATCTTTTAAATCATCCTTTTAGGTGATTCCAAGAATTATAACCTAGAAATTGAAAACATGCTAATGTAAAAATTAGAAAATCAAACAATTAGATAAATAATTGCATGCTGTAAAAATGCCATTAAAGGAAGCTACAGTGGCTATGCTCATGTATATTAGGGGAGTAAGGAGAGTTGGCTGGTAGGTGAGGGTCCACTATTACCTTGGAGTTAAAAAGGTCACGATCACACGTCACTGATAGGTGAATGGATCTAAAATGTAGAAGTAAGTAAAATGATGACATCTGTTGAAGTCCAAATGTATTTAATATTGATGAAGTTCAATTTATCTATTTTTACTTGATGTCATATCTTATCCAGGCATCATTTATTTAAATCTTCTTTGCATTCTTGTCACAATTCAATTGACCATGTATAAAAAAGTACTCATTTCTAGGCTCAATTTTATTTGCTTGATTTGTTTATCTTGTATCAGCATCATGCTTTAAATACTCTAGGATTTTAAAGAGTCTTAAAATCAAGAATCCCACAACATCATTCTTTATTTTCAAGCTTATTTGCCTATTTTGGGTCACATGCAGTTTTATTTGAATTTCAGAATCAATTCATGCTTGTCTAGTTTGACAAGATGCCAAAAATTCTATAGGAATTATATTGAGACTGTAGATCAATATATGAATTTTGCCATCTTAATAATATTAAATCTTCAGATCCATGAACATAGGATTTCTTTTCATTTAGTTTTTCTTGATTTATAAATTATGTTTTACATCTTTTAATGAAAAATTTAGTATGTGTTAAATTTATTCATATTTTATATTTTGATGTTACTGTACATTAAATGTTCTTGGTACTTAAATTTTCCTTTTAAATTAGAGAAGTATTTGCATTTTAAAAGACTATAGATCTGAGTATCACATTATATTGATTATGGCTTCTATCTGGAGATCATTTCACACATATTAGATTTTATGGGATAAAAATAATATTTACTCTTTTTTATTGTGCATGTTATATATCTAGATATACCACTTATATCTAGATATATAAGCAGAAAGAGAGAGATTCCTTGGTGAAAATTAAGTCATATATATTTGAATGTGCCTTTAGTGAGTTCACTAAAACATACTTAATTTTTTCTATTCATCGCATTAAGAATGTCACTTGTATGTCTTGAAAATATTATTTTGTATGTAAAAAATGTATAACTGCTAAAAATTATATTTTCTATTATGCAATATCTTTACTTTTATTTATGAAAACAATTTCTCCATTAGTTCAGGACACAGAAAACTGATCAAAGAAATTTTAATATTTTGCCTTTAATAATGAATGTTTATTCTATGTAATGAGCCTTATTTGGTATAGAAATATTTTTTTTTTGTTAACAAGTCTTATTTCCTCCTCGAAAATAGAGTATATTGACAATTTGAAAAATTGACTTGTGGCCAGACAAGTTTACCTTTAAGGTCTTTAACAAACTTGAAATTGAATATTTCTGAAATTTTTTGTTTCTTTCTTTCTTTTTTTTTTTACAGTAATATATGAGTCTATAGTAGCTCTAAACAAAATGCAGTTTTGGTTTTACAATAATTAGCTTTGAAAAATAACCTTTACAAACAATATTTATTATCTTATGAGTCCATTAGGGTATAAAATCATTACCTTAACCACACATTGGAGCATTTCACTATATGAAAAGCCCCTATATGCTTTCAGTTTAACCTTTTCTTTTTGGTAGTGGAATCCTAAAGTAAATAAAAGTAGTTTGGTAAGTCATTGAAATATAATAAAAAATCAGTAGGGTTATGATAGATTGTTTTTCCTTTGTGGTAGATAAAGTAGATCTACTAGTTTTGAGTGCTTTTGTAAAAATTGAAGTAATGTCTTCTTTGTCAATGGAGAATGTTTGCAGTTAAGCATGCTTGAATTATCTATTCTACCATGGAGAGAGCTGGCAGTTTTTTATAATTATTGAACTTGGGGACTAGATTTTCTGCCCTCAACTATTCACTGGACATTAAAGAAAGAAAAACATCTATAATAGACCTATTCATGAGGGCAACTACAGTCATTTAATTCCCAAAAGGAAGACAACCTTAACATGATGAAAGTGTAATCCTTAGACTGCATACTCTGGGATATGTTTTGAGATTGTGATAACTGTTACCAGGTGAACTTTCTCAATAGAGTCTTCATCGATTACTTCACTGACGGTGGCCACAAGATAAGTAACCTTGATTTGAAATGTGTTTTCTCTTAGATTACAACTAGCTCCTCAATTTAGCAGTTTAAGACAGTAGACATTTATTGTCTCACTCAGTTTCCATGCATCAGAAATTCAGGAGTGGCTTCACTGAGTTGTTCTGATGCAGGTCTCCCACGAGGTTGAAGGAAAGGATCATCTAGGGGTACAGTCAGATGAAAGTTTGACTGGCATTAGGCAATCCACTGCCCACATGGCTCCCTCACATGCATGGCAGGTTGATACTGGTTTTGGCAAGAGACCTCATTTCCTTTCCTTGGGACTGCTTGAGAGTTCTCCGGACACTATGGATTTATCCCTAGAGTGAGGAAACCATGAGAGAGCAAGGCAGGAGTCATAATGTCTTCATGACCTAACTTCAGAAATCACTGTCCATTGTTTCTGGAATATACCAGTGTTTGCATAGATCAGTCCTATTTAAGTAGGAGAGAACAAAATAAGTGTGTGAATTCCAAGACATGAAGCTCTTGGGTGCCATCTTGGCATCTGAGTACTACAGCATGGTAATCATTCTTTGGGGTTGTTAATAGCTTCTTCTATGCCTCTTTGAGAAAAACCCTATTTCAAGATCTCGGTGCAAAATTCCCACTTGGCCCTGATTCCTCAACATTTTGCTTTTATTCTCATTCACTCTGCTCAATCCTTCCTTCTTTCTTTCCTCATGGATTCAGTAAACATTTGAAGACAAATTTTTATGTCAATTGTCATTATTCATCTAAGTGAAAAAAACCTCTTCTGTCTTGGAATTTGCCTTTGATAGTACCTATTTTTTCATAACAAGTGATCTCTTATGTTCCATAATTTCCAGTTTTATCCTATTAGTATTCTGCTAAACTTATTGTATATTTAAAAATGTGATGCATTTATTATTTATAATAAATGTATAATTTGGATCTCTTTCCTGGCATGCATGCTGTGAAGTCATGGAATTTTCTGTGATGCAAATAGGAAGGTATATTTTGTTGCATTAATGAAATGACTTTTGTAAAGTTATGGGTAACTTAAACATGAATGCTGGTGATGAGAGGATTGGAACATCTGTGGAAGATAGGAGGGGCTAGAGTTTCAATCAACCAATGACTTAATCCGAAATGCTTTTGTAATGAGGTTCATATAAACACCCAAAACAATACAATAGAAGCATCTGGATTGGTGAACACATGAAGATTCTTCATGGAGAGTGGCACTCTTAGAGGATGGGTGTTTTCTGCTTTCCACACAGCCTGCTCTGTGTAGCTACCCATCTATCCTCCAGTTACATTCTTTTATAAATGTAATCTACCAAGCTAAATGTTTCTCTGAGTTCTGTGAATCACTATAGCAAGTTAATGTAACCTATGCAGGTATCTCTGGAACTTTCTATCTAGAAAAAACTGGGTAGAAGCATAGGTAACAATCAGAAATTTGGATTTGCATCTGAAGGAAAGGGTCAGACTTCTAGGACTGCTCATAAATTGTGAAATCTGACACTACTTCCAGTTAGATAGTGTCAAAATTGAGTTAAACTGTAAAACATTTAGCTGCAGTGCAGAATCTTTAGTAAAATAAAATAATTCATGATAAGAAGTCAGTGATTGGCAGAATCCCCTTAAAATAGCATTGTTATTTTAATGGAAGTGTGCTGCGATTTAATCCAAAAGATACGGTGGAACTTTAAGACTGGAAAGCAAATACTCAGCACAATAGGGAGACTCCCTCATTTCTACCACCTTTGCTACTTGAGGTTACCTGTAAGACCTCTTTTGTTAAATGGAAATCATTACTATCAGGCTGTCTCGTTCAGCACGATCTTTTTTACAATATGGAGAAGCAAGATTGGAACAAAGTATTTTAAGCTTAAACAGAGGCAAAAACATTATCGCCATGAATACTTGAAGAGTATCAGAGACTAAAGTAGCCTGATTTGCCATTTCCTTTGAAAACCAATTGACACAATATGTGAAATTTTCCACAACTGGTGGAAAGACTTTGATCACTGTTTATATATATTTTATAACCTCAGGCAGTGTTTCAGGAGTTCTGGCATTTTATACCTGTGATTAGCTATAAAACTTTCCATGGAGCTTTGAAGCTTTTTTTTTTTTTTTTTAAGTCATAAGACTATTCGGGCCAATAAATCTTTCCCCAAATGTCAGATTGGTAAACATTGAGATGCTAAATGGAAACTAATGACACTCATCAAGTTGATGATGTGAATGATGTATTGGACCCAATCATTGAACATTTTCATAAAGTCAATATCAGGGAAAGAAACTGGGCTTTTATTATGGTAAACTGTAGTTGTCGTGTCAGCAGTCAGTGATTTATTATGAACCTGTGGCTAGGATTAGGATATTATAAATGGGGGGAAAATGGAAGGCTCATTAATTTTTTATACCCACAGGTGGAAGACATGCAGTGGGCTAATAGAGAGCACACGCACCCAGCCTCTGTCTGCAGCCTGCCTTGCAAACCTGGCGAGAGGAAGAAAACAGTGAAAGGAGTTCCTTGCTGTTGGCACTGTGAGCGCTGTGAAGGCTACAACTACCAAGTGGACGAGCTCTCCTGTGAACTCTGCCCTTTGGACCAGAGACCAAACATCAACCACACAGGCTGCCAACTCATCCCCATCATCAAATTGGAGTGGCACTCTCCCTGGGCTGTGGTGCCTGTGTTCATCGCCATCCTGGGAATCATTGCCACCACCTTTGTGATCATGACTTTTGTTCGCTATAATGACACGCCCATCGTAAGGGCCTCAGGACGCGAGCTTAGCTATGTGCTCCTCACCGGGATTTTCCTGTGTTATTCAATCACCTTTTTAATGATCGCGGCACCAGACACAATCATCTGCTCCTTCCGAAGGATCTTCCTAGGGCTGGGCATGTGTTTCAGCTACGCAGCTCTGCTGACCAAAACAAACCGCATCCACCGAATATTTGAGCAGGGAAAGAAATCCGTCACCGCACCCAAGTTTATTAGCCCAGCATCTCAGCTGGTGATAACCTTCAGTCTCATCTCCATCCAGCTCCTGGGGGTGTGTGTCTGGTTTGTTGTGGATCCCCCCCACATCATCATTGACTATGGAGAACAGCGGACTCTCGACCCAGAGAACGCCAGAGGAGTGCTCAAGTGTGACATTTCTGATCTCTCGCTCATTTGTTCCCTGGGGTACAGCATCCTCTTGATGGTCACTTGTACTGTTTATGCCATTAAGACGAGAGGTGTTCCAGAGACTTTCAACGAAGCTAAACCTATTGGATTTACCATGTATACCACCTGCATCATTTGGTTAGCTTTCATTCCCATCTTTTTTGGTACAGCCCAGTCAGCAGAAAAGGTAAGTGACAACTTCTGGCTTTGCCATTTCCTGAATTTGAGTTCTCCTTCTAGGGTGTTTTCCCACTGTTCTTTTTGGGTCACTTGCATTCTTTCAAGATGCTTCCGTTGGTATTATTCATAATTAAAAATTCACATAGCACATGCAAAGCGCGCAGCACACACATGCATACATACACACTTTCTTCCACACGGTGTTCTCAGTGTTTGCATTAAATATGTGTTGTCTACAGTTGATTTTCCATGCCAAACACTTTAACGCATCTTCTTTGAGCAGGTTATAGATGACCAGTGTTCACACCACTCATCACTTTCTGAGCCTTTCTTCCAAGCTCTGTTATCTGCTAAAATAACTGTGCTTTTTCCATATGTTAACTAAGAGGAAGGGAGAAAAGGCAGGCATGTTTCACAGGGATAAACTGGCTCAGAGATATCCCAGTATAAGACAAATGCTTCCTTTTCTGATTTTCATGTGTTTCTGGGCAAAAGCTATTTGCTAATAATTATAAGGGCTTTAACTAAGGAAGCAGAGTTTATAGTAAATTCATAACGAAAAGAAATTGAAATGGCTAGTTCAATCTGAACCATCCTACCAATTCTCTTCAGCCCACATTATTACTTTCCTATATGTGAAGGATGATGGCAGAGGATGAAAAAAGACAGAAGTGGACAAATATATATTGAAAAGTTTGTTATTTTTAAAAAGGTGGATGTCAATTGAATTCCTAAATAATTTGCATTCATCACTAAAGTCCCATTGAGGTAGTATGTTCTGAACTGGATATGTGTGGCACACAAGACCCTGGTCAAGCACAAACTGACAGAGAAGGGCAGGAGACTAAAGGAAGACAGAAACAGAAATGAAATCTGGGCCAGGTGGGCTGTTAGCACCCAGTGTCTGGGGAGCAGATGCACCTTGTCCTGGTGCAGTGCATTTATTTATACAGTCTGGTGCACAGAGGAAAGGAGGGCAGCTTGTATGTGTTTGCTACAAATTAACTTCTTTGACTGCTAGTGAATGTATCAACAGTAAGGGGATGGAATATGCCTGTGATCAGATTCTGCTGAGCTCAGATTTCTAGCTTGAAGGTCACAATGAGAAAACTTTTTATGCTTGATGATGCAGAGACTGCTGCCACCTCAGGCCATTTGGTGGGGGTGAAGTGGCTCAAGACTGTTGCTTCAAGAGCACATGCCTCTGGCTTCAAGCAGCTATAGATGCGGAAAACCAGAGAGTTAATGTTAACCATGAAATCCAAGATTTGGAGGCCATGAGAGAGACAAACTGGCTTGTAAAACAAAGGCAAATGGTATTTTCCATAGGACAGCCCTTCAGCCCTAATTAGTATATGAAAAGTTTTCCTTTTGCAGTGAAAATGTAAAGATTACCATCTACACCATCAGAATTCTTGCTGAAATCAAACATCCTCGGGGCAGTTTCATTCTCTGGTCTCAAATATTCCTAGTGAGACTCTGAGAGACTTAAAATCCCAGCTGACTCAGAGGTAAAAGTATTCAACAAGGGCAAGGAGAGCTTATTAGTATGAGCATTCATTCCTTACTAGATCAATGTGGCCTTCAACCATGTTTGAAAAATCAAATATGCTTCAGCAAGCTTGCCCTGGGTTTTAGACCTGTGACCTTCCATGACTTGTATGGGCTAATGTAAGACCATGAATATTTTATACAGTACCAAACACAAGGCAAGAAAGTAAAGTAAGACAATTTGGGTTTTAAACCTAATAACTAGAAGACATTATATTTTGACGTAGGCAAATGGGAATTGATTAGGTTCACATTTATAAATTTAACTTGGGAAGGAATGTGTGAACTGCAAAGTAAATCTCTCAAAATCTTATTGGGTCTGTTTTGATATGGTCAGTTGAATATAAAAATATGTTAAATGAACTAATATTTTTCAGAGTCTATAAATGTCTATATTGTATGAATTATTAACCACATCAGCATAAGTGGTACTTGAATTTATATTTGAACCCAGGGCTGCCTTTTTTTATATATAGTATTTTATCAGGAGTGGATTAGCTTATTCTACTTTCTTGAAGACAATAAATATCTACCAAACATAATCTGCTGAGCTCTGACTTCTAACTTCTTGTTCTTTTTCCTCCTCCCTTCCTTCATAACTTAGGAATTATAGACAACTCTTACTTTTAGTCTAGTGACTTAGAAGACGTTTATCTGGGGTTATAGCCAATACAAACTCTGGCAAGATGCTTTTCTATTCAGATAAGTCTTTCAGTACCTTAAGTTTTAAAATAAGTAAAATCATGGCTCTAGATCAAGTTATTGGATAGCATCATCACTGTGCAAACTTTTTAGATAATCAAAAAATAAGCAGTGTTGATCAGAATGAGAACTCTGCAGACTCACAGCTGCCCCTGGAAAATAGCATGGAGATAGTCAGTTTCAGAATGAAATGGGCACATAAATATGGGGAGGCTTGCCCAGGGCTCCTGAACCTGTGGGAGCTGTGCGGCCTGCCAAAAACCTGAGTGTTGGGCATATTTATGATCTTCACCTATAAAGCTAGAACTGAATATAGTTAGGTAAAATTCCTTTTTCTTTCATAGCTTTGTAGAGTCAAAGTTGAAGAACACACTAAAAGACAAAGTATAAAATTTGTTGTTTGGAATTAATTGTGTATCCATGATAAAATCAAATGTAGAGAAGACTGAGATGATCCATAAGAAACACTGACTCTGGGAGTTTTTAGATTATTGTAAAATCCTCAAATTATTTGGGTTGTTTTGAAGGTATTAAATTCAAATCAACACTAGATCAAGAATTATTATAAGTAGCTAAAAAAATGTTTTTTTTTGCTCCTGAGGCACTTTATATAACACAATTATGTGTCATCTAAATACATCACATTACCATTTGCTGCCAGCTATTCTCTGTCAAAGTATCTTTTATTATCCAAAACAGCACACACAATGCTTGAGAATATTTATTTTCTCATATTGCTAAAAATTATGGATGTAGGTATTAAAAGTCAATAAACTTTTTAAAATTTCTAAAAGAAAGGCCCTAAATTTTATTGACACAGAGGACCAAAGGACTGATCAGTCATCCATTCTCATTTATAATGCTTAGTCAATCAGACCCATGTTATCAACTTGAAGGCTTTGCAACAGTCAGGCAGCACACAGAGCCATTCATTCAGCAGATCCTTATTGAGCACTGTGTCCAGCATAAGGCTTATTATCGAGCGCATGTCAGTCTGCTTTCCTGAGCCTGCCTCGGAAGGCTCAGTTTGGCTCTTAGCCAATGCCTGCCTGATGCCTGCCAACAGCAGTAAGGTGCCAGGCACAAGGGCAGGAGATCAGACTCAAGGGCAGAGAACAATGTTGAGGAGTCAGATCTGAGATGAAAAACTGCAGCTGAGAATGCTGCATCCTGTAACTGTACATCAGTGACAGTGAATTTAAAACATGACAACAGAGGAAAAACACTATTTCTTCCAGTAGGCACTTAATTATGCTTCTTAGAATCATGTCTACAAGAAGAAACTCATCTAACCACAGAGGTCTCTCTGAAATTTCAAGAGAAGTAGAAATAAAATGTAAGATTAGTTGAAATCTAGATGGATGTTTCAGAAACCCTCTGAGTAAAATCGAGTTATAAAGGGACATCTGAAGCATTCATGAAGACAGATCGCTCTTTCAAGCAAATCTTCATTCAATGATAAAACACCATTTAATTTTCCTACATGCTTTTTATTCATAGATTTTGAAATCAAGATGAATCATGTTTTTCTCCAATAGATTTTAATGGCATTATTTATTAGCTTTGCACCTGCTGCTACATGCTACTATATCATATTCCAAGTGCACTTTTTCTTATAGAGAAGTGGTGTGAAAGAATGGTGGGCATGCTGAGGCAAAAACATAGCTAACATAAACTCTCTTAATTGTATTGAAAAGACAAAAAACGAAATATTAAATACAATTAATATAATTGGAGCAGAATCCTCATAGATGGTTAGGGGTTGCTAGGATGGCAGGACTGTCTTGAATCTCTGCTTTGCCATCTCTAACTGGGCTCATAGAACCAAGATAATCAGGTAAGGGTTATGACATTGCCAAACTCAAAAGAGCAGTGTTTTCACCAAAGTAGTCAATGGAAAAAAAATAAAGAAAGGAAAAAAAACACAAAACAGAAAAAAAAAAAAAAAAACTACCTCAACATTGTTAAAAACCTTCTGTGTCCTGAGTCAGTCTTTCTTTACTCTTTGACTTACTAGTGCAACATGTAGTTAGTAGGCCACCAGGAACCCAGGAGTCATCTTAAACCACTTCCTCTACTACAACACACTTATATTCACCGCCTTCTTTCAAATACCACCTTTTATTCACATTGTGGAAGGTAAATAACATGGCTCTGATCTCTGTCTGAATATCTGTTAACACAGAGCTTTTCATATATTTGATGCTGAATACATGCCTGTTGAATGAGTGAATGAAGTGTCTTGCACAATTTTGATAACATACAATAACATAATAACTTACTTATGATTTAAATCAGAATGGGATAATGGGCATCATTATGTGTGTATGTATATATCTATCTCATTTTTAATCACCATTACAACTATTTTTACTTCTAAAAAAATGTTTTCCCATTTAAAGGATGGCCCATACATATTTATTTTAAATCTTTTGTTGCCATCACTATCCAACTAAAAATTTAAGGGTCAAAACAAAAAGAAGTTATTATAATTGTCCATAGTTCTAAATTATACAAAGTAAAGAGTAATGTGATTAGCCAGATATTTTAGCCATGCCATCCCTCCCTCTCTCTTTCTTTTACTCTATATGTCTGCCTATTGAAGGATCAAGAGTATAGGGGTCTTAGAGGTGGATGAGAGGACTAAAGTAGTGCATGGACTCTCAAGTGTGAGGAATTGGGCTCAAAATCTGACTGTTAAACTTGCTGAAAAAACATAGGAAAGTGTTTAATGATATGCAGACAGTGATGTTCTCCCAGAGATTGCAAACTTACTTATAAGACAATGCAAAGCAGTCACCTGCCATCTGTGTTCAACCTTATTCTCAAAATAGAGCTGACTTGAGTTCACATCATCTAGGGAAGGGCAGGAAGATGATTGAAACACAAAAACAAAACTTCTGTTCTTATTGTGATCTTTGTATATGTAGGTACCTCTTGGTCATTTTACTGAGAGCTCATGATATGAACCATGAGATAGCTTAGCACTTAATGAGCAAGTAAGTGGTGGCTGTCATTACTGCTAAGCTGTAATTCACCAGGATAGGGTCTATGGTTTTGCTTGCCATCATATCCTCAGCGCCTAGCATAAAACTGGGCCAAGAACAATTTTCAAAAAAAAACTGTTTAGGTAACAAAATACTTTCAAATTTATCCAGGCAATTGCCTTAATTTCCCCAGCATCAACATAGATCTGTGAACCACCCCAAATAGATGTGTTTTCTCAAACATAAAGTTTTTCCTGAGGGTATAGATCACACAGGTTATCAAAATTAAAGAGACAAGAATCTGTAGGACTAGAAGAAAGAGCAGAGAGTGTAGCTCCTGAGGCAATATGTAACTGCCTTATATATTTAGCAGGAAATGCTGGAGGAAAAAAAAAAAAGCAGAGTCCTCAGAAAGCAGTTGCTGAAATATTTGTGTTAAAATTTGAAAAGTGAATAACTCTAACAAAAGTTGTGCAAGGTAGTTCTGACAACGGTAATGCCATTTCTGTTTTAAGGAATAGCCAAGTTGAGAAATAAACAGCCTGAGACATCTGAGTGTCAATATTACCTCAACAATAATGGAAAAATGTTTCCAGGGTACATCAGGCAAACAGAGTTCTCCAACCACACCTACATTCCTCCATTTCCTTAGAAAAGAGGAAAGTAAAAGTGATTATCAATATTCATCTTGTATGTGGGCAGTTGCTGTGAATTTTCTAGCACTTTCTCACCTTGCTATCTAATGGGCATTAGAAGGCAAAGGTTTCACCATGTACCAAGTTGAAAAATGATTTCAGGTCTTGTGGTTGATTGTGTTCTGAGCAAGATCATGCCAGGTTGTTGCAGTCAACTGTGTAAGGGGGAAAGCCAAATATAAAAGTAAAGAACAATACTGAAAAAGGAAACATTTCCATGATCTCTTTGATGCACTCAGTTAAAACAATATATTTTTAAAGATTAAAAAAAAGAAAAGAAAACGATGAACTGAGATTTGAGGGCATCCCTGTAGTCTAGTAAGCCTGTTTGTTTGCTTCTCTCAGGGAACACTGAGAACAGCTTTGATTGTTTTTGTGGATGCTACATATTTCTGCTGCAGAAAATGACCAAATTTTACATTTTTAGGCAGTTTTTTGGGGGAGTCCTATCTTCTTTGATGACCTAAAGAAGTATATGCTCAATCAATCTGCTTATTTTCCACAGTTCTACTCTGGACTCCAAGGAAGCTGTATGACTAGGGCTACTTTGTTCGAAGATTTAGTTCGTAAGATGGTGGTATTTACCCATGCCTATTTTTTTTTATCACTGAAATTGAGTTTTAAAGGGTTTGAATTTTTTATGCCTAAATACAGTTATTTCATCAATGAGATGATCTGAGAGTGAACTTGGGAAATCAGGTCCAGAGCTCACAAACCTCATCAAAATGGTTTAAACTTTATTCATACGATTGAAGATATTAGAATACTAGATTTGACTGAAAAAAATGAACATTTTCAGAATTAGAGAGACCATGACTTTATTTTATAGCACTCAGGAGTAAACCATATAAATCCACTTATTTTTTCTGTATACACAGAACTCTAACAACATTGCAGACCATTGATAGTACAGAATGCAATGACGAATTTACTTATGTAACTTCAAATTGCAATTTCCATGATTCAGTAGATACTTATATCTCATGGAGCACACAGGGTGCCAGGAAGAGCAGATTGCAAGCAAATAGTTCCTTTTGACTATTACCGTATATACATTTTTATGTTGGGACATTAAAAAGAAATCTCTAAATGTGGTATCATATGGGTTACTACCACCCACCCCAATGTTTAGAAAACTAACCAAATATTAATATAAATTCCAAGG
Organism: Uropsilus gracilis; assembly: GCA_004024945.1. NCBI lineage: Eukaryota > Metazoa > Chordata > Mammalia > Eulipotyphla > Talpidae > Uropsilus > Uropsilus gracilis. Next base: position 74,815 of record PVHY01000200.1, read on the forward strand.
TATTTAAAAGAAAGGCAACGCAGATGTATTTGCATCATTAAGAACAATATAAAAAAAAAGAAGAAAAGAAACAGGCTGACTTGTTCAAAATAAAGACTGGCACAAATACATCTTTCAGTTAGTTAATCATGAAATGGAAAAAATGAAAAAAAAAGAAAAAATGAAGGAAATTAGGATAAAGAAAGGAAATATAGGAGAAGAAAGGAAAGATAGATAAGAAAAAGAATAAAAATGTGAGGAGACCATTATATTTTAAGAACTAGCATTAAGTAAAACAACTTGAGAAAATTTTGTAAAATAATTTTTTTCTGACTTAGTGGGGAAATGAAAAGAGAAAAGCATAGTCCAAGACACATAAGTAATTTTTCCATGGGCATATCAAATCATTTCCAAACTTAAAGTCAGTATTAATGCTTGAAGCAGGGTGGAGTGACTTTCATGAAGATAATTTTTTTAAAAGATCAATTCAAATTAGCTTGGCCAGTTCAACACCTTCTTTCTCTTTTCTACTTCACATGGAGTTTGCAGCTAAAAAAGTGATAGAATTCTACCCTAAAAAATGGGGATTATCACATGACAGAATTATGCTCTAGACTTGTTATAAGATACTGAGGGAGAAACAAAGCAGAATTTGAATTCATTCTAATTCAGACAGATATGGACAGGTGGGGAATAATAAATAATAAATAATAATAATAAATAAAGTTCCTATATTAGATAGAAATATGTTTAATTTCTTGGCTCTTAGAATAAATTTCTCCTTGTATGCACTCTTAGCCTTTGACAGTGTATGTGCACCACCACTAACTCACAAGAAAATATATCTCACTAATAACCTTTATCAATCCACCTGTCTTTCAATCCTAATTATCACCAACAATGGGCAAAAATGTCATGGTAACATAAGTCAAACAATAGCGTAAAAAGAACCTGCCAAAAAATCAATTCAAAAAAAAAAGAGGCAATTCAAAAAATTTGAAAACTTAAAAAATATTTTTTAATTAACGTTTCAAAGGAAATGCATTTCAAACTGAATGGTGGATTTAAACAGAAACTAACTAGGCTTAAGGATTCGAGTGGAGATCTGAAGGGTAAAATAAACAGTAGCTCCATATGGCAAAGGAAAGACGTGAAAATTGGAAAAGTTTAAACATTTGAATATGGATAGGACATGCTAACATTTGTCTAATAAACATGTGTAAAGAAGAAACACAAAGGAAAGAATTATCTGAAAAATGATTAGCAGAAAAGTTTCACAAACTGAAGAATGAAAACTCTTAAAATTGGTAGAGTCACATATCTTTTTCTTTTCTTTTCTTTTCTTTTTTTAGAGACTAGGTCTTGCTATGTTACCTGGTCTAATCTTGAGCCTGAGGACTCAAGTGATATCTAGCCTCAGCCTCCCAAATAGCTAGGATTACAGGCACGTGCCACTGCACCTGGCTAGATTCATGTAATAAGATTTACTGATGTAGAAAAAATTCTAGGAGCATTTAGAGGGGGAAATGTCTTATCAAGGGATGAAAAATCAGACTTCCTATGCCTCCCTGGATTCTAGAAGGCAGTGAGAAAAGACTTTCTGAGGGAAGAATATTTTAAACTTGTGGTTGTTAAGACAACCAAACTATCAATCAATGTGAGGCTAAAAATGTATGCTATATGGCTCAGAAATGTTGATGCCTACATATCTTCTGTATGAATAATTCTAGATTATTCCAACAGAACATAAAAGCATATCTAATGGGAAATGAATAATAGTGGCAATTGCACATGACCTAGAATAAAACATTTTAAAAGAAATCATGAAAGGATATATTTTCTTCCTCATTACCCTTTAAAAGATAATGTTTTGATAATTTTGTTTGTTTTTTTTTTCTCTGTGAGTCTAGTTACACTACGAGGATGGATCTGAACAGAAGAAACTTGAGTAGCCAAATATGGAAAATGCTTTTTATCAAATTGTCCATTGTTAGAAGAACTTTAATAACACAAAAATATCCATCTATCTACTGGGTGATTGAAAGATTGTAAATGCTATTAAATTAAAGATTGTATGTAACTTTAGAAAATTGAAAGGTGTCTAAGGAGAGGCAAGAGAGAAAGGAATCATATAGGCCTATTATATCATGTGAAATAAAAATCCTAAAATTGATATCCTGAGATGGAAGGGCATCATTTAAACAACAGTAAAAGTAAAATTAAAACTTTAAATTTATAAATTCTATAGAATAGCATCAGGATATACTAGGCTGACTGTGGGGTTAGGGAGAGGGAATTGGGGTTTTAATTTTGAAGGTTTTAATTTTATTTAACTCAATTTTATTTTAATTAGTAAGTAAATATATATATCATAAAAATAAAAAATCACCGCACAGAGAAGAATTTAAGTAAAGTCTCCAGAAGAACCTTTCTAAGACAACATGAATATTAAATGGGGATTAACATTCTAGTCCCTAACATCATATTAGGAATTTCAGATGTGTAATATGCATATTGAGAAAACCTGTTCCATGCTGAGAAGGGTGAATGATTTTGAATTTGTAAAATGTCAAGCTAGTTATGATTTTTTTTCTTTTAGACGAATGCCACTGCTAAATTTTTTTTAAATGGTCACAATGTAAATATCAGCTTACAACTGGTGATTGCATTTGATCAAAAATATTTGCTAAATGAAAGAACTTCTTAGTGTTTAGGACAATGTAAAGATAGTAGGAAGTTTGACCTAAAGTTGTTTAGGCTCAAGCAGGCTAAAAAATAAACACATGCTGACTAGTGCAGAGAATATGAAGGAAGGAACGCTACCTGATAAGAGGTGTTGGGGTCAGGGATAACTCAAGAAACAAAGTAGAATATCTTTTTGAGTTATCAGAAGAGTCTCTGAGGAGTTGGAAATTAAATAGACCTTGAAGGTCCAACTATATTTATTTGAATAATATAATTTGAACACTATTTAATATATAATATATATAATGTAATTTTTTGAACAAGATTTAATTTAATAATTCAAGTGTGGAAGGAGCAGAGGAAATCAGGACGTTTTGTAAAGCTTGTGACTGAAGAACTCTTCCCACTTTAGCAGACTTACAAGGAAATCTGGGGGCATATGTCCTGACATGCTCTGTTATGAATAGCACTCCTTTCACTTGGAAAAAAAAAAAGCACTTTTCAGTGTGGGCAATGAATTATATGGTTACCCACAAAATAAGGCTAGCTAGACATTGGGAGCCATTTTCAGGTGGGACAAATGCCAAATCTGTATTGCCCTTGCTAGGGACTTGAGTGTATTTGAATCTTTTCGAACAGGGATGTAGTCTCAGTACAATTACATTTGGTGAGATTTCTCTGTCAGTGGTGAATCAGATGAATCGTAGTGTGCAAGGATAAGAAAAAAGGCAATAACAAGATTACTGAAGAAACTCAGGCAAGAAATATTGGGGGCTTGACATATTAGCAAGGGGAGTGGAAAGGCAAGACTCCTCTCCAATTGAATTGGGAACAGAAGACAGAGTGGGAGGTGAGTTGCTTGCAGTGTCTGTAGTCTGTAGCTGTTTGTGTGATTCTGAACCTTCTCTGACTGCCAGAGGACTCTAATCAAACTTTAAGAAGCAGCCCATAGTTTTCTCTCTGCTTTGGGTTAAAGGGGAACAAAATTCTTTTAAATTGTGGATAGCTGCATCTAGCTAAGAATGGAGAAGTATATTTGAGTTCAAAATGATGAGGTTGGGTAATAATCAACTTAGATAAGGATACAAGGAGAAGATATAATAACTTGTAGACTATGATTTTTATTAAGCCCATCTGCTAAATATTATTCAAATAAATATTGTTGCAATAAAAGGCATAGTCTTTAAATGTCAAATAATTTCTAAATAAGGGTGAATCTAATTTCAGTACATAGTCATCATCTGGATATTAGGTAGATTTTATATTGCAAAAGCTTGGATAATTTTTGGATAATCAAAATTCATTCCATAGGTTTTTATCCTGTGTTTCTCATTTTTGCAACTCTGAATGAATTAATTTTCAATTACATTGTTGTTTCTTTTTAAAATCTTTCTAAAAACACACTTATTGAATCCAAAAGGTATTCTAAAAATTTCTGCATTTTGGTGGTGTTCTGAGACCTGTTAATAGGAATCAGCTTTGAACCAATCAAAACCTACAATCTAACTGTAAGTCTTATTTCTTTGGAAGGATGACTGAAGGTTATTCTAATTTTGCAACAACAATATGTTCTAGTCCAACAATTGCAATCAGTTGAATGTTTTCTTTGGAATTTTAGACTCACTGGGTTTTTGTGCAGTCAAGTGTATCTGCTGACGAATACTGAGGAATATGATTTTTTATTTTGTCTGTTGATCCAAATTCTGTAGAATCCCAATTCCATATATGACCTTTGTGAGTATATACATACATTCCTCACATACACACAAATACATAGAGCTTTAGAGAAATTTTCATATTCTCAGCCAAGATTAAATGTCATATGTTTCTCCTGCCAGCTGTTTTCTCTAAAATCCTCATCCACCCAAATTGAATTGAACTGGAAATAGTATTAGTAGATTGTAAGCCTGTCATAGAACCACAAATTGTTTACATCAGCAGGCAGCTTCTCACTGTAACTCTGCCCTTTCTTCTACAAAAGACTTTCCCCATGCTAAAATGTCCAATCAAACTGCAATTGATTGAACACTTGGGTATGTTGCCTACTTATTGTTAAGAACTGACAATGACAAGCATGAAATAATTACACATGGAATGAAAACGAATAATGTGTCAAGAGTGGCAAGAAAAACAACAATAAGGAGAGCAGCCAGTACCGTAGGGTTATTAAAGTACACATCTCCAAAGCAGACCCTCAAATTGCTCATTTTTACCTCACTTAATGTTTTATAGTGTAATTTTATAGTGAATTTATTTGTGACTGCTAATGATATTCTCCCTTCATTTTAGGTTTTCCTCTTCCTTCCCTGAATAGTCGCATTGCTCTGAATCCCCTTTTTCCCTTTGTGGCCTTGATCTCATTTTCCTTCTGTTCAACATGCCCCTCATTTTGGCCTTTCTCCCAGGCACCGTTTCCTTGAAGTGCCCTCATCATTTACAAGCTTCTGCTAGAAAAGCTGCCCTCATGCTTTTCAAACTACTTTCTTACTGCCATAGGTACACAAATGTGAAATTAAGTAAGCCAAAACCAAACATCTGAAAAAATCCAAAATGTCATTCAAATTGTGAAATTAAGATAGCTGAGACCAAAATTAATCAGATCTGATTATATTATGTGCACCCAAAGCAGGGTGGGCTTTTTATGTAGAAATGATTTCCTTGCAGCTCTTAAGAGATACATTTTACAGATGAAGGGAAACTTAAGTCAAGAATGTTTTCATTCACATTGCTAGTACAATGTGTACCTGGGACTGAATCTGTTCTATTTGTCAAAAGGCTTCATGCATTCTCTGCTATTTTCTATTTCTCTGTAACATTTCTTCTTTATCTCGGTATGTCTTTCTATCAATATTACTTATTTGTCTAAATCCAAATTTGAGAGTTAATATAGACTCCCTCCTCTCTTTCTCCTTATATTAAGGTCAATAATTTATATGATAAATCAAAATTCCGTTAATGAATCTTTATTTTCCATTTCCAAGGTCAAATCCCTGTTCAAAATCTATGCTTCTTTGGAAGCAGAAGAGCTCACCTCCTGCACTTTCTCCTCCAGAGTGACTTGTAGAATATAAATAAGTTATTCTACATACTTCTTTCACTTTACCACTTTTTATACTTAATCAATCAACTTTTATTTAACACTTCCATCTGCTCAGTGTTGATGGCATTTAGCAACATGGCCTGCCTTCATGATGCTTAAATTCTAGTTAAATGATGCTGATTAAAACTGGTAATTATTAATTAATAAAATTAATGTTATAAAATATGCTATGAAGGTTTCTTAAGCTAAAGTTTTTTTTTCCTATTGACCATTACTAAAACTATTTGCTATCAAGAAATTAGCTCAAATCTGAATATCTCATATGCTCTCTTTGTCCTACAGCCATTAATTAAAATAAACATTTTTTTTTCATTTTTTGTTATACCAAATCAACCAACCCATGAAATCTCTCACAAAAACATCACTAATTTTGAGTATATATGTGCTCTATTTGGATGTCTATTACTTTACATTTCCACATTTGTGTCCTGTCTTCTTCAGGATTTGTCCATCTATTCATCTGTCATTGTCTCCCTATTTAGACACTGTTCCGGAAGAGTTAATAATCATAATTCTTTTTGTTCTTACTGACTCATTTTTTTTGTCAACTTCACAATGCTTGTCAAAGTACATTACACATAGTTTTCAGCAGAAAGGATTTTGCTGAATTTGAACACATAAGTGATAAATATTTTCAAGTCAATTATGAGTGCATGTGTGTCATGAGTTAGAAGCAAATGGGGAAAGTGTTTGTACTTAATGGTGGTTGTCTCATTAACATCCCTATGACCTTGATAATGCAAGTTAACCTCTCTGAATCTGAGCTTACTCAGCTCTAGAATGAGAATTTTGCTAGAAAGTCTCTATTTCAACCTTATTTGGAATGTTAGGGCTTAGGGAATGTCACTCCTTCCAGGATGCTTGTTTTTTTCCTTATAGCTCCCTAACACTGTCTAATTTTAAGATGTTCCTATGTTAAAGAATATAGCCAGATACATAGGAAATAAATGGTCAGCCACTCGGAGGCATAACAATTTTTAAGCAGATGCACTTGAAGATTATTATGCATATGTGAAGGATGCAAGTGAATGCACAAAGCATTTTAGAAGATAAATATACTAGAGGCAGTCATCAGTCTCATAAACCTTAATCAAGTGTGTTCCCATCAGCATAGCATAATATAAACATATGATCCAGAGTCTGAGTTACTTTTCCAAAAAGCCTTATGAGGCATAGACTCATGCCATATGTTTCTTTCCGTTTTACTGAGATATCTGAAGCAGGAAAATGAAAAAGACATTCAGTACTCAATGCTCCACATTAATTTCTAATTATTATTTGTTCTCTCTGGTTGAGAAAACAAACAAAAGAGATGAATTATGCATTATAGCTGCTAGTAGAGATCTCCTAGTTTAGATTTTGGCAGTTGAGCATTACCTAACTTTCCTTGGGTTACTTTCTTCTTTCACTACTTCTTGCTTACTTATCATTCAAATTATTTCTCCCTGCTAGAAATACATGAGCCACTGTCTGGAACACTTTGATGTAGCCCCAGAGAAGTTAATACATAAAGAAATCTCTTGTTAGAGATTGATTTTGATTTCACCTCATATTAGTGAGTTCCTTATCCACATCTATCACATTTTCCTTGTACATTCAGTTAATGTAGTATCATAAATCGCTCTGTCACAATGCCTTAGGAAGAGAGAACAAAATTAGGTCCACTAAGCAGCCCTCTCATGGAAAATTATAGTATTGGAAGCAAGAGCCAGTTAAATTCCCTTGTGTCCATTTTAAACTTTTTGTTGTTGTTGTTCCTAGTTAATCCTATGGCCCCTCGGAGAAAGTTGTTGCTTTAAAGTCCTTTTGTAACTAAAAACAAGGAAATCTGTTATTTCTTGAAAAGAAACTCAGGATGGTGTAAAATGTAAATCAAGTCTGGAAACCATGTAGGTGACAAAACATGAAGTGACAAGAGTTCTTTTCCTGTTGCTTTAGAATCTTATAGGGTAAACAGAAAAGATATATAAAAAAATACATATGTAGTACTAATATGTACATAAGTTGTGTATTTTTTCAAATGTGTATGTATACACAAATATATACATATACATAAAACATTAAAATAAGTATTTCCCTCAGATTTGAAATTTCCAAAAGCAGTTGTATTTTCGTCTGGAATCTTAACACCTCAAACTCTTTTAAAAGTGCTACCTGGATGGACCTTGAAGAAATCATATTAGCAGAAGCAAGTCAGAAAGGAAAAGACAGAAACTAAATGGTTGCACTAATATATGGAAAATAGGAAAAACAAAAGGCCAGGAGGAAAATTCAAAGCAAGCTAACAACCAAACTGAAGTACATAACTGAGGTGGGGTGGGGGGATGGTAGGAGTGGTCAGGGGTGGGAAATGGTGGTGGGTGAATCCCGGGGAATACAAAGATGTATACAATAATAATAATGCAAAGATGTGAAATATATATAATTAAAAAATAAGAATTTAAAAAGTGATCTATGCAGATATTATATTTTATATAATTATTTTGAAAATCAGAGGCCTTACTTCCAACATGGAGAATATTGTGGGGTCAATTCTAACTGATCACAATGTATAGTAGTTATAAACTGTACCTTATTTTAAATAATATCCTTCAAGGGTTGATTAGACAGCTAAGTAAGACTCCTACTTCTTTTCATAGCAGTGCTGGTGACAGATGAATGGAGAGATCCTTCATTTCCCATTTCCAAATAACCTGAATTGATATTCTCCATCTTTTATTTTATCTACTTTTTGTGCTGTAACATTTGAGTACTTGAAACATTCTACGTTTATATTCTTTTATTTTAGTATAGAATTTTCTTCAGGAGGCACTAAATATTACACATTTTAAGCGGTTTAACAGAGTAGCATCTAATTATTTAATATCAATCATGACATGATTTTGTGTTTAAAATAAAATTATGGCATAACTATCTTATGTGACTAAAATATAGCTCTAAATAGAAGTGATGCATTAATACAGTTTGCTTGTAGGGTTTCCTCCATTTCTAAACTGTCATAATAACATATTTTATCAGGAAATAATCTTTATGTGATCTTTAAATGCTACCTTGTAACATATGATTGAAAAAGCACAAACCAATATTCTTATCTGGAGGAAAAAAACCAACTGACCATCAGTTGCAGAAAAACATTTTTCTATGTAGTGAAATTCATGTCACATAATTTCTAGACCTTGTCTTAGATAATATATGGTATCATGTTGCACCTTTTCTTGAGCTATAAATTCCCACTGTGTATTCTTTTTCATATATATTCTTTCACATGTTCTTGTTCTCAAGACATTACAACAATCTGAATTCATTCTGGATGCTCTGGGGTTGTATCAAAAAGCTCTCTTCTCATGGTTCCACATCCGGTTTCAAGCTCTGCCTGAGAGGATCTGGAAGCTTACTTTCTGTAATCCCATATGCTGTAGCAGCTTGCTTCCTTCTGACTCCTGTTAACCAAATATTTCGTTGCAGTCATTTAAAATAGAAACAAACCGCATGTTTTATTTGAAACCACTCCAAAATCATCAATTGCTTTCACATTTGGATCTTAGTTCCCATAATGATCCCACAAATTTGCATCCTGTTCTCCAGAGGGACATTGTTTGAAGTTTCCTCTATTAGTGCATATTTCAGTAAAGAGCAGCTTTCAAAGGCACTCGATTGCACATTTTTTTTCTCAACAGCTCACTTCTCTCTTTTTATATCTTAGTCAACAATTTCAGTATTTTACCTTTATTTTGGAACAGTTGGTCCATTTTAAGTCATCACTCTCATTACTGAAATGAAATACTACACACTAAACATCAAAAGTAGAGCTTTATACATATATTTTTAAAACATATTTTCATTATACTATCCTGAAATCCCAAATGCCTTTGAATAGCAGAGCAAATGTGGAATTGTTATTATGTATAAAATAAAAATATTAACATTTATAATAAAATATTCTCTTTCTGTATGGAGTAATGGTAAGCAAAAATATCTATTTTGTATCTCATGCCAGTGTATATGAAGTCATCATTTCCAAACTTACTTTAAAAAAAAATGATATTAGGTTAAGGTTGCCAGATTTATTTAATAAAAATACAGATGTTCAGTTAAATTTGAATGTTGGATAAACAATGAATATATATTCTGGGTAATATTTGTGGCCTCCCAAAATATAATTTTGCTGTTTGCTTGAAATTAAAATTTAAGGCAATTCTCTGTTTATCAGGCAAGTTTGTATTAAATTGATGAGTCTAGATTTAAAAATAACAAACAATGTTAAAATCCTTGAATTATTTGCCATAAAAATTTAAACACAATTTTATGTACTTATTGAAAGCACAAAACTTTAATTATCTCAGCAAATATGAATTTAAAGTATATTGAAATAAAGTAGTGTTCTTTGGAAAGATGGTAGTGATGGTCAATAATTATAATAAATAGAATAAAGAAATGAACATTATAATTACTGGAAACTGTGGATATGTTATATAACAAGACATAGGGAAATAAAGAGGTAGTTTTTTGAACAGCTGACCTTAAAATAGGCAGATTATTCTGGATTATCTAAGCAGGTAGAAGTAACCTAAAAGAACCATCAGTGTGGAGGGTGGAGGCGGTATCAGAGTAACACTGCCTGAGAAAGGTGCAACTGACTTTGTGAGCTTTGTAGATGGAAGGGGTCCTGAGAACAAGCAAGTTCCTGAAGGTAGAAAGGGCAAAGGAATTCTCTCCTAGGAACTCCAACTGGAAGCAACACTAAATGTATTTTCAGTCAGGAGTCATTTTTAGCTTTAACCTCTAGAACTGCAACATAAATTTGCATTGCCTTAAGTCACTAGGTAATTTGTGGTAATTCAATAAACAGGAAATTAATACTGTGGGTAAATACTATGTACATTATTGCTTTAGGCAACTTGTATAATTTTCTGCCATTTTAAAACATAACACTCCATTCTTTAAGACCAATTATCTTCTAACAATAATGATGATGGCATAAGTATGTTTAATATTAAAATCATTTTACATATTATGCACAATTTGAACATAGGGTTTATTAAGCTGATATGTTGCACATTGCACATAATTTACATGTAGTAAGATGTGAATCATGAATGAAGCTGCTTTATCTTTGCATCATGTTTTACTTTATTTACTAGACACAGGATTAGTTATATTCTTTTTTGGTGCACTTTCTTCAGTAGAAAAATTTTAAATTTTTAAAATGTGATAAGATAGGATATTGTAACCATATGTGGCCTCTATCAATATTTCTTCAATAATTGTTTTTATCTTTTATGTTTTCTATCAACTTTAAAATTTTTCCACTTATATAAATGTTTGTTGAACACATTTATGTGATCGCAAAATGAAATTGAAATGAAATATGAATTGCCTTCGTATTTCTGTTCACTAGTTAAACTATCTCTTTTAATAAACATTCAGTTATAAATAAAAAAATATCCACATTATAGAAAAATTGAACTCAGAAGAAGAAAAACAATAGTGCTAGATGCTACCCATATAAAGCAACTGATAAGAGTTTTGGAGAAATACTTTTTCCAAAAGTGAACTTCAGTCACTTTTGAAAAAAAGATTGTGTATTATATATTTATGTAATATTTACTATACATATAATCTCATAGATGACAACATTAAACATTCCCTGATATTCAACATTGTTTCCTTTGAATTTTCATGATTATATATAAATAAGTTTAAAAAATCCCTTTGTAAATTTATTTTTTGAGTGAATCTCTTATTCAAACATTTTTCACAATGTTCTTTGCTTAAGTTGCCTATTTAGTTATAAAATAAAAAATAGGACATCTTTGTGGGTCATTTTATTTATTTCAAGCAGACTTATCAATTAAAATTAGAATTAACACCACAGAAAATATCAGATTTAGCATAAAATTATGGTTTATTAGGCTATGTCTACTTATAATTAAGTGAAACACCAGTGTTGCAAGTTGTATTGACTTTTATACCAGAATAATCTTTACAATGCTAATTTGGATTATTAAACTGTATAAGATTGAAGGAAAATGCTAAGCCAATTTTGTTTGTGCTATATGGTGATAAGAGGCAGTTATTGCAAAAAAGAAGAAAAAGTACAAAATATAGATTAGGTAAAAGTGTATGTATGATACATGTATGTATCATATGTCTTCTCTACACATATGATGAAAAATATAATTATGGATAAACTTTTATGATAATAGAGAGATAGATAAGGATTATAATTATTGCTAAGTAGTGTTAAATTTGCTTGCTTTTCTGTAAACATTATTTTAAAAGAATCTCAAATATTATGCTAAAAAAACTTCTTAGAATCTAGCTGATACAGAAATGCTGTTATTAGGATGTTAATTAGTATTTCAGGAATTATAATCTACAGTGTTCAAAGATACATTTTCTTCAACTATATCATTTTATACATATTCTTATTTTTGTCTTCATATGTAATTTGAATTTAATTTTGTGAGAATTGATCTTTCCTCAGGACTACAAATTTATTGTCATAACAAGATTCCCCTTGCTGTATATCATTTTCCTATGATTATGTATTTTCATTTACCTGCAGTCTCCCATTCAAGATGTTGAGCAGAAACATAGTGTGTGACCAAAAAAAAAAAATTGTGTGACCATTTATTAGGGACCTATTTTCTTGAGTCCAGGACTCAGTGATATTCATCTCTTATTGACCAGATTTACAAAGGCTACATTTGAATATTCTCCCATTGAACCTGCAATAAAACTGAGTTTCATACAACAGTGAGAAGCTGAGATTTAAACCCAGATTTGGCTTTGAGGTCCTAAAGTTTCCAAAGTCTTAACTATTTAAACTAGATTATTATGCTCTTTTATTTTAAGTATTAGCTGCACTTTTATTGAACTGCACACCTGTAAAACCATATAGAAACTGAACTGCACCTTACCCCATGCGGGGTGAAATGAGATAGCTGGTTGGTGTTCCAAATGCAAATCAATGGAAGAAGGAAAAGCAGATGGCTGTGGCTCCCATACCAACTGCACTTGCTGGGGCTGTTGAAATAACCAGATGCAGAACACTGGAAAAAGTGATACTTGGGCAATTTTAACTTATTAGGAGAGTCATTGTATATTTTATAATAAATATGCTTCTGATTATGATGGATTTGGGATAAATGTTTAATCCACTTAGGCTGGTTGAGAATGAATAAAGACCAAGAAATCTCTAAGTCATTCTCCTGTCACTAAACACTTTCTCAGAATTACTACTCTTTATCTCATGACTAAAAAGCAGGTTTCACCTGAGTTCAGATGCCTTTATCTATGGATAAAGTAAGGAGAGGGAAGAGAGGCAGTAATGAAGGAAAGAACACACTGTGACATGATAGTAACAATCTGGAATGGATCCTGAAGTGAAGAATGAGTGGTGGCTTGCAGTGTTAGCTCAGACTGGGAAGCAGTTCTGTGAACAATTGCTCCCAGCTGCCTACATCTGTGAGTGTCCCATTCTGCCTCCCTAACAAGTCCTGGTTTAAGAAATACTAACACTGACGCAAAGCAGGGAGAACCAGAGATAAAAGGTAAGGCTGCTGTGGATCCTGAGTTTTCATCAGCCTTTGATGAAACTGTTATACAGTATCTCCTGTTCTCACACCACAGAGGCTGGTGCTGGGGTTCTGAACACAGAAAATTACCCAAAGCTTCAGGCTGGGGATTACACCCTTTCAACATAAACCGTCTGATCTTATTGTGGTGAATACAGCTTTTTAAAATTATTTTTATTGAATAACTTTTGTTTACATTTGCCTTTTGGGTGTTGCCCCCCCCCCCCAGCCCCCTGATCTCTCCATCTCTTCTTTCACTGACATTTATTGTTTAAGTTTAATTTTCAGTCTCTTGGGTCCTTCCTCTTCTTTCCTGTAGCAATGTCCTTTTGTCCAGTGTGGACGTAGTTTCCTGGGACACAGTGGCCTGTGCTTAGGTTTCCAAGTGTCCTTTTTGCTGCTGGCCACCAGTTCACACATGATTGTGTTCTTTCAGTGCCTCCTCCTTCTTTCTGGTCCCACCCATCGTCTGTCATATTTTGCTCCTTCTTTGTTTTGTAGTTCTGGTTGCTGCCATTGGGAGCGTTTCTCCTGGCCAAAGTTCGTGCACCACTTTTTCTGATCAAGATAGGCCCTGGCAGATGGTTGGTCCGGTTTGTCGTGGGGCCACTGCCCGTCTCTGTGGCTTTCCTCACCCCCTAAAGTGGGAGGGTCCTTTGATCATGCTGAAGGCATCTCTGACTGGGAAATTCCATTCCCATCATTGTACATCTCAGTGGTTGTATTTCTGAGGTAGTTTGTCTCTATAATCAGTCTTATAGTCCTGTGACCCTGGATCTGACATGTTCGTTGTTCCGGAATACTTCTTTGTTTTCACTTCTGTGTTCGTGTGCAACTGCTGTTTGTTGAATTGCTGATTTAGTTGCTTCTGGTGAGGGTTGGCTGGATTTGGAGAAGACCAGAGGGAATCACCTCTACCACCCACTACCCCTCTGCATCCAGCAGGGGGGGCTACCTGTGCCCGGCAAGCAGCTGAACTGGGCGTGTGGGCGGGGCTGCCCTTGCCTCCTTCGGTCACTTGGTGGTATGGTGGGGGGGGACAACTGCTCCCCACCACCCTGGCAGGTGCCGCCCCCCCCACCTCACGTTCCCCAAACCTCAAAAGGAGCGCAGCAGGCTGTGTGGCTGGGGCCTCAGTGCCCGGCAGCATCGTAAATACAGCTTTCTAAGGCATATAAATTCTCAAATTAATTCTTGAAGCTGTCCCCTTTTAATCTTTGCTGTTGAATGGAATAATGTTGGTTTTATTGACACGTCATACGTTTTTAATAAACAGTATAGATACAGTTAATAAAAGTACTAAGTTTAAATATATAATAAAGATGATGAAGAATTTTCAGGTGAATGTTCCAGCAGTAGTTATTTTTTAGTTAACTTATTTTTAACTGAGGTAATATTGGGGTGCCCCCGCACGCATTACTTCCATCATGCATCCAGCACCCACTCACCCACATTCTACTTTGTTTCCTTTAATCTTTGCTCCTTTCTGATCCCCATTCCCTCTTCCTTTTGGTGTTTCAATTTTGTAGTCAGCTATCAAGGGTTAATTTTTCAATGTGTTTTTATCTGACTATTCATTTAGTTACTTTCCACATTTTAGTGACATCATCTAGCATTTATCTTTCTTATTCTTACCTATTTTGCTTAGCGTTATCCTTTCAAACACCAACCGTGTTGCCACAGATTGTCTCCCTTAGAGATCTAATCCTTTTAACTGGAACTGCCATCTTCCAGTCACTCACCAAACCACCAACATGAAGAGAAAATATGAAGCTGCTCCTTGGGTCATAGACATGTGAATCTACAAGAACAGAGATATGGTAGACCTCAGGGCATGGGCACTTTTCAAAGAGAGCTACTCCACACTTGTTTCAAAGGCAAAACTGGAAGAGTCTATAATGTTATCCAGCATGTCTTTGTCACTGTTGTAAACACACAGGTAAAGGGCAAGATTTTTTCAAGGGAATTGATGTTCACATTAAGCATATTAAGCTCTCTAAATGCCAATATACCTTTCCAAAATATGTGAAAGGAAACCATCAGAAAAGGAAGCTGAGGAGAAAGGAACTTGTTTTCAGCCGAAGCTCCAGTCTTAGAGAAATATGCTTTGTGAGAACCAACGAAAAGAGCTTAAGCTACTGTAAGTCATTTCTGTGGATTCATGGCATGATAGGTGTGAAAAGAAAAAGACCTCTGGACTATTAAAAAAAAGTTCACTTTCCTTGTTGTTGAACTTTGCCTTGAGTACATCAAATTAGACCAATTTTTGAAAGTCTCTAAAGAAGGAAAAAGAAGATAATTTCATTGTCAGAAACACAACACCACTCCAGAAAATTGTTAAACACAGAAAAATGATAGATTTTTTTGTGTAATTGGCATTTTGAAACAAAATGACATATTAAGTCTGTTATTTGTAGTTTTTTATTTTATGGTCCCTAAAATTGATGGGTCCATTTTCAAACCACAGACAAAAAGGGATAATTTTTACTTTTTTATGTCTAATTTTTTAATCTAAAAATGCTTTATCTCTAGGAATGATCAGCACCTTGAGGTGGAAGAGACTTTGTTGTGATTCAGTTCAGCATTATTGCCAAAACTTCCCAGGGAACTCCAATTATCTAATGTGGATGATTGGTATAAATATTTTCCCATTCTTTGATCCTGAGACATCATGGAAATGGAAAATGTTCCAACTATAGATTATGGGATCTGCTGTGGCTGTATCATGAACTGTGGGCATCAGATAGAACCACAACCTTAGAAGCCAGAATCACTACCAGGTGTTAAGCTCTGTAAGGGTAATTAGTACCATCATTAATAAGAAAGTCACAAGAATCTTTATACATCTACATAAGATGTTAATGGGATGGCCAGATTGACAGATGACTTTGTAAATCATGTCCTCTTATCCTACTACTAGTGAAAGTTAGGTCTCATTTGAATCAGTCTGCTAGGGAAATAATATGGAAATCTGTACAGAGCCCATAAGGCCACTTTCACAAAATAGCCCCTGGTCATAAATGAGAATGGGATTGTCCAGATGATTTTTCATTTTAGCCATAAGTTACATATACCAGGATCAGGTCAATATTATTCCCTAACTTCCTTTGAGGAAGGATACAGTGACCTGTGGACTGTTGTGATCCATTCTCTTCCTCTCTGCTTTTGGAGAAAAGAAGTAGATGAATCTCAATGTTTCTTCTATCGTCCAGTCTAGTTTTTAACCCACATGGAGAAAATCCTTTCTCTAACTTTTCTATATCATTAAAATTCTTAATCTAGAGATTCATTTACAAATAAAGGCTAAATCTTTCCCTTTATTTGACCTCAAATCTTTGTCTTAATTCATTCTTCTTCTATGTGCTCAATGTTCTTCTAGGTCTACCCTTTCTTATCACTTTATCACTAATTTCTTTTCCATATATTTCCTCCCTGGTCCTTTTTTGTCATTCTACCAAGAAATTCCATGTGGGCTTTCCCCTTTATTTAACACTTAAAGTTTCCCCTTTATTTAACACTTAAATTTTTACCAAATTAGCTGAAGAATTGTTTCCTGTATGAATCATCCACAATTTCCTAATGGTTATTTGAATTTACCCTGGTATATAAATTTATATATTGGGATATATACACATTGGCCTTTGTCCTACATTTTATTTCCCACTCTTCCTAGAAGTTTATCCTATCGGCACAGAGGACATAGTTATTCCTTGAGCTACATGTTGTTCATCTTCATGGTCTTTGTGTTGGCCTCATTAGAGTTTCCTCTGAGTAGGATAAAAGACATAGGGCATAAAGCTGTGGCATAGGGCATAAAACTTCTTTCATCAAAACTGCAGGCATCACTTTCATCATCTTGGAGGCAAAAATGATTCTGAAAATAAAGGAGGTATTCTAAAAATACATGGTCATCAATATTTTTTTCCAGAATATTCCCATTCTAAAATTATTAAGGAGTTATATTGTTAAGATGGTGTTATTCAAATTAGCTCTCCGTTGCTCATATCATCATTCACTATACTCATTGCTAACTGATGGGTTTGATAGGTATAAACCAGGGTCCGGTGGAGATCATATCACAGTGGACTTAAATGGACAGCATAAATATATCCCCACACTTTCATGAGCTTGTCTTTGGTGGCCCCTGAGCCTACCACATACCTGGTGACAAGGGCAGCTGCTCCTCACCCATTCATGAGAGAGAACTGATTATGGGCATTCCTTTATCGATACTCTTTGATAATGGCTGTTTAATAGATTCAATTTTGGAGCATATGGTGCCACAGGTTAAACTTCCTTGTAGACTTTGATCTAAACCTGCCAACTGATTATGCTTAAAGACTGGCTTCAAACTCTGAATAAAGTACTTTACACATAGGTGTCGATATAACTAGCAGGACTATGAAGGAGTACACACAAATCAGTGTCAGCATTGAGAAATGAATTAGAGGTCACTGAATCCAATACTCCTCAAGTATTGGATGCTAACCAGTATATATCCACATAATGTCTGAAAACTTCCAGTGACTAATTTTTTTTAATCTTACAAGCTAACGTATTACATAGCTGTCAGAAATGGCTCAGTGTCCTTTTTTAGCTGCTTTAGATTTATACCTAACTTACTGATGCTGCCATAAAAAAAATCAAGGCTAACCTGCTTACACATGTCAATCCATCAATCTTTTCCATATTTTTGGACAGACACTATGGTTATTTTAGATTTTGTTTTCACTTTAATCATGTATATCTCCTTCAAATGTTCTTCAGATATTCTTGTTATTCTACTTCAAATACTCAATAAATCCCTATTGAAATTTTTTGACAATAATGAAACAGAGTTTGCCAAAAGAGGGTGGCTGAAAAAGCATAGGTCAGTTCTATCGGAGACCTAGATTTGATAGACTTATTAATGACTACTGAGCTCATATCACCTCTCACTAGGAAATGATAGCAATTCTTAAATCATATTGCACTTTATTTTGAATTAAATCCTGTGATTTTTATATAAGAGAATGGTTGCTGAGCCAGGAATAGTATAGTCCTGTACAGCTTTTAACAAGCTACTGTGTGTCTTGGAAAAGAACTTCAATGAGCTCCTGTTCTTTGCCAAATGAGTTGTGCAGCGATAGATAAAAACTCTGCTACTGTGGCAGCTTTGTGATTGTGTCAAGGACATCTTATCTATGTGCTTCTTCTGGTCAGGAGCACCACAATATTGCTGCAGCTAGAAATGATCTGGATTTATAGATGATGTCCCATTTCCTCCTTGTGACAGAACTTGTATGTGTCTTTGTGTGTGTGTGAGAGAGAGAGAGAGAGAAAGAGAGAGAGAGAGAAGGAAAGAGAGAGCTTTCTATTCCAGAATCACCTAACTGATGAGAGTGGAAAAATATTACCTTATTTTCCCAAGTTTTATGTGCACTTATGAAGTTATAATTCTCATCTCTCTTAGCAACATGATGCTATTGCATTTAGCATCCATATCTGTGGATAGAAGTTTCTGGGGTTACTGAAAATATTTTCTCCCTTTCACCCAAGTGTCTTCTACTTAAATGTTTAGGTACCTGGTGAAGCAGTGCAGCATAATGGTTTATTTCATGAACTGTGGTCCTTATTTAAAGTGCCCTAATTTCAAAGACTCTTTTCACCATTTTGTATCTATGGGAATTTTTAGGAAGTGAGTTACATCAGTTGATACCCATTTAAAACAATTTGTGTATCAAAGGCAATAATTACCTGCCTCCAATGAACATCAACATTAAATTAGATTACTTGAAAGTACCTGGGGAATAGTGAGCACTCAATGAATGGCAATAATGCTTACTTTTGTTATTATTAGATTATGCAGTGGTTTGTACATGGCATTTATTTCACAATATGATCAATTTGTAATTGATTTCCCAACTTAGTGTGGGCTTTTATTTATCTCCTTCCTTCCATGTTCTGTTTAAATAATTTGTGATGTTCTGTCCTTTTTATGGACAAATACATACTTTCTTAATTTCATGAAATGATGTATTTTTTCCTTTTGAAAGTTTCCTTTTCTAGTGCCAGCATCACAGAAATAAAAATCCCATAACATCACATTACTTATGCACCCCATCAGTCTCTCTCATGAGTTGCATATCAATTCCAGTATTTTAGCTATAAATGGGGAAAATATTATCTATAAATGTGGAAAAATATTATATTTCTTGCCACTATCATCAGAGTTTCAGTGTGCTTCCCAAGTTTATAAATTTGATATACAATCAACATTGGTTTTCACACCACCCCCCAATCATCAGGGTAATTAGGAATCCATAACAATGACTCAATTTGTTGTTTCCACAACCAGATTTGTACTATAGAGAGACAATCATGTATAGTTCACGTTGGTCAGGTATGTGTAGTCACTTCCCTTAATGGTCTCATTCTGTTAGATGTTGGTGTTTGCAAGTATAATTATTGTCTGATAATTATTTCCAAATGATTCTCATTTATTCAGTGGGATACAGTTTTATATAGTTCATGTCATCCTAGGTTTGTAAATTTACATTCATTTATAAATGTCATCCTAGCTAAATAAATTTTTAGAGAAGTAAATCATTTTACTTAGCCACCTTACCTCTCAACTTTTAGTTGATGGCAGTAAAACTAGCCTCATTCACTGAAATATGACAAAGATATAAAAATACAAAATATAATAAAATGTGAAATTTTGACCAAAAACTCAAGTTACAGATTTGGTTTATATCTTAATCATAATGAACAATTACTCTAGAAGGAGGATTTATTGAGTATGATCACATATTGTCATCCTTTACTTAGACTTGCCAGTAGAGATATCTTCCCATGTCATTCTAAGTACAATAATGGCAAAAAAGTATTTGATATTGAAATTTAGGGGTGGGGAGAAGAATCCAGAAAAGATGTCTTGATTCATGCTATGGAGAATTTGGGTGTGGGTCATAAGAAATTAAGGTCAAAGATGAATGACCTTTGTGGAACAATGTTTCATGCAAAGAGAGGGTGTCTTTGACAGAAGAAAATGTTAATAAGAGATGATGCTTCAGGTAGACCATTATGCTGGGCCATGGCCAAAAGGAAGTTAGTTTTCTAATACTCCTGAGGATGGAGAAAAAATACAAGCAAATTATATTTCAGAAAAGAGAATATCCAGAGTCTATATAGAAAGTACCAAGCAATTAGCGATTGTTGAATCCCTGCTGTTTGCATTTGGCAATATAGAGAAGTTCTCCAAAGGAAATTACAATTTATTAAATGTTATAATTATGCAAATAATTATCTATGATTACAGAAGAGTAAAAACGATGTATTCATAGCCAATATTTATTATTTACTACTGCAAGTGGTGATATAAAAGAATTTTTTTCTAAATGTATAACCCAATTAATCCAGTAATTCCATAAGCTGTGAGCTTCTTTATTCAATTTTATAGAAAGGAGGGATGGAAAACTTGATATATAGGGAGGGGATGTGATGTCTAACATCAAGAAGCTAAGTAAACAGCAGAGCTGAGATTTGACATCATGATGTCTTGCTTCAGAATTAATTTCCTTATCACAATGCACACTGCCAGAAGAAAAATTACATGGAGAAAATAGAAAAGAAACACACTCTTATTTGACAGTGGGTGATTTGGAAGATGTCATAGGGAACCTCTTCAGGTTGTATTAGTTCCTTTCCTTGTGCTTCTGTGATATTTTTTCTATGTCAAGCCCATATCATTTATTACATTATACTTACATATCAGTTTGCATTAGGCTGTTTTTTTCTTGAAAGGGGGTATTACTTTTCATTTATGCATCCTTTTTCACTAGCAGGGCATTTAGGAAATATTTCTTGAATAAATGTATTAGTCAGGCTTTAACTAATACACTGGTGTAACTTTGGGAAGTAAATGGAAGCTAACTGGGGAAGAAAAGTCCCTTTTGTGATTTTAGCAGGAATAGGCAGGAGATTTATAGTTCACATTACCTTAGCAAGGATTTGCAAAGGACACATTTGCACAAAGCTTCATAAGGTGGAGTGAGGGACACAGAAAGAACAGATTTGAGATTCTGGGTTTTTTTGTTGTTGTTGTTTTGAGACGAGGTCTTGCTATTTTTGCCCGTGGAACCACAGGCTCTTGTTGCCCAAGGGGCCACAGACTCAAGTAATCCCCAGCCTCAACTTCCCAGGTAGCTGGGATTACAGGTGCATGCCACCATGCTCAGCTATTTTTTTGGAACTAGGTCTCCCTATGGGCCCAAGGTGGGACTCGAACCGCAATCCCTAGCCCCGGCCACTTCATAGGCTGAAACTTACAGGCATGAGCCACCATGCCCAGCCAGATTCTGTTTGCTTAAATGTTCCAGGCTTGACTATTTGTACTTTTAGCCACAAATAAACACAGTTGGCAGAGTGAATTAAGTACTCCTTCCTTGGTCCATTTATCTTGGGGTATATGGAGCTTGATCTGAACTCCAAGGAGCCCCCAAACCTGCACTGGTCTGTTCTGCCTTCACTACTGGGGTGCGTGGAAAATACTGATCAATACAAGAAGTCTACAAGCAATCCCATGGAAATCTCTGCAATCTGAATGTCTTTACTTTAAAAAGATCTGGAAGGCATTGAATCAGGGTCAGTCTATTCAATTTTCATGCTAATTAGTGGTTAGATTAATTAATAAGCCTACACAAGACATTAGGAAAAACAGGTAATGAGCAAAAGAAAGTAGGATGGTTGTGGCAGTTTTGTATGTCTTTAGTTCAGGTGTGGTCTTGGTAAAGGTTTGCTTGTTCCCCCTGAAAATGAATTGATGATTCATTCAGAGAGTTTCCTCCTCTGTTCATTATTCCTCTTTCTTTGGAAACTTGGAACTGAAAAATTGCTTCAGTTGTTCAATTGAAGACCTTCATTTTTCTTTCTTCATCTGAGAGACCTCTATAATTTGACTCCACTACCAGTTATCATTGCTTGCTAGCTTGTGACTTTGATACTTTGTACTAACTATAGTTAGTAACAAAACTAGTTATTTGAAAATTAGAGGGCTGGATACTCTTCCAACATGCATTTATAACTTTTCAGACACAAAATCATATCCTTTGCAAAAACAGTTGATATTTTCATTGGAAAAAAAAAAAACAGTAATGATCAATTGATGCCATAGGTTAGGTTTTTTCTATATAAATGTGAATTTTTCAGAGTAAATGAAAAATAATTGGTGAAATGAATGCTGGAAAACAATGTTTTATAGGTCCATTGGGACATAAAATATTTAAGACAGTCATTAACTGCAAAATTACCAGTACGCTGATGCTGTACATATATATCATCATTATAAATGTAGTGAATAGAAAAATAAATCAGTGGGGAAAAAGTGAATGTTCACAAGGAAAGGAAAATTTTGATTTATACTACCAAAAGAAAGCCTAAATTAATGTAAAAATAGAAGACTCAGAGTGAGTATTAAGATGATTCATTTTCAATTTAATAAGACCGTATCTTGTTAAAATGTAATATGCATAGCTTGATCACTAATTAATCATGAAACATTTGGCACCTATACACATCTATGTGATTCCTTGAAAATAGAATTTCCATAAATCACATTTACATTTTCAAAGTAACACTTCCATAAAAAGTGTTTGGATTTGTTCTTTTTCCTTTTCCTTTCTTTTTATTTTTTCCTGGAAATGCCTTACTCAGATATTGTCAAATTCCATGAGCAACATGAAATGGGAAATAAAACGGGCCGTACCACTGGAGATCAATAAATTGATGTTGTAACAAAATAAGCCCCAAATCTGTGTGACTTATCAGAACAGAGATTTATTTACCTTTTTTTATGCAAAGTCAGCTGTGATTTAGGTGCTACGGTCTTTGGTGGGCTCTCAGCTATGAAAAATGCTTCTATTTACTTCACATAGAATGCTTCTACTGTCTCAGTGCAACCTGCATTGTTACAGTGGTCCAGAAGAGGGAGCTGTAGGGTCCAGCCCTGGTTCTTAAATCCTTCAATCTAAAATGGATCCAATCAGTTCTATTCGCATGTCAGTGCATTGCTTGGCCACATTCTGTCCTATCTGCATGGAGCTTGGGCAATGTGGAGACACCATGTCCCTTGCTGAGAAGTCATTGTCTCCTGCCATTTTGGTTAACTTCCTATTGTTATAATTTTTTTTTAATTTCAATAGGTTTTTTTTTTCTTATTTCAGCTTAATATATATTTCTTGTTTTTGAGTTATGCTAAAAGATTTTAAAACCCACTTCAATATGCCAGGATTGGAATATCTATTAAGTACCATGGTGTTTGATTGCCATGAAAAGTATCCTGGTTTGGTCTTCATTTCCTTGTCAGATATTCCTAGTTCTTAGTACTCTGCTCATGGCAATAGTTAATGTTCCCATACATAATCCATTTGGTGAACATCTTTTAGTTTCTCTAATTTCTATTTGTTAAGGAAACTTAGGGTAATTTGTTATATGAACAGTCTTCTCTGATCAGTTGGAAAGGACCATGCATGCTTCATATCTGTTGGATATTTGTGTTCACTGACCCCCTCAGGTCAGCTTGACTTTCTTTTTTCTCTTGCTTTCTTGTACGTGGGCTTCATACTCTCAGCTATAGATATATGTTCCTCTTCTTCATAATGGAAAAAGATGAAGGCTAATTATTCCACAATGTATCCTCTTAGTGACTTGAACAAGAAAAGTAGCTCTGTCTCTTAGAATAATGTATCAATTGCTAGGACTCAATGACTGGTCCTGTGTGAGTCACTCCCTAACATATCCGATCGACTTGTCAGAAGAATGAAGTTCTGACAAAGGAGCCATGATCATCCTTTTGTTGAAGTGTATTTTCTTGACAGCTTAAGTAGAACTATCTGGAACGTGACCAGGTAATTGTCCCCAGAGGAATAGATAGGTCCCTTTAACCTAGGTTCTCTGCATCATGGTTGGCGGTTCTGTCTACTTCTCCAGCCCTGCATGCAGAGTAGACCTTCCAAAGTACCTGCTGTAAAATATACTCCCCATATTCACTCAATGGTCTGCATTTGGCTATTAGCATTTTAAAATCTTCTAATTTTTAAAATGTATTAAATGGGCATTAAATTAGAGATAAGGGTGCAGTGAAATTATTTGCCAAGCATAACTGACAAAGGGTAAGAATCTAAAGATTTATTGTGGATTATTACATTAGTATAATACATGGCATATATAGATATATAACATGGCATTATATATAGTTACATAAAAAATAGTACATAAGAATCTGCAGTTTCACTAAAACAGTCTAAGGACGTGAACCAATTTTTTTTTTTCTGTCACTACTTTAAAGCATTTTCTTTTTTAAGTGAAATGCAAATATTCACTTTTTCCCTTTGAAATTGGGTTGTTTTTTTTTTTTTTTTCTGTATGCTACAGGAGACAGTATCTTGAGTTCAAAAATTATACTTGCAATGGGTCTGCTTCTGACACCCTGGGTAGATCATTTGGAAACTTTTCCTCTCTCCAGTAGACAGATCCAATAGGAGGGCTATTCAGCTACAGTTGGGTTGATTGTATTGCCCTTGCATACCTGCCAAATTGGCCACAATACCATGCCATTACTTAACCTGTCATCATAGAGGTGGACTGCACCGTCCACAGCCATAGCATGTAGCTTTAAAGGACAATTAGCTGTGCTCCATCTATTTTTTTGGCATCTATTTTAGTTTTTCCATTATTAGAATAACTTTTCCAGCCCCTGATACCTAAATATTTAAGATAAAGTCATTTATTCTATAACAACAGTTCCTTCTGAATTAAGATAGTTTATAACTCATCCAGCAGATCCTTTGAGAAATCAAATCAACTCAAATTTGCTGTTGGTCTGATTCTAAAAATGAAACCAGTTCTAATCTTCAATTCCTGAAAACACTTGCTTAGAATCTGTTATCTGCCAGGCATTGATCAATGGATAGCAGGCACCTTGCCCTGCACCCAAGTCCTCCTGCCTGTTCCAGGACCTCCTGCCTGGTCTGCCTACAGTGGCTCTGCCTAGCTCTGACGTTGCTCATCCAGACCTGGTGACACTGCAATGTCCCTTCCTGTAGCGACTTTTCTTGACTGTCATCCTCTCTTGACACTGCCTTTCAGCCTGCTGAGACCCATTTCTAGGTTGGTATTTGGATTTCCTGATGAGTTTGCCAGGTCTTTGGAACTTGTCCAACCTGATCTGACCTGTTGCAGTCATCCAGCCTTGGGATGACAAGTGTGCTTGCTCTTTCATTTAATCTGCCCTTTACTCACTGTTGTTTTTAATAAATTCTGTCTCTGCCACTGCTACTGACCTAGCAGCTTTCCCATCTTCCTTTTTATTTGCCTTTTTAGGGCTTCTTTTTTTCACTGCCACTTTCCCATGCTCCGTAGACTTCCTGTGGTTAACTAATTTCAGTACACCAAGCGTGATGTCTTGTGTTGGTCTTGGACAATTGATATTATGACAGCAACGGCCCTTGGAACTCTTATAATGATTGCAAGATGCCCTTCAGCAATAACCATCAGGAAACTTTGGAAAAGCAGAGTTTTGTTCCTTATAAGAAATGAAAATTGCACAGCACACCAGGATGTTGTGGAGGAGGGAGAGAGTGGAGAGGAGGGGTCTAGGGATGCTGTTCTTAACAGGCCTAAGAGTAAATAGATAGTTTAGGGTTTCATAGTCTTACTCGTTTTGGGGAAATTCAAACCAAATGCGTATACATGTAAAGCACAGGAGGAGAGACAAAAGAAGGAAAGATGGAGGAATCGCTCAGATTCAATTAGTTAAATTAATCATGATCTTCATCTAAATCAGTTGTATAAATCGACCAGGATCTATGGAACATAGTAGCTTCAGTGTGGAGGGGTAGCGGGGTAGCCTGGCTCTTGACTGAGCCTGTGACCAGTCAGATGTTTTGAGTTAACCTGAAGTGTTAACTCTTTGAAGTGGGTGTCCCTTTATATAGGGATCTTGAATCAGGTATTTACATTACAAAAAAAAAAAAAAAGTCTACTCTGGCAGCTTATAGTACAAGCTATATTGGGGGGTTTCAGTTTTCAATTGTGACCATTTTGGGTATTAAGAGATGTGATGAATATTTGTGTTTCTCTTACACACTAATATTTTGCTTTACAATTCTGGAGATGCTATGGCTCTAGAAAGATTGATTTCTGGATTGCCTAATTTCAATGCATTTCTATGATGAAAGTTATCCTTCCTCAACTGTTCTGCTAGTTTTAAAATATTTTTTCCAGCTCTGAGCTCATTTTTGAGAAATCTAAGCAATGAATGGACTAAGTGTTTACTTTCCTAACTATCCTGCAGTTAAAAACAAATAATTCATGCAAAACTTTTGAAAACCCATTCGTAAATTATGTGATGTGGGCACAAAGTCTTACTGTTTTTCGAATAAGTATATTATTACTAGTTGGATGTAAATAAAGTAGAAAACCTTCAGAAAGGAACCAGTAGAATAAAGTAGAGTGCTGAGAAATTATTTAAGTTTTAAAAGGTCACAAAAATTAAACATGTTTTTATAAACAAAAACTAGAGAGCAGAAACAGATGACAAATAACTTAATGGTCTACAAAATAAATCAACGTTCAAATAAGGCACTTTGATATAATGCAATTAAAATTAAATCTAATCTCTTTTCTCTTTATGGTTAATATAGTACCTCATAATTTATAGTATAATGCTCTGAAAGTTATATAAGAAAATCCTCCCGAAATGACTAGCAGAAACTGAGCCTGTCTTGCATAATAATTGATAATGCTTATACGTATTACATGTGCCATATATTGTTTTAGGTATTTTTCATGCATTAACTTAATGATTCCTCACAATCTTCTTAGCAAGGAGCTAAATTAGAACATCCATTTTAGAGTGAGGGAACTGAGAGCAACTGGTTTAGGGTCACAGCCTTAGGTGGCGAACTCCAGCTGTGTCTCATGAGGATTCACCCTTTAATCACCCAGCAGTCCTGCCTCTGTGTATTGCAGACAGAATGAAGGGGGCACCTGAAACATCCATACTGGCCTGCTCTAAATGTGCCATCTGCCACAAAAAAAGATAAAACAAACTCTTGTCCATAAGACCTTCAATAAAAAGGAACTTTAATACATTTAGAGTGCTCTAGAGAGAAGGGAAAGAGAAAGAATATAGTTAAAATAGATTCCACATGAAACATTTAAAGTTAACCATCTCCTGATGAATGACTGTCCAACCCAAGAGGATTACCCAAAGCAGAGACACCTAGGTCTGAAAATTTGCCACAAGTCTAAGTCTTCTTCTTGAGGGGGAACCCCAGGAAAGGTATACAGTGACTAGGCAAGTCTGGAAGGAAATGAGCAAAATAAAACCCAAAAAGAGCAAAATCAAAATCCAAGTCTAGAAGCTGCTGTTAGTAGCCTCTCCTTGAGTCTCTCATCCATTCCTGTCTTTTGCAAGTATCTTGCAAGGGTCTTGTCCCCAAGACCCTGGTACAAGTCCAAGGCTGAGCATGGCTTCTTTTGTCTCTGTGCTCCATATCCCTCCTTCGGGTCTTCCCTTTCTCTCCCACTCTTCTTCCTTCTCAGTTTTTTTTCCAGATTTTTTTGTAGCTTCGCCTCCATACTCATCTCCAGCCTTCTGTGGGTGGGCCAGGGATCTTGGAACCTCCCCTTTTTTGCATATCACACTGTTACAATTGGCTATCATGCTTACATAGTTCATTTCCAGGCTCTATGAATAGTCCTTCTATGATTTATTTTTCTGTTTCTTCTCTTTTTTGCTTTAGTTTTAACTTTTTGCATTTTTACTTATCTAACTCAACATTCTGCCTTTGGGTGAATTTCTTCATCACCCCTTTCAGAAGCTGTTTTCTAAACTTGTTGTTTTTGTCTCTGATCTTTCCTCTAGCCATCAAACCTGTCTCTCCAGCTGCCAGTGAATGTAAAAATTCATGTAGGGAAAGTCCTTCAAACAGAATAAAGAAAAAATTAAATCAACTGTCCTTCAGTAGCATTCTCTAATCCCAGAATCTTGGGATCTTCTGTTTCTTCCACTCCCCAAGTGGATACTGTAACCAAAACTTCTGGGTACCAACTACTCAGAATCTGCTCCAACTCAGCTTTATTTCTTTTTTTTGCTACTATCTTTAGGAGGTCAAACCTTCCTTATGTCTCCCCTAAACTAAGAAAAATTTCCCATCAATCCTCCTGACCATCAACTCCTTCTCCATGTAGATTCCATTCTCCATGAATCATTACTATCCTAAACATAAAATAAGAGGGAAAGTGAAAAAGAAAAATCTTCATGAAAAATCTTCCTGAACTTCCTGAGATCCAACCTTAATCCTTCAGTTCATATTTCCCCTTATGTTCCAACCATTCTCATGTTCTACTGCTTCAAATATGACCCCTCAGGAAAAACATATTCCCTGTTTGTTTGTTTGTTTATTTGTTTTTATCTGAAAAATACTAAACTTACAGCTCCATGGACTCTTCTCTACTATCTTTATATTCTTATCAAACCTAATCTGTACTGCTGTGCAGATGTGTAGATTTGACATTTGACTAAAATTATGCTTAGTCTATGGATCATGTTAAATTTATCTGATAGCTTTCATATTTATCCTCCTATTTGGCACAAAGAGTTTATCCTCTATTAACTAATAGAGTATGACTAATAATTTCATGATGTCCCTTCCTAACACATTTTAATGTGCCCCAATACTATGGGTATAAGGTAATAGCAAAGTTATTTTACTTACAGTGGGGGAGGAGGGAAGAACAATCATATCAGTTATAAATAAATTTTATTTAAGATGGTAAAATTTCTAGCCTTGTGTTGATAACACTAAAAACAGTTTGTCTTTCTTAAGCAATAACATGAGCTCATTTTCTTTGGTTTTCTCCTAGTAAAGAATTATCTTTTATTGAGATTTATAAAATATGAAGGCTCTGATGCTGGAGCTCTATCTTTATTTGGGTGTACACATATATAAAATTAATTGAGCTATAAATCTAAAATTAATGCTCTCCATGCATGTTTCCATGTCTATCTGATACATCAATAAAATGTAGTAAAAGTTGAAGGCCCAATAAGTTCCTGGATAAAAAGTCATCAGTTTTTAGATATGGAGATTCCAGGTCTTGTGTTCTATTCAAGTGGTGGACACGTTGATTAATCCAGTGAGAGAAGTTTTATCACATTATATATATATGTCCCAAATCATACTGCACACTTGATTTATCTCACAATTTTACTTGTTGATTATGCCTGCCTATAGCTGAAAAACTAATAATAAAAAAATAATAACACAAGCAACTACAGTAAAGTTGTAGTTTTGACACTCAAAATTATTCATTATAGTCATGATTTATTCTAATTATCTTACTGCAGCTTTTTGCGTGCTCTGCTTTGTGTGGATCCACTCAGGGAAAATAGAAGCAATACAACATGAGGGATAACTACTGAAAAGAAACCTAAAAGAATTTATTATAAATATATTGGGACAATAAAAAGTTATAGGAGATGCAAAAAGTAATACTGCAATTAGTTCAAGAAATTGATATTGAGGAAAAGAGGGAAATTTATAGTTAGTTGATGTTAAAAACTGGGAAGCAGGGTCTTGTAAGTTTACAACCACAGGCTGGATAGGGCGGGACAGGGTGAGCATCTGTGTGGCAGAGGTAACACCTCAGGACTCAGGAAATGGACCTTTCAGAACTAGACCTCAGAACTCTGAGGAGAGACCCCTTGCCAGTTGCTGCTGGTACCTCAGGAGCTTGGAGAAGAAACTTCTGGACCTGCATGGTGTTCTATCCTCTGAAAAAGAATGCTGTTTGCTATACTAGCTCTTATCTGAGTAGAAAAGTCTCTTCTAGAAATGAAGACAGGAACTGAAGACCAGAGTCAGATGTTTTCATATGTTGGGGGAAGTGTTATTGTTGTGCACTCTCTAGAAAGAGAAAACCCATTCTCTTACATGTCTTACGGTCTCCTTCCCTTCCCTTTATTGGCAGAACAAAGCAGAAATCTGGTTAAAAAGAAGACATGTAATATATAGAGATCCTGCTCCAGGATCACAAAACAGGATACAGAAGAGTGGATTTGTACCCAAGAGAACAAGTTCATAAACTAAAAAGATACTGAATAAATCTCTCATGAATTCTCCCAAAGAGGAGAGAGCTACACTTGTTTTTCCAGAGGCATAGAGAAATATGTTTAGTAACAAAATTAATATGCATATGTATTCCTGTCATGATGTTCTATTTTATGCTAACTGTTAATGTAGAAGAGATTCACTATAGGTCAATAACTTTGATTTCTTCTAATTAGCAAGTTGCTTTCATCACTTAATACAAGATAAATACATAATTTATGACCCATAATCAAATTTCATGTAATAAAAGATCTAACTTGACATCGTAGTTACATTATGTCCATTAGAGCTTCCCCTTCACAGACACTGCCAAGTAAAGCTCATGTGTATCCATATAGGACAGGTCAAAAGTAAAAAGGGGGGGCGGAGTGAAGAAGGAAATGATGCTATAAAATATTTAATACTAATTGCCAACTTATTAATCAGACAAAAGCAATCAAGCCAGCCAGAAGTTCATTTCCCCCTCACTTTCCCGGAGACACAGTGTCTCCTGTGTGGGTATATTCTCTGCAGAGTGGCTTTTGGTTTCCCAAAACAGATAGGGGCTTCTCAAAATGATGTCTAACTAATGAGTCCTGGGACCAGATACTCCTGCTGGAAGCTGGGCCTCCTGAGACACCACTAAAACTCAGAAGCCAGAACTGAACACTTTTGTTTTGTAGTCTTGATAGGAGATGAGGCTTCTCTTTGGTTCTGAACACCATCTCCCTTTTACTGGATCCGACACAGTTCAGTTAAACTGTGTGGATAGTCAAGGATTTGTTCTTTTTTTTTAATTTATAGGAGAAAATATTCTAGGTCAGATGATTGCACTTTCAATATACAAAGCTATCCTTACTATCTGTTTAATTCTGAGAAGTTTCATTGCTTCAGAACCCACCATCACCTTGAAATGCTCTACTGGGACCAGGGTTCAAAGCTCAGCCAGCATCAATACACAGTTGTGCAGTCATGAGTGATATTTCCCACATACCCCTCCATCTTCTGTGCATCCACTTCTCCATTATATTTAAATTTGGGAGGGGAGGTGGTTGTTGGAACAATGCTGCTCTTTGTTTTACCTTTAGGCAGAAATTGGTGCATTATCACCTTTTTCAATATGATTAAATGCATTCATGTACTTGGTATTTAATATTACCCTATTTCATATTCTCATTAATAGTAATAATGACCACAGAAGAATGGAAATTGACTCTTGGGACAGCAGCAAGAAACAATCTTATGTACAACACACACACACACACGCACACACACACACACACACATATATATGTGTATATATATATATATATATATAGTCAGTACATAAGACAATAACAGTCTATCCGTGATTTTAAAATATTACTATGGAAAGATTAGGAAAACATAGCTAAAAAGGCTCTGGCCCCGGAAATATAATAGCGCAAATGAGAAATACTTTACATTCTAATTGTAGACCCCCCAATTGCTTTTGTAACCACGCTAGTAGGTCATCAACATCAAATTTAGAAGCAAAGCAACTTGTGTCAATCTAAAGTTAGTGAGTGATTTATCGAATAACGTAAGTAAAACGTGTGATTATACTTTCAGAGGGAAAGACTGACAAATTGGAGGTATCATAGTAAAAAGTAATTGCAAGAAAATTGAACAAACTGAATCTTTCCAAATTTGGAAAATGCTGCTAGATTCTTGATTCTTAATGGACGTATCAGGTGTGCTGTGGTTTTATGACAGTGGAACCATTGAAATGGTGAGATTAGAAATTCAGAGAACTCTTGTCATAAACATATAATTGGAACAACCAATACTTCTTGTTGTGAAAGAATCAAGATGCCCAGGATTTGCTCCTTTCTGTGTCAGGAATGTATAAAATGCCACTTGCCCTTCCTGGACCTTATTTTGTTACCAGAGCACACCAGGTGGACTCTTCAGTATCCCATTCAAGAATGCAATGAAAAGTAGAGACACCAAGTGTCACTGGGAGGGGAACTGCTGTTTATTTAGGGTGAAAGGACAATTGACAAAGATCCAGGATCATTGTTTCAATGAGAAGAAGCTCTTTATGTGGTACCCAACTGGGGATAAGGACATGGGTCTCAGTTGTCTCTGCATTACCGCCACCTTTTCCTTCACCTTGTTTCCCTCATGAATTTTTCTTTAGTTGGTTAGAGCTAGTGGTCCCACCATGCAATAAACTCCAACACTCTTTGCTTGTATGCTGCTAAAAATCTGTCATAAATCTGACATGTACTTAAAATATACCATGAACCCTCTAGCGTCCCCAGAGGGAAGTTGTGTTAAAGACATGGCAGACTATTTTGCTCAAGCTTTATGATTGGGGATGGAAGGGTGGCCTGAAATTTCCCTAGTGTGTGGGCTCAGCAGGATGCTTGGTCCACTCACTTACCACAGTCTTGTGTGAACAAACTTGTGGCCTTACAGAGGGCTTCATCATTTGTTGCAGGTACAGGTGTTGGTTTCTTCACCCCTGTCACAATTTGCCTTACCCATAAAATCTGCCGTTTTCTCTTAATCCTCCTCATTCCTTTCCAATTTCCTTCTTGCTTTCCTTCCCTTTTTTTTTTTTTTCAGATAACAATCTCCTTTCAAAATGAAACCGTTTGAGACAAATAACTGCAAAGATGAAAGATGAGACTCTGGCCACAGTGTCACTTATTCTTGCTAATTCATACTTATAATCACTAAGGGGCTAACATTTGAACCCGAGGGGACCCAATGATTCAGTTCCTTCAAGTTTTGAAGTCTTTGGCTTTGAACTAGTACTCAAAAGGGATGATTGAGCTGACCAAAAGTTATCGTGCAAACAGTTTTTGTACACATATTTCTACTCAGAAATAAAATATTTTAATCACTTTATCACCTTGCTAGTGAGGAACACATTTATGTTTACTTAAACATGCGCTTATGAAGCAGAAATAGTGCATTTGCTAGTATTGGTTAGCAGCATATGTGTCAACAGTTATCACACGAATGGGCTGAGCTAATTTTTACATATTAGTTCTCTGTGTCTTGATATAATGGATGGTAGTTCTTTTTGCTAGTGCAACTTTTGGTATTTTAAGACTCACATAGGAAGATGTGGCTATGAGACAGAACTTTTAGTATATTAGGGGTGGGTGTGAAACATATGCCTGAAGTATTTGATCATACACCTCTAACTCATATGCTGTATTGCAAATCAGTATTACCCTAATAAAAATGCTATGACTGAATGACAACATAATTTAAAATTTTCATTACTCATTGAATTGTCTCTGTTCATATTACTCCTTTCTTCAAGCTGAGGATCTAAATGGTGGTTTTACTTTTATGTTCCTGAATAGTTGGTTTCTATTTCAAATGTATGATAGGATCAATTATCAAATTTATGATAAAAATAATCAAGAGTTTCCAAATCTTATGAATGTGTCGAATCAATTCTGATTGTTCTACTATCACTGTATTTTAGCAGCTTCCTCCCATTTAAGATTTTAATTTACTCACCTCCATTTGTTCTAAAATATTTGGGTCTTTTGTGTTCCTACTTGCATCTCTGCTCTCTGATTTTTCCACTTAAGTGTAGGAGCAGCCTTTGGTTTGCTAAGCTGGTTGTAGTTTAGCTTTCTGTTGCAAAGCCCTCTACCCACTGAGTTCTGTTTTAGAGGTCACAAGTTACAGAAACCCCCAGAGAGGCTAGCAGTGGACCAGTCTCCTCACCAGGGTCCACACCTTCCTATTGCTATAACACAGTTTTCGCAATTTGCAAAGTTTTTCTTTTTTCTTTCTTTTTTTTTTAAAGTAATGGACCATATCCACTCGAAAGAATAAGTAGTTATATACAGATATAAATATGGGTTGCATTTTTGCTTGTTTAATTGATTTTTAATTTAATGTTTTTGTTATTCTAAAAGGTCCATTAGTAAATGCTCATAGGAAATTATTTATGCTGTGAACTTAATTGAGCAAATTATTCATCAGCAGACACTTATTTTAATCAAGTATATAATATTTCCCAATATTCAGTTTTTTTTTAAAGCAGCTGTATTCTGTACATTGTTAGGCCTTGAATTTTATGATTTTAGTAACCCAGTCCAACAGAGTAGCAACATATTTTTAAGAAAAGTGCAATTGAAATCATACATTTTCAATGTTTCAACATTCCTAGTTTTAAGTTTTCTTTCCTTTTGTTTTTTCCTTTTTTTTTTTTTTGGCTTGATTTTGGTGATGCATGAGAAAAAAAACACTAGGGGATCTTTGAAGTAAAAGGAAAACAGAACATGCATTTACATGTCTTTCCCAAGGCTTCCTAGGGAAGATTTATCTAAGTACTTGCAAATAATTATTGTACTAGTGTAGTATTGGTTTATAAGCTACTGATTGTGTCTTTAAAGAGATACAAATATTGATGATAAACACAGCGATTTTAAGTACTCATGTTGTGGTAATGAGATAAGGTTTTTAAAGGTGCCCTAAAAATTATTAGAATAAAGTATATGATATTAACAAGCTGTTTATGGTTTGGAGATATTAAGATTGTTTGAAATGAGGTTCAGTTTAATGTATTAAAGGTATGCCCATCTTTTAAAGTTAATGATATTACTTATATTTTATTGATTTTTATTGATTATATATATCCTGAGGTTCTCCCACCACTGTTTCAGCTATCAGCTGTCATCTTGATCTCTTGTGTACATCCCTCCCCTGATTTAACCCTTTATTCCTCCCCATCCCTTGTTGTATGCTTTAGTTCTATTGTTATTTTGCTGGTTTTAACTTTTTCTTGTTTTTTGTTTGTTTTCCCTAAATTCCAAATATCTGGCTTATTTCTGATAGCATAATTCTTTTTAGTTCCATCTATGCTGCTGCAAATGACACAAGATTTTATTTTTGATTGCTGAATAATATTCCACTGTGTGCATATACCACACTTTTGGATCCATTTGTATGTTTGGGGGCATTTGGGTTGTTTTCATATCCAGACTATTGTAAATAGTGCTGCAATAAGCATAAGAGTTACACTACAAAAAAATATTTTTTGAAAAGAACAAGGAATGGAGTGTCAACAAATAAAATAAAGATGACAATTTTCTTTATATCAAAAATTTTACAGCAAAAGATTCTTTAGTGTTTGGGTATCAGAATCATGCTCACATGTTCCTATACATTCAAATTAATAGACAATTACTCCAGATTTAGGAATGAATAGGTAGATGATCATCTTTATCACTGGTAAATTGGGACGGGGAAATAAAGTTTGGACCCAAGTTTCCTAATACCCCACCTTTCCCCAGTGGCCATTAAGCCTGCTACTTGAAACTCATTATAAGGGAGTGCAGGCAGGTCTGCAGAGCCAAGACGGAACTGCCAATCATGCCCTGGGAAGCCATTCCTCATGACAGCAGTCACAGAGAGAAGAATGTGCCTCCTACAGCCAGTTGATTTCAAAAAGAAAGCTGAGTTGTGCATTCCTATTGCCTTTGCTTAATCTTACTGATCAGATAAATCACTCCCCCTTCCAGCAGGAACTGTAGGGAAGGTGTCTGGTTAGAAATAGATTAGGGAGAGCTCCTAGAGTTGGTTGTTGAGAGCTCTAAGATGGCTATTATTATTCCAGCTTAGAAAATGAGAAAGCAGTCTGATAGAGATTAGGAACTTGGTCAAAGTCACAGAGCCAGTAATTGATGGAGCGAAGCTTTAGATGTTGCACTCAGCAAAGCCGTCTTAGTCAAAAGCAGCACAGCTATCAACCTGTGCTGTTGCACACCTGAGCTCATTTTCCTCTCACATTGATACTGCTGTGGGACGTTTGCCAACAACACACACCTGCCTCCCACTGAAGTCTGTTCTCCAGGGGAAGATGGTCGTTACTCTTAGGGCACTGCTGCTCCTATTTGGGCATCTGCTGATCTTGTCTGGTAGAAACTTTATTCAATGCCTCTGAATCAGAGCGCTGCCTGGCTCCTCCACACCAGCTCTGCCCTCTTTCACCACCACCCTGAGCTCTGTGTCTGGGCAACCACTGTCTTTCCTGATGTTCCTCCTACAGTTGCATTTTGTAACACAGCCTCTGGTTTCTTCAATTAGGTGTTTTTAAATTCATATTTCTTCTTAAGTGCATCAAGATAATTAATAAAAAAATTTAAAAAGCCAGAGGAAAATTCATTGTAGAAAAATTTTATTAGAAGAAAATATTTTATCCACTCTACTCTCTAGTAAACAACAACAACACATGGAACATTAAAAAAATAAAATCCTCAACTACTTTCCATTTAACTTAATAAACAGATCTCCCCATACATACCAGTGTCCATTCTGATGCTTTCCATTTATTCCAGAACAAATACTTTTTTGGCCATTGGAAGCATTTAAAGTAATATTCAAATGGATTTATAAAACATTCATTTGTGATATATGACTTGTGTTGCTATTTCAATGGATTGATACTCAGATTTTGGTATATGTATTCTATTTCACCAAGGTAAAGAGATTCCTCTGACAGAATTATTTGATTTTGAGATTTATGTATAAAGAATACCTATTTGTAAATGTACGTTCATCTTTCTCTATAAAATCAAGATTTTCATATTATAAAACAACCTGAATTTAATATATGAGTTACATCTAATTTATATGAAAATAATTCTATATCAATATGTAGTACCCTACATTTGCTAAGACCCAATCATATTAGTAAAGAACTCATGTGACATAAAGTAGAAGGACAAGACTAGAGGCAGGAAGTCTGGAACGGAAATTGGCTGTAAAGTTTAATGCATGATTTCAGCTTTGGGCAAGTGAACAGTGCTATTTATGGGGCAATTTCTGCTTGTATGAGATGTGAAGAGGACCTGACTTATAGACTGCAAAGGTTAAATTAGGATAATGAATATAAAGTTCTTAACACATTTTCTGCCACATAAAAAGTGTTTCACAAATGACAATTATGTAACTATTGTATTTTTTAATACTTTGTGGGGATCTAGCGTAATTTATACTGTACAAGGAAAGAAAGGATAACTTGTCTTACATTCCTCTCTAAAGGCAATTTCCCTACTTAGATACTATTTCAAAACACAGACAGGAGGGCAGATCTTGTGGAAAAATATTATGTGCATGAATGATTAAAAGATCTGAAATTGTATTGAAGGCTAAACTAACACAGAAAGATTCTGTTTCTATTCACTACTTTTTATATTTCTGAAGTTATTTGCAACCATTATTTTAGTCTTTCAACCATTTCTTCTAATCATTAACTTTAACAAATAAGACACATGTTGTTAAGAATATAGAAAGTAAGTTGACCAACAGTTCATGGAAGAAATAAGGAGACTCCATCTCTCTTCATTCTCAGTTTTTTTTTTTTTTTTGCATTTTTTTGTATGATGCCTCATTACTTCTAACAGTATGAAACCCTGTAAATGTTAAGATCTATACATTTATATACTTATAAAATGCAAGTACTCTTAATTTGTAAGTACTCCTTATTTGTTGAAAAGGCACATAAAGTATTTATGAAAATTTAAATAGCAGACAATATCCATTTCATAGTACTTGCCTCTGAAATGAAGAACATAGAAACACTTTCAGTTTTTAAACATTTATAATAATGCTGATTAAGTTTGTTAAAATAAAACAAGAAAAATCACTATATAGAATCTATGGAGAAGTCAGTTATGTTTCTGCAGCATGCTATCTAATTTCAAGAAATTAATCTGATCATACTAGTACTTGAAGAGAATTCTTACATTTTGTGTTCTAAAGATACACCAGTTTGTTTAAAAACTTCCTCTCACCTCACAGTGGATATACTAAATATAGATTAAACAAATTTTTCCAATTTTTGAACTATTCTTCCCAAATATGTAGAGGAGATATTCATGTTTGTGATTATTGATAAAACTGCTATAGTAAGGAGAAATAGCACAACTTTGACATTGAATGGTCCAAAGACACACACCCATCCTCATTCTGTTATCCTTTGGTTCTGCAGTTTTAGACCTGTATGAGTTAATCTCCAAATCACCTTTTCCTTATTTTTCATACACTCTGGAGAATGAACAGATCTACCAACAGATTTACCAGCCATCATTCCAGATTAGGAATCAGTCATATGATATCTAGAATGTAGTGAAAATTCTGTAGAGAAGATGGCAAATTTCTGATTTGAAAAAACTCAGAATAGAAGTTTGAGACAAAGGCTTCACATCAAATCCAATAAATAAAAAACTAGTTCTGAGATGTAGAATGGACATGGATTTGGTGAGATCTTGGACGATGGGAAAGTTTATATATGATGAAGTGTAGGAATGGACATGAGTTGAGGATATGAAGAAAGAAAGGGTTGTTTTTCAAAAATCAATAATGTATTTCAATAATCAAGTAAAACTTGGTTATATAAGGATGTTGATCATAGAAATTTAGACATGAGTATTCACCATAGAATTTTTCTAAATGTAGCCTCAAGATACCCAGAATATGACAGTGGTCTGTTAAGTAAAAACTATTTTCATAAAGTTATTAAGATATCATTTGCTTTTTTCCACAGGATAGGTCTGTTTTAATATGAATCATGACTGTGATGCCAGAACTTTCCTTGGTCATTATTTTTTTTTTGCCACCATATAACTTATATCTAAAGCAATATAGTTTCAGTCAAGTGGTATTGATAAAATAGAATTACTAATTTCATTTGTTTCAATATACTATGCTTCTATTTAAAAAAGAATTGTAATGCTTGTCAAAATATGATTGTTGTCTCAAGGAAAACACACCTAGGAGATAGAATTGCATGCTGAAATAACTGGTTTTCTCATGAAGCATATGAGCTACTTACTTGAAGGAATGATTGATGAATGGAATTATGGTTACTCAATCTTTGGTATATGGCAGGTATTTCCTTGAAATGAATGGAGTAAGCTTTTCAATTCAAGGAAATCAACTGACAGTGTTTCTTTGTTGACAATGTTTCAATGATAAAATTTGAGTTTCAAGCAAAAAGTTAAATTTTGGAGAACTTATGAATTTGATAACTTTTTTTAATTTGAAAAGAATTTTCTGATGAGATAACTAGTGACATAAATGTATTATTAAAGAAAAATTATTAAAGAAAAATTAACATTATTTTTTAAATTTTACTTATTTTAATGAAATATCATTGTTTTACATTCTTACTATTATTTTAACAGTTTAGAGTTTCTCCCCTCAAGTGTGGCTGCTGTAATTCTTCTACCACCAAAGTGCCCAAATCCTCCACAAAATCCATTCATCTATTTTTCAGTGTGAATGAATCTTTCATTCATGTGTGATTTAAGTGTATTTGTCATAGAATAAATATGATTCACTAAGCTATGCAAGCCTTTAATATTCAAAGGTATTGAGATAAAAAAAATTGCTGCTTTGGCAGAAAGGTAACCAGGGAAGAATTTTGAGTCTTCTATTTTGTGTCTCTGACTCCCAGTCTGTATAGACTATATAGACCTATTCAGTCTATATATAAATATATAGCATACATATTATATATAATGTATTTTATATATTACATTATATAAAATTATATTTATATGAAGACTAATGATTTATACATTCTATATAGATCTATAGAGTCTGTATATTTATAGTCTATAAAGACTTATTGTCTGTAGAGGTATATCTATGGTCTATAAAGATTTATAGTCTGTATAGCTATATCTATAGTCTATAAAGATTGGGAGTCTATAGATAGAAAACTCTGCTTTACTTCTTTTAAAATGTCTTTAAATATCAAGCTCTTTACATTTCTTCAACATTTCCAATAAAAGTCCTCTAGAAACCCCTAGCTTTCTTCTTTAGATACCACTTAGTATTTCACATATTACAGTTTCTTGTAGGAACCAACTTGCCTTGCTCTGTTCCATGTGCCCTCATTTTTTCTCTGGTGCCATCTTCCTTGCTTATAAAAGCTTCCATGTCATTTTTCCTTCTTTCTCCTACATTTTTCCTTTTTTCCCCTTTCCTTCCTACTCTCCTTCCTTCTGTTCTTTTCTTCCACCCTTCCTTCCTTTTTTATTTATACTAATCTTGACCTAGAGATTTTATGAAGCACCAAAGGGATTATAACAATACCTGCTGATCCTTTCTTTAGGTCTAAATACACGGCATTGAAAATACTTAAATTTGCTTGCTCAGTTATGCCAGCTTAACAAATCATAATCAATTTTTGCTTTAAAATGATATGACAAAAATACTAAATAAGAGAGTTAATCTCATGGCTAATTTCAAAATTATTTCCAGCCCAAAATGTCAGCCATCTGACTTAAGAATATACTGGACTTTTCCTCCTTCTTGGCATGCATTCAAATGAAATAATGTTTTGAAAAAAACACTTTCAATTAATCCATGTTATCATAACTAATTTTCAACTTTCCAGAAATGTAGGCAATTATTTAATATTTTTAATGGTACACTTGTGTTATAAAGATCAACTTTAACTTTTCAAGGTCATTGTTGCAAATTTGATTTTATAAAATCTGTACATTTTAAAGTAAATAAAAGACAATGTGATGTGTAGTAGTATTAGTGTGATTTTTTTAAAAGATCACATTACCAATAATAAAATAGTGAATATAATTGAATTTAATTGAATTGAGCATAATCTTTACATACTAATTATATTTTAAAAGTGAGGGTATTTCTAACAAATGTGTCAATTACCCTATAATAATTGGCTTCATTTATCTGGATACAATTAGGCAATAACTACAGGTCAAAAATAACTACAGGTTCGTGATAAGTAGGTATTATTAATACTTCTACATTTGAATGCTATCAAAATGCATGCTAAGAGCTATAAAGACTTATTTGATTGCTTTCCTAGATGTCCTTCCATTCTAGTTGTTTCTTTTATCATAATGTAAGTCCATGAGCTTACAACATGGGGTGACTTTTCATACCAAGAGCTGCCCTGTGGTTGCTCCATCAATGGGGTAGCCAGTTGTTACTTTTAGAAAACCTTGATCATTGTGCATGACAGAATAAATTAATTATGTTCTGCTTTGGAGGTGTTAAATGAAATTATCTTCAAAACAAGTACACTCATTTCATATTTTTCTCCATCAAGTACTTGAATTGTGACATTTACGTCATAAGCACTAGGTAACTAAATGCTTCATAAATTGAAGCCCTCTGATAGGGTAATTATTGTTGGGCAGAGTGCTGTTGTAAAGTACCTGAGATAAAAATTGTGCTAGTTGGTGCTCAAGTCCATATAAAAAGATTTCAGAAAAATGAAAATTTGATAAATGGATAATGAGTGTAGTTATCTGTGCTCTCGGCAAAATTTTATTTTTGGATAAGGTCGCATTAGTGGTGGTTGTAATCACTTCCATGGAACATAAAATCTCTTTATTGGGTCAGCACCAGTATTGATAGAAAAGACTAAATGAAGGAAGGGAGGGAGGGACTATAAGAATGTGTATGTGCACTGAGGATAAATTTTATTTCATGAAACTTTCATTTTAGTTCTATGTACATACTACGTATCTTGGATCAAATGTAAATATTTTTCTTATTATGAACACCTATCAAGAAATCTTGAAAAGCAAAGTCTTGAATTGCCACAGTGCCCTTTTATAGATGTTACCAGCCCTCTATTCTGATATTAAACACACCTGACAAATATCTGCCCTCGGTCATTTCTTTTCTTCCCTAGCTTAAAAAAAAGTTATTGTGATAAAATATACGCAACATAAAACTGATTGTTTTAGGAGTATGAGAATATAGTATATTCCTAGTGTGTGAGCATTGTCACAGTCGCCTTCCAGAACTCTTTTCATCTGATAGAACTGAAGCTCTATACTCATTAAATACAAACTCTCCATCCCAACCTCTTTCTAGTCCCTGGCAACCACCATTTCACTTTGTCTCTATGGTTTTTGCTTATTCTACATAACTTATAATAATAGATTCGTAATATTTACATTTTTGTGACAGTCTGATTTCACTTAGCATAATGACCTAAAATTCCCAAGTTGTAGCATATGTAGCATAAATTGAATATAAACATAATTGAAAAGAATGTCACATAGGTATCACACTCTTATTATGCATCAGAGCAGGCATATGCTGTCTTATGTAATATGTAGTTTATACCTTATGACAGGTGAGTTAACCTTGATTATTTGGTTAAGGTTGTTTCTTCTAGAGTCCTGTACTATAAAATTTAGTACATCTCCCCATTGTAATTAGTAGATATTTATCTGATGGAGATACATTTATTAGTTTTCTTATGTACATAATTGCATACTTTCAAAGTATCTTCCTCAAATAAATATTTAGCTTCCATAACTAGATCATGCCTGTAGCAGTTTTTTACAACCATGATTTTCTAAAGTTGAGTTTTATTAATGCATTGCTCTCCCATTTGTCAACTGGGATTCTTTTTTAAAAGAGTTATCCTTTTGCCTCCATTTATTACTTTGTTCAGATACTTCTAAAGCTTAAAGCTCATGTTATCCACCATACAGCCCCATGCTAGTTCAATTCTACTTGAGAAAACAGTGGTTTTCACTAGTATTTTAATAACTGGCAACTAGACTGTGAATAGTTAAAATAAATATGATTCCTCCACTTCCTAATTTTGACTTTCTGATGGGTATTGTCACAGAAATAGGGTGTATTATTATTCTACTTTCTGGGTGCAAGCAACGCCAAGAGAGAATAAGGAAGTGGAAGATATTTGTATAGAAATGTTTTGAATAATAACCACCAAACTAAGAGAAGATGAAAGAATAAAGGAATAAGAGGGGGTATTACTACCAGTGTATTGAAAGAAATGGTCCAGTTGAAGAATTATTGACTTTGGCAATAAGGAATAGACTTGAAGAAGCAGGGTATTGGTCAGATTGAGATGCTTGAAATTGAGACTTTGGCAAGCATGAACAAATAGGATTAGGACATAATTATGAAAAGTCAAAAT
Organism: Uropsilus gracilis; assembly: GCA_004024945.1. Lineage (NCBI taxonomy): Eukaryota > Metazoa > Chordata > Mammalia > Eulipotyphla > Talpidae > Uropsilus > Uropsilus gracilis. The sequence goes on from PVHY01000200.1 coordinate 118,246, forward strand.
TCAAGAAATTGGGAGTCCATTGAATCAAATCAGTGTTGATGTATATGGTGACATCAGTGAGACAGAAAGGAATGATTAGCCTGAAATTTTCGATATTACATACATGGCACATTTCCTTTTTCATGTTATTGATCATTTAGCTCCATCTGTATCAGTTGCCTCTCTCTGATTGTAAGCATGTAGCACAAGAAGATATTGCAACTTTACACTCAACATCAGATATCTAAAATGTCATCAGCACTTTATGGTTTTTATGGTTTATGAGGCAATTTCACATACATTGTCTCATTTTATTTGCATAGTCATCTAGTGAGGTAATTAGAGTTGGTATTGTTATACCAGTTTTATAGATGAGGGAATGGAAGTTTGGAAATACTAAGTCAGTTGCCAAAGTTGGTAGGCTAGGAAATGACAAAGTATTCCACATGCATATGTTTTAAGGAAGGTAGCTGGAGGAGACTAATGAAATATCAAAATTAAATATATTTTATTCCTTTTAGGAAAATCCATTAATTCTTAATGTAACTTAATTCTTATTAATATGTTAATAAGACAACCATGTTGTTTAAAATATGCAGTATTAAATGTTCTTAGAAATGTCGATATGAAAGAATAAGTAAAAAACTGGGAGAAACAGCTTAACAGTACATAAAATGCTACATAAAACACTTCTCATTTGAAAATGAGGAAATAATAAATCTATCATTATATATAATTAATTGATCAAATCATAAAAGCCTTTAGGACTTACAATGAATTATGAAAATCCAACGTGATTTCAGTATTTTTTAGAGGAAAAAGAAAGTCTATGAAAAAGCTGGTAAGAGAGAACAACTGATTCCTTTTATAACAAAACATGTTTTCATAAATGGTAGACTTTTTTTTATAATAATAAAACTCTAGAGACTTTTCTTTTTTTAAAGAAATCAGTAGCATAATAAGGATATTTATTTGCATTAGTTTTAGCTAGGATTTTCCCAGATATTTAGGCAAACATATGAGCCTAAATAGAATTAAGATCTTTAATTTTGTAGTAATTTATAATGAAAAAGCATGTTTTTTAATCAACTATCATATCCCTAGGATATCAAAAGATAGAAAATATATTCTTCTGTTAATAAGAAGTTTTAAGGCACAATGTAATAACTAGATCCATTATAAATAGCAACAAAGAAAAAAAATCAACATCTTACTTAAATCTTACCAGTAACAAGTTAGAAAGTGTAATGAATAAATAAATGGCCTATTTAGGGTAGAATCATTAAACTTCAAGAATAATTCTTAAACCTCAAGAATAATTCTAACAAGAAAATATAGCACCTATTTTAAAAAAATTAAAAGACTTCACTGAAAGATTGAAAACAAGGTTTGAATAAATAAAGTAATTATTGTGTAGGCAGGAGGATTGAAAAAGTATAAAAATGCCAGTACTGAAATTTAAATGAAATTCAGTAAAACCAATATCCATTCATAACCCAAAAGGCATTATTGTCAAGCTAAGAATAGAAAAGACTTTCTCTAATTATATAGGTAGTTCAAAAATTACAGCAAATACCTTTTTTCATGGTTAACTATTAAAAACATTACTCCTGAATTGAGAGTAAAATAAAGGTGCCATTATTACAGTTACTGTTAACATCATATTGGTGAACATATACATTGGAAGACAATAATGCAAATGTCAGTCTTAAAGTTGATTTATATTTTACATTATTTTTAACACAAAAACACCTTCCACCAAGCAACCCTGGTCCATAATCCATCACATCCCCTACCATCCCAGACATTTAGAAAGGTAAAAAACATTCATTGTTTGCAGATGACATGAATTGTGATGATAGGTATTATAAAAGAACCAATTGAATTGTTAAATTCAATAAGTAAACTTAACAGAGATGTTTATACAAAGTCAATCAATATATAAAATTAATCATTAATTTTGCTTTATATGAAATCAATGAGTACATAGAAACTATGTATAATGTCATAAATATCAAATACCTAGGAATGTATCTGACAGAATAAATGCATAACCTTTACACTGAAACTGCACAATGATATGGACATATACTAAACCAAGGCTAAATAGTGAAAGTATATAAAATATTCATAAATGCAAGACTCAACTTAGTGTATATAAGTATATAATATCTTCAAATTGATCTGTACATTAATTCAAATTTAATCAATATCCTAGTAGGTGAATATATGTGTTTGTGTGAAAATTTATGTGAACATTTTAAGAGCCAAGAACAAGGCTGGCTAGCTAGTTAGCTATTTTCTGTATCTTAGAAGTTGGTTCTGCTCTTTAATTCAATCTTGAATGATATAATTAATAAAAATATGTTGTAGTAAATAAATTCATTCCTAGGAATAACTCTGAAGCATGATATGTTTTTAGTGACAATACGTGGGGAGAAGATGTGAAACAAGGGTAAATATACAGAGGAAGTATACAGTATGTAAGTCAAAGTTCAGACTAAATTTTCGAAATGAGGTTTTTAAAATTAATCCGTGTTTGAATTCCAACCTCATAGAGACAATGAAGAGATTAAATATGAAGTTGTTTTACATAGAAGTTGTTTTATTTGCATTTGGTTTTAATGAATTGCTATTCTTAAATACTTTTAATAACCAGGTAGGACTATTGAGTATATACAATGTGCAAACACTCTTCTGAACACTGGGCCTGTAGCAATGAGAAAAGTGGCACTGAGGTGGGGGGAACCTTTGGCTTTATAGAGCTCACATAGCAAAGAAATAAGAATGTTAAAATATGACAGATGATAAATGACAAGGTGAAAAATTAAATACAAAAGGAAGATTAAAGTGATGAAGGATATAATTTGATGAAGGATATAATTTTAGATAACTTGACCTCACATTAGAAACTAAAATTCAAAATTTATAGCTTCAGAATATTATTTAAATATGTGTTGTCAAAAGGACTGAAAACATGCAACAATTAAAACATGTTTAATATATGTGGAGAAAACCTGAGAGGCATTTTTAAATGTCTATGATCAAATACTATTCACACTCTGTTATGGAAAGCATATTCATCTAAGTAGATAAAATGTATCTATCAAATAAAATGTAACAAATGAAATCTTTTGCTTCAAATTAACTAATATTCCAAAATGGTAATTAGTCACATGAGAGATTATATTTTTCTAAAATAAAAGACAAATATATCATAACAATTTGTATATTTTTTAGCACAGCAGAATTCATCAGAAAGTATAGATTGTAGAACTTTGAGTTCATATCATAATCACTTCAGGGTTCATCCATTTTTCCAAATGCCATCATTTCATTTTCTTCAGAGCTATGTAATTTTCACTCACTATATACCCTGTAGTGAAAGGCACATGTTGTTTCCATGATTTGGCAATTATAAACAAAACTGCTGCTACAACATTGATGTAGGTTGTTCTTTTCTTGTTAGATTTTTTGTGTTATTTCCATAAATACCTAACAGCTGGGTCAAATGAAATTTTCACATTTACTTTCTTGGGCAATTGCCATGCCATTTTCCATAGGAGCTTAATGCTTGCTTTCTGACCAACAGTGGATCAGAGTTCCTTTTTCACCACAACCTTGCATTCATTTGTTAATTCCATTCTTTTTCATATGGGCCATTCTCACAGGGTGAGATGGTATCTTAGTGTAGCTTCAATTTGCATTTCTCTTCTAACAGGTGCTGTTGAACATTTTTTTCATGTGTCTATAGGCCATGTGAATACCTTTTCCAGAGAAGTCCATTAAGGTCCTGTATTTCTTTGTTGTTGAAGTGTATATTAAGTTCTTTGTGATTTTGAAGACAAACCCCTATTCAGACATATGGTGTGAAAATTCTTTCTACTGGTTCCTTTTCTGTTTTTGTGATGGTTTCTTTTGCGGTGCTAAAGCTTTTATGTTTGATTTAATCACACTTGTTTATTTTTGGTTTCATTTCTCTTTCAGCTGGAATTGTATTCCCAAATACATCATTGTGGTAGATGACCTGTAGTGTGACCCCTGTATTTTCTTTCAAGTGCTCTATATTTTTGGTTCTGATGTTCAAATTTTTAATCCATTTTGAACAAATTTCCAGGTATGGTGTTAAATGTTGGCCTTTGTTTATTTTTTTTGAGTGTGGTTATCTACATTTCTCAACACCTTATATTAAAAAGACTATATTTTCTCCACTGTATGACTATATTAAATTCCTAAATGAAAGCTACAGATTTATAAAGGTGTTTTATAGTTTATTATAATATTCCCTATGTCAAAACCTAGAAGAATTCTCTGTGAGAGCAATTACCTTTTCTTTTGTCAAATTCAGAGTCCCATAAACCCTAACACAATCATATTTCTGTAAATTTATCAAGTTAATAAGAGACCTTAAGTAAATATGGCTTATTGAGTTCAATTTATCTCACTTCCAAGTGCCAAGAGGGAGGTACTAGAAAAAATTTTCATTTATATACTTTAATTAGTATTAATATAACACATACCTATGCATATATGCACCAGTAAAGAGCTTATCTCATTTACTTAGGTTTTATATTTTATTTTATAAAATAATTTATACTAATTATAGGAAATTTATAAAAATATAAAAATATATAAAAAAGCAAAAAATAAATATCAACCATGATTCTACCTCATAGGTAGCCAAGGGAAATATTTTGGCTTATTTCCTTCTAGTTTTGGCCTTAGAGACTGATATTTCTTTGGGGATCATAGAATAGATGTAGTTTTTCTCAACAGTATTAGTTTTTTTTAATTATTATTTACCTTTAGCATCATACACAATCGTTCCTCCCCACATGGTTGGTGATCCCCTTCGGAATGTCCCCCTAACCCCCCTCTGGTCACTCCCTTTCCTTTTTCCTTACTGTCTGTTGGTCCATATAGCACTTAAGTCTCTATTTTCTTTCCCTCTGGAGCATTGTTCTTTTCCTGGGTGAGGTTCTGTGTTCCAGGGGCGCAGTATACCGCACTTCTTACATTTCCAGTCTTAACTTGCATTACGTAGCCTGTCCAAGCTCATTTGGAGATGGATAGTACTGGTTACTCTGCTCTGTATGTCTCTTCCATATTGTCGTTTGTTGACAAAATTCCCTGAGAGATATGCCTGTTGAATGTTGGTCTGGTTGTCTTCCTTGATCATGGACAGCTGCTTAGCTTCAGGCCATTGCTGCCTTATTTCTGTGGTCATCCTCCTTCTGTCCAGAGCAGGGTATACCACACTTTTGCTGGTGGCCTCTCCAGGTCACCAGTTGTCATCTACATGGTTTGTCTCACAGTTCTCTGTTCCTTAGCCTGATCCAAGGTCTTTCTGTGTCCTACCCAGGGGATATGTGTCTCCTGAGTTCTTACTCAAATTGCTCTCCTCATCTGTTATCTATTTCTTCTGTTGAATTATTTACCGGGCTCTTGTTCCTGGTGAGGACCGATTGGAGTAGGAGTAGTCCAGAGAGGAGGTTAATGTTGGGGCACCCAGAACACCTTCTCCCCCACCAACCCCCAACCCCCCCCCCGCCCTTGCCCCAGCAGGACTCCCCCCTCCCCCTCCCCAATTCCCTTTCCCTCCTCTCCCTCCCCTCTTCCTCACACATCCCACGGGAACTGGGAAGGCTAGTCATGGAGTGTCCATCCCCTCATCCCCTGCACATGTACCTGGGAGCAGGGCCAGCTGGGTTGATACCCAGACACAAAGTATTCAGCCCAGCTGGCGGAGACAAGCATGGCTTTGGGCTTTGTCACCCCTGGCCACTGAGGACAAGGCTTCAAATTATTTTTTAACTGTGGTAATATTTGGATACTTCCATGAGGTATTAGGACTATAGTTGTACCCTCCACTGTAGTCCATTATGCCTCCTTCTCTCTGCTTTTATTCTTTTCCCGAGACATCTGCATTCCCTTTGGTCAGCAATCAAGGACTAGTTTTAAGCTCGTCTTTATCTGACTCTTAGTTTAGTTGTTTTAAATTCCACACATAAGTGACACTATCTGATATTTACAGTCTTTAAGTTTTATTGTTTTCCATCCCATTAAAATGTGTTCAAAAATGTCAGTTATGTATGCTCACATTCTATTTATGGTCACTGAATTATGCTAACTTTTTAATCTATAATGATTCCTAATAAACATCTTTATGAACAAATATCTACAAATCAAATTATGGATTCTAAGTAGAACATACTCCTAATGGGAAATTATTGGTTTGAATACATTTATTAATAACAAAGTAATATGTTCCATTTTCCCTCAGATTTTAAGCATGACTGGCAATATGCTTTTTTTCCTAGGGAATGGATAGGTTTGCCTTCATTTATTACCATTTTTCTTCTCTATTATACCCTTGAGTCCAATGTTTTTACATAATTTGTGGAACTTTGTTCCTTTTCCTTTTTAGAGTCATAGAACTGCTGATTTGGTTAAAGAGAAGCTAAAAGAATATCTGAGTCAGAATCCTGGCTATGCTACTTATATGCCCTGTGAGCTTAGGCTAGTCAGTGATACAGCTGGCCCTCATCTCTGCATGTGCAAAGTGAAGATAAATATAGTACTTCCTTCAATGAGTTATATGAATCATATGATGTACAAATGTGTGTTGTCTCAGAAATTGATATGTAGTAAATAATATAGTAAATATATTTTTTTAGTATCTTCATTTTTATGAAACTCTCCTTCCTTCCACTATTTATGCTCACTGGTTTTCTTTTAATATATAAGGCAGAAAGTCTTACTTTTTCCACTCATTCTAGGATTTTCTGAGTTTCTAATTAAATCATGGTTTTGGCTGGGTGAACTGATACATACCTCTAATTAACACTTTGGCTTGGTTGTATTGTTTTAGCTTCCTTGTTCCTGGTCAGCATTTCATGAAAGTAGAAAATTCCATGATCTTTTGTGCTTCCAGAAAAGTTGGAGGCAGAATTACATAAGTGAAGATAGCAATGCTAAATAATACTAATACCCAAAAGTTGTGTGCTATTTTATTTTTTTTCTAAACATTTATATTAATTCTTCATGACCAAACCTATAGTTTATCTGGTCAGAAATACATTTTCCTATGAAAGAATAGGGCTCTTATAAGTTAATAAGTTGTCCTGGAGTTATCATTTCCAGAATGGATATGATATGTTATCCTATCAGCAGAATGGTCTTTCAGACACTGCAAAATGAGTCTCCATTTCTTATTAGTCAGTATGCATGAGTGTCTACTGCTATGCAACCCACAAAATCAGTGGCATAAAGGCAGCAGCTTTTTATTTCTTACTTATATTACATACCAATATATGGGTGTACCGTGAAGGACCATCTCCATACAGAAGAGTCCATTGTCTTGGCAGAGAGAAAAATCAAAAACGGACCATTTGATGTTTAAATCTTTGGGTCAGGCAATGTGGCCATTTTATTGTTCATGACTCATTATCTAAAACATATGACATGAAGAACCTTGATGTGAATGGAATGGAGAAGGTTTTCCCCAAAAAAGTGGTTCTGGAAATCACATGGCAGGGTCGAACATGGACAATCATATTACATGGAAATAAAATGTAAGTAATTGTGTCAGTAATATTCTAGAGCACAACAGAGATTCATGAATTAAAAGTGACACAGGAAAATTATGTAGAGTAGGATCCAGTACAATCAAGGAATTAAACTTTCAAGAAAAAATAAACACCCATCAGAGTAAAATTAGGCAAAAGTTTACCATGTGAGAGTAAAATCCTCATGAATAATTTCAAGTCCTCATTTTTCCCCTTAGATACTGAGATATCAACAATAATCTTAGATATTCAGATATCAACAATAATAAGGAAGTTAGAGGCAGTGTCAGATACGAACTAGCTGAGGGAAAGAGGTCGAAAGAGAAAGCTGTACTTCAGGCACAAATGTAAAGATGCTGACTTTGGGATTTTAGACTATTAATTTGACAGCCCAACTTCCTTTTGGAAGTGCTGAGTGATAGAAGCTTCCCTCCCTGTGAACTCCCTCAGGTGGTGAAGCCGATATAAGGTGCCTGAAATGATTCTTCTTTGAAAATGTAATAGAAAACCTTGCTTGGTACTTTTTTCCCCTAATCAAAGACCAAGGTCACTGAACCTAGGAATACATTTAATGTCTTGGGATTGTATTTGATAGACGAGACACTTTATGAGAACATAATAATGATGTGAACAAGGTCAATTGTTGCAATCCTTTTGAGGTTATAATAACTTCATTTTTCCATCATAGTCATAGACATTATCCTTCACCCTGTTCAGCCATCACACATTAGCCAGAGGGGCTGGCTAACCGGTTGCTCAATATATATCTATCTACCCCTTGTAGCAAAATAATGTAAAATACATGCTCTGAGTATACACTTTTATTTCCCACTCATGTAAAAGTCTAAGACTTTTCTAGTTGACTCATTTCTTCCTCCTGGTATTCAGGACCCCAATTTCTTCCATTCTATAGCTTTTTGTTTCCTCTAGTGCCTCATTATCATAAATACCGAGTCAGCACCGAGGGGAAAGTGTTTTTGAAGCAAATGCACAGACTTCTAGGTTTCTGGCAATAAATTCTAGAAAATAAAAGTTTTATGGCCATTGTTCATTCTGTTTTAGTTGAAAACTACTCAAATGTCTGCACTACCTCTAGTCTCAGTCGCCCCTGAGTAGCCAGGCACTCCTGAGAAATCATTTCCTACAGTGAGAGGGTAAATACATGTCTCCATACTTAATGTCACAGTATTTTACCAATTTAAAATCTCTTGGTTTTTATTTCTCCTCATTTTCTCCTTGGTACGCTATTGTAGTTGTAACCTTGTGCCTAAAGTTGCTTTGTGAAAGTAATAAAAGAAAAAGTGTGGGTTTGCTTTTTTCCCCCATAACATTAAAAAAAAATGTGTACTCAATATTATTTCCTCCATGGCAATTAAAAGTTCCACTTGGGTACAGTTTTTCTGAAGACCAAAGCATCAATAGTTTAAGCATTCTTGGAACTCAGTCTATCAGATTTACCAATGGAATAATTTGTCCACATAATTCTCTATTCCTACTGCTATGAACATAGTTTTAATAATAGCATCCAGATGGTCCTCAAACTTATATGTAGTTTATGTTATAAAATTCTGTTTATACATTGATGTATGGTCTTTTCAATATTATTTTATACATGCATTGCTACTACATTGGGCAATTATCTTATGCACATCCATAAGTCTATTTAATCTGTCATTTAACTGAGATACAGGATATCTGCAATGAAAATTGTAACAAGTGCTGTAGTTTTGATCTCTTGGAACCTGACTGATGACTACAGGAGTGAGCTGGTAGCTTTAGTGTCAAGAAAATAGCACAGGATCTGAGAAGACCCATCAGATAAGCTCATGTCAGGCCATTCAGAACCTAAGCAGTGACATGACCTGTGTGAGAGTAAAGTGATTTTTCTGCATGCAGCATATCAGTGAAGTCAATCATGATGCTATGGTCATTGACTGAAGGGTAACTGAAACCTCTGACTTCACTATTCTAAGAGTTTAGATGCTTGAGATTTCAGATGGATGCTTAGCACTAGAATATTCTTTAAAATTGTCTTGATCATAGTTCATACTTTACAAGGATAATTATAGCAAAATTTCTTTTTTAAATAGGTATAGAAACTGAATTTTAGCTCTACCTGACAATTTTTGGTATGTTGTGTCTTCATAATAATTCAGTTCAAAATATTTTCAAATTTTCATTGTCAGTTCTTAAACTTATGATTTTGATGTGTATGACTTTTCAAACAGTTGATACTTATCTTTTCCTGTTACTTTTCATCTCAATTCTACTTTCTACACTAATTTTACCTTAATGAAATAACACAGTCAGTCCACAGTGCAATCCTTCAGAATTTGTTAGCACTGTCCAGAATATGCTCATCTGGTAAATTTTCACTGTGGAATTTGAAAGGCTATATCTTTCATCACTTTTGAAACTTTTTTAATTGTTCATTTTTAAGAAATTCTTTAAATTATTCTTTCATCCTACCATCTTTTACTTCTCTTGCCGAGAATTCAAATTCAAATATATTAAAATTTTGTAGCATTTTCATGTATCTCTTACCTTTTCTTTATTTCTAGATTTTTTTAAACTTCATACTTCAATGTGGATGTTTTCTACTGACTTATCTTTCTGTTTATTAAACATGTCCTGAAGTCTATCTATTCTGTCATTAAACTTATCCCTGGTGAAATTTTCTTACCATGTATTTTCTTCAGCACATTAATGCCCAAGGTTATGGGCATCAAAGAAGTCTGTTGTCTACCTCCTGGATTATTTTCCCCTTGTTTCTTTTTGTCATATATTTCTGTGTCCTGGTATGCCTCGTTGATAATCTTTTATTGAAGATTCACTTCATATTAAAATTTTGCAAATGCTTGTATTTTCTCCAAAAAAGTTTCAATTTTCTATTATTTAACAATCAGAAGCATTGGTACAACTCGATACTAGGTTTCACACTTTCTTTTGAATTTGTCTTTTTTTGATATTTCTTTTATCCTAAAAGATACCCCTTCAGACATATTGACTAAAAAGTCTGGAATTTTTATGCCAATCCATATTTCTTAAATTATCCAGTTTCAATACTTCTTTCTCAAGAAATATGGTACTGCTGCAGACTCTGCTTAGGTTGTTAGCCTCTGCATCTGGACTATGTCTTGATTTTTTAAAAGACTCTTGCTTCCTTTCAATCAAGGGAACAAATGTCTCAAGAAAAAATTAAAGTGTCAGGTCCCTTATCTGTAATCTTCTGGAATCTTAGACCTTCAAGTCCCAATTGCTTTGAAAACACTAAACTCCAATGTGTTTCCCCCTCCCTGAACCTATGAGACTGCTTAAAGATGAGTGTAAAGATTTCTGCCTATTAACACTTATGCATGAAAGTATCACACTTCCTATGGATAAAGAATGGTTGGCTCTCATCAGTGTGTTTTGTTTCCATTTTGTTTTGTTCCCAGCAGTTTGCTCCTCTGAGACTTGGTTGCCGTATTTCTTCTATGGTGCCTCCAAATATTGCTTTAAAAATAACTTTACAGTTCTTTAGTAATTATTCCTAGTGGATAGATTGGTTTCATTAGAATTACTCCTTCATAGCCCAAATCAGAATTATCTATAGAGATTTCAATTTTAATCATGAAAATGTTGACTTATGTGATATGCATTTGTGGATGCATTTTTATTCAAAACTTTTTGAAAATTATTGTTATTTTTATCTCTAATGTCTTTTTCTATTACCTCTGATGGATCTATTTTCTAGAGCTTTGATTTTTTTTCTCTGTGTGGAATTAGATGCATCTCTTCAAATTATGGGTTCTCCACTAGCTTTTGTCAGTTGTTAACTCTCCATCTGCCTTTATGAATCGCAGTTTGCATCTCCATTGTCTTTTTAATGGCCATTTCTGGTGGCTGTGAGGAAGACTTATGTTTATCCACAAACAATGTGCTGGTAATTTTTCAACTGGCTATAAGGGATCCTCATCCCTTCTGGTGGTCAGAGCTTCTATTAGGTACTTTTCTGCTGTGGCCAGTACAAACTCGTTCCTAAATATTATTATTCATAAAAATTAATTTATCCAACTTCTTAATGCCATATTTCATGAGATCATTCTGTTGAGCTCAATAAGATACAATTATTTTTTTTAAAAAATCAGAGATCACTAGGATCCGTAATAAGCTTTTTAGGGTTTTTTTGGTTTGTTTTTGTTTTTGTTTTGAGAAAAGTAACTGATAACAGCAATCTAAACAAACTCTCTAGATTCTCAAATATAAATTCTCATGCTCTGCTATTTTAAAAAAAATGGCTCAACTCTATTAGGATGGTGAATTCCAGATTAGGTGAGAATTCAAGTCATATTAATCCTGCTCTTCCACATTTCTGTGTATTTATGGGAGCCATATAGTTTGTGGTAGGCTATGGACTTTCAAGTCAGTCCTTTGTTTAAATCTCCCCTTTAGCTTAACAAGTTGTGACTTTGAAAATGTTATATCTCATGCTCAATAACTAGTGGATATTATGGTTGCAATTCTAACTGCACCTTTTAATTAACATCAGAAATCTTTCAGATACTATTAGTATATTTTAGCACAAACCAATTCCAGTCATGGAATTAGTAGAACCCTCTGAGTGAGTCAAATATTTGCATTGGCCTATAGTACTCTCCTCACAAGACACCCTAGCTTGGTGACTTGAGTAGAAAGTATAAAGAATTTTCTTATTATTCCAAGGTGCTGACAACACTTTTGAGGCCACTCACTGGCTTTCAGATGTCTGCCTGTCTGTGACCTCAATAGTGTGCTCTATGTGTCTTAATCCCTTCTTCCTATGAGAACACCATCCGGTTGAATGAGAGCCTACCCTAGTGACCCCATTTTGATGTGACCTGGTCTCCAAATACACATTTTGACATATCTAGGGTTCTGACTGTGACATTTAAATTTTGGAGGACACCATTGTTCTTAGCTCTCCCTTTATTAAGTAATGTTATCAATAAAAAATACTTTATTCCTCCACAAAAATGCTGCACTGAGGTATGGAACTAATAATTTTGACTTTAGAAAAGATTAAATAGGAGTATTGAATCGAACAATGACGGTGCCTTTTACATAACTGTAGTTGATACTATTTCCATAATGTTATCCAATTTTCTCCAATAATACAGAAAAAGAATAATATTTCTTTTAAAGTTTAGATTAATCCAATGATCTAGGCAATGATGACAATACAATTCAAAATCATTTCTTTCGGCTCTGGCTGTCAAATTGTGTGTGTGTGTCTCATTGATAAGTTTTATTCTAAATGTTATACTTTGTTATAAAAATTTCAAAGCTTTAATATTTTTGTTTTCTTGTAAAAATTTTGTTATTATATTTTCTGTCTGTTCCTGTAGCTACTGTTTTAAAATCTCATTATTTTATTAAATTTACTATATTTACTAATAGTTTTACTATGAAATAATACAATAATTATTCTATAAAGTAATACAATAATTAAAGATATTAGTTTTAATGTTTTATTTTAGTTTTAATGTTTTGTTTATACTGTTGCAAAATAATAGTGCTAAGATGTATCAGAAGCAGGAGGTTATGGGTAGAAGCATGGAGACTACCTATAAAGGAGAAACACACAGACTAACAGTGAACACACAGAAGCTCAATGTTTTCCATTCATTTGCATATGTCAAAGGACAAATTATCACTTGCCTATATAGTAAATTATTTTTTATGTTTCTACAAATAAGGCTTATGTAGAATAATTTAGATTATAATTCATTTTATCATGCTGTGCTTTGAAACATCTGCTTTTTAAAATTGCTATCAGACTTTAATAAAAATAATTTTAATACAACTATTAAACATCAGTTATATTTATTTAGAAACTCATTATATATATATCATATCTGCTCTTCCTTCTTTTAAAGGTTTTCAAACTAAATTAGACGCCCTTTAGTATCCTTAAAAAATAATTAAACCAGGTATTCTATTTGTTTGTGGATGTTTTATTATTTTCTGCAGTAGGTTTCCACCATTCCCAGGGGGGCCAAGGTTAAATATTCAGACCACGTGTGTGGACCAGCCCAGTTCTGCATCCATAGTCTTCACCTTTTGAATGAATTCATTTTGTTAACATATGTCCTGAGCAAAAGGGGAAGTGATGAGAGCCTGCATCAGGATGAGTGCGCACCAATTTCCAGCTTGCTGATGAGAATGCAGTGTAACTTTCCTGACCTGCTGATGGTTCAGTAACACTGTGATTTCTACCTGACAGCAGAAACACAAGCTTAAGATGCTGATTTTCCCCAGAGTGAAATTAGACTATAGTTCTTCAAATGTGCTGACCCTTGTGTTTATACAAGCACAGGATGTATTTACTTAGGGATAAATATTTTTGTCTGTATTTGTAAGAATGTGTGTATGCCTGTGTGCATGATCCTCTTAATAAAATGAAAAGAGAGGACTCAAGAGACTCAAGAGTATTGTTAAGTCTTTATTGTGTGAGGAATGAAGGGTGATAGAGAATAGGATCCAGGTAAAGGAATGACAATAATAGCCATTCTTTGCTGATTACGCTTTGCCAAGGTTCTAGGCTAATACTTCAGGTGTGTAGTCTCCTTAAATCCTTTAATTAGGTCTATGGAAGCTTAAAATTGGTAAATTGCCCTCAGTTTTACATTCTTATGTAGGGAAGAATCTGGGGCTGAGACCAGGACTCTTATATTTCCAGAGTGGAGACAATAGACTTTTAGCTTATGCTATTTGCTGAACCCCTTATTGCCATACCGACTGCTTCAAAGAGCATCATGCGTATCTACCCGTTTCCGTCTCAGTCTAGATGTCAGTTTGAGGGGGATTGGAACATTTAGATTTTCTTAGATGTTTCTGCTTTAGTGTCCAATTTGTTGTTTTCCTCTTGAAACTACACAGGTATTTCCTCTAAATGTCAAATTCAAAATAAAACCCACATCACTTCAAAGAATGTAGAAAATGTATGTTACACAGGCAATGTTTTAGGTGTTGAGTTTATAAACTGAACAAAGCTGGTAGAAAACACTTTGCTCATGGGATATGTCATTATGGTTAAGGAAAATGGATAATACACATTACATTAACAAAGTACATATGTTGGAAATTATTAGATGCTAAGAAATAAAATATATCTGGGGAATGCTGGTTCAGGGATGAGGATTATAATTTTTAATTATATGCTCAGGAGAAGTCGTATTAAGAAAGAACAGTTTAATAGAGATCTGAAGAAAGGAAACATATATCAAACATAAAAACACCAGAACCAAAAACGCTTGGTATATTCCAGTATCATCTGGCAGATCACATTGTGGTGGGAAGGGAATGAAGTATACAATTGGGTCAGGTCAAGAAACATAAAGTCACAGTAAGAACAACATCCATGGACTAACATTTAGAGTTTTAAGAATAAGGGTGAACTAAGCCAATATGTGAAGAATGGAATTGCTTTAAGTGCCATGTTAGATAGTTGGATGCTCAGACAGAAAAAAAAAAAAAAAAAAAAAAAAAAAAAAAAAAAAAAAAAAAAAAAAAAAAAAAAAACAAAAACAGGCAGTAGAAGAAAAATCAGTAAGATAGCTACAGTAATAATTGAAATGAAAGCTATTGACTTAAACCAGTTGCATCCGTGAGTGGGCTTAGTGGGAAAATGATCTATCTCAAGAAATTTTGATGGTAGAATCAACAGGATTTGGTCATAGATAAAGGAGGCATGTCCAAGAGGGACCAATGGTAATTTCAAACTTTCTGTGCTACCAGTCTGAGAGATTTAGCAAACTATAAAGACTACTGGAGTAGCAAGCTTAGGAATATATAGGGAACTTAGATGCTCATTAATTGTAGGTATGTCAAATAGTCAAGGAGGCTTCCTTGAAGGTAGCTGAATTTTAGGTAAGCCTGGAATTTTTCAGCATGTAGATGTTGCATTAGGCAGGGCTACCTACATAATATGTGAAGTCCAGTGAGAAATGAAAACACAGACCTCCTTGTTAAAAAAAAAAAAAAAAAAAACTTAAAAGTTTCAAAACAATGACAACAGAAAATTAAAACTAGTGTGAGACCCTTGTAAGTGAAAGTGAAATTCACTGTATATAGGCAACATATCCAGCAAACTGGTTTGGGGCCATGATTCCAAGTGTAATCAAGAGAGTAATATGTTTGTGAAATTGGGTCAAAATGGGGCAGAAACCTTCAACCAACAAGCCACATTTAAAATGCAGCTTCCGCCACCCAGGTTTCCTCAGGTTCATATCACCTGTGTGTAGCAGTTGCAAATCAAGCTCAGTTTAACAACAGGGTTTATTTACAAGGGAATATTAATAGGGAAAAGAAAAATTCCTCAAAGCCACTAGTGACCAGTTATCTCACCCCAGTCACCATTTAGTCCATAGGTCCCGAACACATGTCCAAAATAGTGCCCCTTTGTTCCTCCAAACCTGAGAGGTAGGCACTGCAATGTTCAGTCTTTGTCCAGCATGTTCTCTTCACTTCTCCAGTGTTCCAAGCTGCTCCACTTCTCCAAGGCTCTTTAAACTGCTTCAACAAAATGCTGATCCCAAATCAACTTTCCAAATATGCTGCTTCGTTATGGCTCCTTGCACTTTCTTTACCAGTCCCACCTTTGGCAGTATCTGGCCACATTCACCAGGCCTGCCCTTACAGCCCCTGAACATCCCTGGCCTGCCATTCTGGCATCCTACTCCACACCAGCTACTTCCCTGCTGGCTACTTTCCCACCATGGCTCCTTGCCACCACCAGCTCACTCTTCCAGGGGGTTTCACCTAGCCAAGCCACATGGGCCTGTTCTCTCAATCCACCACTCTCCTCTCTCTTCCTTTCTCTTCACTCATCCTTTTCATATGCCCTTTAACACTTCACATTTTTTTTCTTGAGGGTCTTCTCTCAGACTCTGCCTACCAGGGCATTTTGGTGCCTATACAATTTTTAACTGCATCACGACCCTGTATCATGTGGAAGGGTAGACAATAGATTAAGTAGACCTATGGACAGTTATATGATAGACAGATGGTAGCTGGATAGGTAAACAGACAGACAAACAGATAGATAATATAATGATAGGTGGCAGATAGATGATGGATGGCTGGTTGGATGGATGGATGGATGGATGGATGGATGGATGGATGGATGGATGGATGGATGGATGGATGGATGGATGGATGGATGGATGGATGGATGGATGGGTGGATGGGTGGGTGGATGATCTAAAGACTAAGGTCTATAATATGTTAATCTAGATACTCCTGAGAGATGAGGATTTTACCTTTTCTAAGAAAGAGAAATCAGCAAGGTGTATATTGAATTTAACAAAACTGAATTTAAACTGCTTTCTATGGACTTGGTCATTGTTTATAAGTATCCAGGCTCAGTCAGAAGAGCTGGATTGTTGCATCTGGTGTTCACTGTGGCCCACTTGCAGGGGAATTTTTTTAGAGCTGGAGAGGCTGCATGTCAGTTTTGCTAGGGGCTTTTCCACCCATAAAGCTACTCTGGAGTTTTTCTGTAAATTTCTATAGCTTTAACAAAATGCTTTAAATCACTTTTAGTAGTTATGAGATTTTTAAAGCCCATGCTAAAACCCAGTTGAAAAACAGAAGAAAATCCATTTTTGGATCAGGTGCCATTTGGCACAGTAGAGGGAACAGGTAATGGAAGCCGAAAAAGACAGGATTTAAGTGTTCACATAGACTTCTAGCTTCAGATTGTGTGCAAAGCAGCCAAATTGAACCTGACTGACAGTAGCAAAGAGTGAAATTAAGCCATCCCAGGCAAGGCAGAAATATTCAGGAATAAATAATGAATCTGTTTATCGTCACATAACACCTGTCTTGTGCTTTAGGTACCCTGATCAGCAGCCTTAGTTACTAAGGGGTTGAAAACTTAGCAGGCTGAGTTTCAGCATCTGTGAAGTTCTGTGTGCAGGGAGCTGATTGAAAGTAAAATACTGACCTTTCTTCTGAAGTCATGTAATCTCCTCCCTCCTCACTCTTCTTGGAGTCTTTAATGATTTCCCAGCCATGACCTCCGTTCAGTAGACCCTGGATATGCACAAATGATACCTTCAGAGAATGAAGAGGGAGATGTACTAGGTCCCCGAAAAGATGTCTTGTTTGTAAGTGCCATTGTGCCTGTTCCTCCCTGGTTTATCCAGGGATCATTTAAATCTGCTCCAGTGTACCTGATTACTTCAGGTTTGCAGTGTGCGTGTGCCGGGGGCAGAGGAAGGGACAGGCTATCAGTAGCTGTAATAGAAAGGGTACTCCCCTTCCTCTAGGTATTAATATTTTGGAGTAACAGGGAGCAGGAAATGGAGCATAAAACAAGGTGGGGAAAAGAGGTTACATTAACATACCCAAAGTCCTTGTTGACATCTCTCAGTGGACATGCATTGGTTATAAGGAGTTAATAGAGCTCTGTCTGCTTTCTGGCAAGCTGATACAGGAAGCCAGTGTTATTCTAGAACTGGAGCATGCACAGTGAATAGGGTCTTAACTTCAGCAACTAGAATTGACTTTGGGGGGAAATTTCATGCTGCTAGTTTGGAGCATGGTTACAGAAGCCTTTTCCTTAGCAGCGGATACCTAAGCATGGCTGTCAGCTCTTCACTAACAGAACTATGAAGCTGGAGTAGCTGGCAGCAAAGCTCTGCTGTCCTTTGTTAGCTCAGGTCCAGAATTGTAGAGTAAGTAATTTTTGTTAAGTCATTACTATTTTGTGGCCTTTGAGATATTTTATTAAGATTAAGTCTTTCCACCTGTAATCAAACCTATGAACAAGGGATTATTTTTTCCACTTTCATAGGTAAGAACTGGGAAGTTAAAGAGGAAATAAGATCACACAGTTGTCCAATTACAGAAGTTTTACTAGTGGAAGGGGAAGTTTGCAACTCACCTGGTGGCTTGGCTTACAGTCTTACCAGTTACAAGCCAGCTTCAGGGTTATCAGTAATTTCTTTGTCTTAAAAAATGTCATAGTGATGGACTTCAAATTCAGGTATCCTCAAACATGTTCCTTCTTTTATGGTTCCAGTAGTTAGAATTTTCTGTAGAGCTACATAAACCCATGAATTTTTTTTTGTTTGTTTGCTTTTTGTTTTGTTATTTAGGGAATCAAGTACTCATTTTCAATCGCTTAATACATAACCTCTCCCTTTCTTTTCAACTACCAGAGATATTCAAATTCCATGATGCAAAGGTTAGAGTCTCTTTAGTTTGAGAGTAGGTGACATTTTTATTTCTATGCTTGTTTGATTTTTTCTTTTTTGCTTTCATTGAGGTTATGACATAGGATGGCTTTTTTATTTTATTAAATTCTCAAAACTGAAGTTCAAAACTCACTCTACTCATAGCCTTAGGCCCTGTAACAAAATCTAGGGTACTCTAAGGTTTGTATTTTAGGCTAGGATCATTGTTCAGACGGTTTTTCTGTATTAAATTCACGTTACAATTTTTCCGATGTTGTTTTATAAGAGCCCTAAGTGAGATCAGCATTTTGGTGTAATTTAAAACAATAGTATCTCCTAGAGAGAGAACATACACTAAGCCAAGTACTGTTTAAGCCTAAGGTCTTTGCTTATTTCATCTTCCATTGAGTTTTTTTACTGAATGGAGAGAATGCAGTTATATTTTTAATGTAGAAAAGAGCACTTGAGTATCTTTACTGTGTTTAATACTTGGCAAGATTAATTTTACTATATATTTCAGGATTTGATTTGAATATGTAAAAACTTGCCATTTATTCCTTTGCTAGAAGACATTTATAAGATATTCAAAACAGTCAGATATTTATTCATTATTTGCAGTAATGCTAGATATATTTATTCATTATTTGCAGTAATGCTAGATATTTTAGCGAAACCAACAGATTAAGACATATAAAATTAATCCAACCAATCAGTGAAGCTGTTTCCATGATTTCATCTATTCAAACTCTGGGGGTTTTCCATTTGCTTGGTTTTGTTTGTTTTACGTGAAAGTGTCTTGGCAGGGTCTGCCCGGAACAAAACTGATGGATACTTATTTGAATGGCTTTGGGATATTAACATGTTGGTTTTGCATTTGACTGTGACCTTTTCTTATCTTTACACTATTTTTCTGCCTCACATTTTCTTCATAGGCTTCCATGCAACCATAGCTGGAGGACAGGAGGAAATCAGGGAGGATTAACCAACACACAAGAAGCTTATGAGTATTTCTCATGATAAGTTGCTTAAGGGAGATTTATGAGATTTCAAGGCACATCTCTACATTTTACCTGGAACTTCTTAATTGCAGTAGCACCTCAGTTCTTCAGATTTAACATGGGATTTTATTTCAAGGCAGGTAGCAGGAAAGGTCATGATATGCAGTGACTTCTTACTTTGCTGAGGGATATATTTGAATTATATTTCTATTGAGGCTAGTAAGCATGAGCCTCATCTAGAAATGGAATTTATACCTTCCTTGTGTTTCTTACTTAAATTGTTATCAACCCTGTGGAAGCCATTTGAGGTTTGGAAAATTGTGGAAAACATATCATGATTTGAGTAAAACATATGTGAGAAGAGCTTCACATATCTAAAAACTGTATTTTTGACAAGGCGGTATATCTATAGTCTTGTATAGTTGTTAGAGATATATAAGAAAAAATGCAGTTTATAAAATCTATGGAAGTTTACACATTAGTTGTACTTCATAGAAATCACCACAAAGTTCATATAGAAGCTCATTCACAAAATTAATTAATTATTAAGTGTTCCTTTGTATTTTTTTTAAATACAATAGTGCTTAGGAGAAAAATAATACTGTGATTAAGATAAGTTTTATCATGGAACTTCTGGGGAGATACAAACTTAAAGCAAACTAATTCTTTATCAGCTGTTGAAGACTATTCCCATAGTTACAAAGAGGTCTTATGCAATAAACTGACTTGGTGATAGTTGAATTGAACAATAAATGCCATAACACACAGAGTGTGACTTCACAGACAGAAGCAAATTTTCTTACTGGTGTCTCACATCATCATAGTTTGGACAATTCTTTACATTGAGGCTTGTATCTATTAAGAGAAATTGTCGCTTCTAAGAAAAGGTAATTCTAAGACTGATTATATCCATAGGTGAATGTTTTTAAATTCCTTATTAAAAAGGACACAATTAATTTGGGAGATATCATAGGATAAGATGTAATTCGAAAACTTGATAGCAGTTACATATAATTTGGCAACTATGTTTTCAGAGTAATTACCAGAGTGTGATAGCTATTAATGAAGATGTGATATGATAAAGTGGATTTCATCATAATCTTAAAACATGGCTTCCCTTCTGGTCCAAGGAAGAAATTATTTCTGAAGAAATTATTTTGGGCTAAAAGAATGAAAAATAAAAATAGATGAAAAGTTTTAACTTTTAATAATGGGCTTTATTTATACAATGCAGTATTATCCACTTAAACCTGATAAGATAGATCATAATCTCTCTTGCCACCAATTAATAAATTGAAAGAAAGAAAATGATGACTATGTGAGATGATGCATCTGTTATTTAGTTTGGCTGTGATGATTATTTCACAATACTTCTGTCAAAACAGCAAGTCATACACCTTATATATAATTTATATGTTTTAATTATATGTCAGTAACACCAGGAAAGAAAAAAAAGCTGAAAATAATACCTATTGATCACATATCATAATGACACATAAAAAAGTGGTGATTTTAGATATATTTTTTTTAGTTTATTAATATCTAGACTGTAAAAAGAAAAATTTCTCAAGAGACCAATCTAAGTAGCAAAGCATTCAATTTCTGTGGGAAAGGGTAAGGAATGAACTGGAGGGGAGGGGGATTTTCAAAATGCAGATGTCAAGTTTATTTCCCCCAGGGGTGTATTTAAATCTTAGTGAGGAGACTTACATATTTTTTAAAAGCACCCAGGTTTGTTTTGATTTGATGTGATTTTTAAGGAGCCTTCTAAAATCCTCATTCTTTAGGGAGGATGTTCAAATTTATCAGCTCTTGTAGCTCGAATGAAGCCATGGTATGAAGAAGCCAGCACTAGCATTATTCAAGGAATGGTGTGCAATAGTGATATTCTGCAATATTTCACTCCCACTCAATTTCCACTAAATATAATTTACTTTCTTAGGCTACATTTGTTGTTAAAAGAATAATGCTCGATCACATAATGGCTTCCTGAGGAAGGTTTGTGTGCTATAAAATATTAGTCTTTTGTCAGAAAGGTTGTTTTACTTCCTGGTGATTATTTAATTATAATCTAAAAAGAAAACTGAGTGTCATCAGCTTAGTTGTTTGTTTTGAGTAACTAGGCAATATAAACAGCATCATTTTACCCACTCTTAGGACTGGGAAGAAGGGAAACTGACTCTCATAAGGCAGTTTCCATGGCTATAATTCTAATCCCTTTTAGCAGGGAGTGAAATGATTATAGAATAGAATTGTGATTTGCTTTATCTTAGATCAAGTTTACCAAAATTTATTCTTTTTTTCCCCCCCTCTCCTCAGATGTACATCCAGACAACAACACTGACTGTCTCCATGAGTTTAAGCGCTTCCGTGTCTCTAGGCATGCTCTATATGCCCAAGGTTTATATTATAATTTTTCATCCAGAGCAGAACGTTCAAAAGCGCAAGAGGAGCTTCAAGGCTGTGGTGACAGCTGCCACCATGCAAAGCAAACTTATCCAAAAAGGCAACGACAGACCAAATGGCGAGGTGAAAAGTGAACTCTGTGAGAGTCTTGAAACCAACAGTAAGTCATCCGTAGACTTTCCGATGGTCAAGAGCGGGAGTACTTCATAATAGATGTACGTTGAACATTCTTCTACTGGTCTTGGGGACTGCTTGGCGTGGTTCCAGGGGCCATGATGGTGCCTACTCACCATAAGACCATCTCAGTTAAAATAATTTGGTTAGAACCAAATGATCAAGATAAGTAGCTCTTCTCCTAGATATAAAAATGTACACACATTCTCTTTCATAAAATGTGACACTCAGGTTTTCCTTTGGAGACGTAGAGCTTGAAGTTTGAAACTGTCTTCTGTTTATAAATTTGCTGTTTAGTAATTAAGAACTGTTCTCCAATCTTAGTTCAAATTCCATTGCTCTTCAATGGAATTAGTAACAATTAGTAATTGTTAACTAATTTAGAGCATGCAACTGAAAATCTTATAAAAATAAAATGTTTTTTCATCATTTCGGGAAATGAGAACACTACTCAGACAACATTTAGATTAAGTCATATTAATATCTCTTCCAAGTCATCTGGTTGTTTTGATTTCCCATATTTTTCCTTGTTGGATATATTAAAATTATTGGAGCTCTTTTCTGAAAGCCTCCTGGAGCTGAAAATAGTTTCCATTCTACAATCTCACTACTTTTCCTTCCCTCACCAATCTTCTTTTCTCTAGATTCATCCCTGAAGAAGCACATGATAACACACAGTGGTACTAAGCTTGTCCAGTAGAGTTTAACTTAGCAACCCCAGCCCATCTTGGTATCTGTATAAATTGAAGATTTGTATTATAAATTATCAGAAGATTGAATTTAGTAGAAACAAGCAAAAAGAATTCTGCATTACTAGTTTTAGTAAATGGGACACAAATAAAAGCTAAAATGCTTGAACTATAGTTCATTTCTATCTTGGGAATATAGCATAGGAACTTAATAATTTCCTGTTAAGTCCTATGCAAAATTTCCTCTTCCTATCAGATTCCTCTAGTAGATTGTATTCCTTGTTCTCTATACTTGGCACACAAAATAAAAGATTGAGTTATTGATCTGATGTAATTATTTTACTGATTTCTAGGCCTTACTAGAGTCACAAACCTTCCTTTATATCAAGGTTTCCAGATGGAAATTGTCTAATTTAATGACCCACATGCAGAAATGTTCTCAGAAGGAAAGTGTTCATTAAATAAACTCATTGGCTTCATTTTCCATCAGACTGCTTGGAATCATTGGTCAGATCCTCTGGAAAAACTGCCTTTTATCTAAGTAATACCTACTCACCTGTAGAGAACGAAGCCTTTCAGAATGTCATAGACATGCCCTTCATATTCACCTTTCTGCAGCATGGAACCTTGAGAAACTGTAAGGGAAGGCGCAATAAATATGGGTTTTGTTCAAAAATCACTGTAATCATCTTTGATCATGAGTAGGTAATTTAGTAATAATGGGCTTACTAGGGCTCTTAGCAAAAGATGTATTATAACTACTATCAACATCATCACAGTAACATGCTATGGTTTAAGAGTAGAATGTTGCGGCATTTTGTTTTGTTTTTCCCTGCCTCAAGTTAGTGCAGGAAGTTAAAACCGATTGTAGAGTGACAGTTGGCTACAGTTGGCCAGTGAGGCACTTAGGACTTTGGCATGTGTCAGTATGACTCACAGGAGTCTGTAACTGTAGTTGTTTTTATCATCAATCCAGAAAACTTTCTACAGTGTTGTTGCTAAAGGGAACAACCAGGTAGAGAATAAAATAAAGACCAGTTTTCCAAACTTGTCTCTGGACAGTGGTAGAAGGTAATTTAGTAGACTTTTCCCATAGGATTAAGGACAGAGGCAGAGGAAACCTGATAATGGTCAAAACACCAGCCTGTATAGCAATGGTATCTCAATAACAATTTTAAAAAATGAAAAAGAATCAAGGACACATACATACTTATATATTTGTATTTATAGGTTCCCTGAAGATGAAAATTCTCAGTATTGAAAAACACTAATCCTATGTGTTATAGACTTGTCTCGTTCATTTTCTGTTTATTCTTTTTTCTCAATGTTTAAATGGAAATTTTTGCAGTGTGCCTCAATTTCCCTATTTGTCTGCAATAAGAATGAAATATTACAAATGAGGGGCATGTATGGGGTTAAGCTTATAATATTTTGGAGGAATCAGAAGCTCAACTTTGGAAGGTAAAAGTATAGTTAAAATGGTGAATCAAGACAGTCAATCACTATCTAAAGGTTAAATTGTACTCTGAGATTGTAGTGTATTCATCTTTTGTAGGAATGTTTTGGATTTGAGTGGATTGGGTCCAGGTAAAGGAATTATAGTTTATTTATTAAGGTGATCACTGCAGATCACCATTGTTAAACTTCATTTACTTCACTTACTTGACTAAATATCATAGACCTCTTTTGTCCTCACTACCTTTACTATGTGCACCAGTGATTCGAACTGAGTCAGAAGTCTTAAAATCATCATTTCTTAAAGTATCAATAATCCAAATAACTTCAATGATGTATTTTTTTCTAAAAATGTGTTTTATGGCTCTAGAAGCATAATTGAATATAGGATAAGACTTGTAATTCAACTGTAATTAGTTTCATGCCTCCTCACATTTAAAACTGCCTTTCGAAATGCTATCACCTATTCTAAATATATTCCAGAATAGTTAATCCGCTGAAATAGCATCCCTGGTGTGGCATTCACGCACATCCTGAAATCAGAGTTCTGATAAATTGCCATTACTATGATCAAATGGTAATGATATACATGATAGTATTTTGTAAACTAGAAATTACTATATAAAGGTTAAAAATATCATTTCCACCCTGAAAACAGATCTGTCAATAACAGAAAAGAGAAATCCAACAGTAAAAAAACCAAACTGTTATTTAAGCATCCCTTATTTTCTAGCTTTTTAATAAAGTATGACTACTGTTCCATTGTTGGGATTTTATCTGAACGATCAACTGCATGCTTATGACACACAGCAATGTTGTCATTCATGGATGCAGTACTCTTAAGTTCATCATACTTGAAAACTTCATTGTAAAAACAACTCATTAATGTCAGAAATTCTGGCAACATACTTAAGGTTTTAAAACTTCAAAAACAACATGGAATAAATACAAGCACTCAGGCTGAAAGGAAGACCAACAAGTCCATGTTAATTACTGAATTTACAGGCTACTATATTGCACTTACAAAAAGGTCAGGTGTTACTTCATAAAAGTGTGAGAAAGAAGTTAAAAAGAGTTGATATCTCTAAATTTTATCAACTGAACAAATTAACAAATGCTGTTAACATGCGATTTCTTAAGCTTTGTTCATGAATAATTCATGAAACAGCTGCTTCCAGTGGTAGATGTATCTTTTTCCAGTTTATGAACACAATGTGGGTGCACAAGAAATGTCATAGTCACTGTATTCAAAAATTGATTTTCACATAAGCATTTTCATCACCACTGTAAAAATGATCGCTGTTAGCTCATAGGTATATCTTTGATCCATTTTGCTCAGTATTTCTGGGATGAATTTCTTACAAGATGTCTTCCAGTCACATTGCTCTCTTATCATTGTTTTCATGTTCACAAAACCATCAGTTTTTATTCCTTTGCTTCCATTTCTAAACACACAAAAAATTAAAATTGCTTTCCTTTTGTAAATTAT
Organism: Uropsilus gracilis; assembly: GCA_004024945.1. Lineage (NCBI taxonomy): Eukaryota > Metazoa > Chordata > Mammalia > Eulipotyphla > Talpidae > Uropsilus > Uropsilus gracilis. The sequence goes on from PVHY01000200.1 coordinate 144,205, forward strand.
GATCTCAATTCTCAACAGAAATCTACCAGTTTATACCCTGGAGATAACTTCTAAGAGTTCAAAAAAAATGAAGTATGAATCTTTAATTAGCTCTAGAGTCTTAAAGATGGAATGATCCTTCAAGATAGCCTTATCCAAGTCACCTTCTGTTGAATTAAAATCTCCTCAATATCATCTTCTTCAAAATCTCTTTTGCATTTGCTTTTCTATTGCAATCATAATTTTTCTCTCTAGTTATCTACAAGTTTGATAAATATTTCCTACAGTTTCAGTTATTATTATAAGTGTTGAACAGTGCAAGAAGTTAGACAATCTTCTAAGGGTCATGTTTCTTAACTCTAAAGACACCTTTCCTCATCTTTTCTGCAAAGATTGTTAGACAAAAGGTTTTATTCCTTTATTTGAAATTTAGAGGCATATAAAAGCATTATGCAAATTATAAATTTAAAAAATGCAAGTAATAGGCATGAAAATCAGTGTTTTACTTCACACAGAACTGAAAGTAACAGACATCATGACTTTTAGAGGGTATGTGGGAATGTTGATTTTTCCCACTCAATGGTCATTTCTCCACAAATCCACTTTGCTTCCATCCTTATAAACCCCAATGTTGTGGATGTCACCTGAGTTTGTTAAAGATTAGAACATTTGTATTTTTAATTTTCTAAATTAAACTAGTACATTTATATCCCCATGATCATTGAATTCTTGCCTCATAGTCTACAAAATAAATAACATAAAAACTGATATCATAAAAATAGGTGGTGTAGGGAATGGTTTTTGAAATCATAGAACTGGACTTTTATGGCTAAGCTTAATCTAGTAAATGTTGCTTTATAATGTACACTTAACTAGTTGGGCATAGTGACTTGTGCCTGTAAGCACTGGCCTATTGAAGTGCAGCTGGGACTGAGGATCACGGTGAGAGTCCCACCCTGAGCAACATAGTGAGACCTAGTTCCAAGAAATTAGCAGGGTGTGGTGATGTGCACCTGTAATCCCAGCTACCTGGGAAGCTGAGCCTGGGGATTGCTTGAGTCTGTGGTACCCTGGGCAACATGAACCGTGGTTCCACGAGCAAAAGTAGCAAGACCTGGTATCAAAAAAGAAAAAAGAAAAAAAAAAACTATATAACATTCTCCTGCAATGTTATTTCAATAAAAACATTTAGACTTTTGTAAGTAAAAATGTTAAAACTTACTTTGTAGAGAGTTAGGTGATCAAATAAATATAGCAAATATTAAAGAATCTAGGTATAATAGGTATAATGCCATACAATTCTTTGAACAATTTTACATGTTCTTAAATATTTATAATAAAAATGTTTGGAAAAAGGGCAGAAAGGTACAACAAGAAAAAAATTAACCATTTAAATATGGGGCTCAGTGACCTTTTGCTTTATTCATTTTTTAGAATGTACTTTGAAACCAGGTCTAAAGTTTTCTTTTCCACAAAAATGAATTAGAATAAGTCTGCTCAACGTAGAGAAGATCAGCGGACACGATGACTATTTCTATTAGAAAGAACATTTATTCAATGAAATTGAAGAAAGCAACCGGTCTATCATAGGCATTTCCTTGGGCTTTCTGCATTTATTTTAGTGACTGTGAACTTTGTGATCTTGGTTGGAACTGGTTTGATCTGTCACTAGTGTTGATGAACACTGTCCACTGGCCTGTGATGAGTGTGAGTGCCAGTCATTTTTGGGGAAGTGCCTGATAATTTCCTTTTATTAATATTCAACAACTAAATTATTCTCTAAAATGTGCGACATCCTGAATTAGAATTATGTAGTGACATACATTTTACATTGTTTTGTATCTGTTTTGCTCATGATTATTCATTCTTGAATTCTACTGTAAAACAATATCACAGTTGACTTTTAAACAAAGATTTATCACATTTTTCAGAAACCTATAGGAATTATTTGGATTTAGATTTTCTGGAAATTAAGGCATGGATATAAATTGAACAGAGAATGTTTATTTTTAATACATTTTTTCTAATAATGTTAGGGTAATGGCTCTTTACTTCATAGTAAATTGGTACCAGTATTATATATTCATTTCCTTCTTGGAGTCATTTTTTTAACATCTTTAATTGTATATTTTAGATAAAACTAAATTATAAATATGTATTGGCAATACATGTATATTCACTTTAATGTTTATAAATATTCTATGTACTTGATTTTTTACTCTGTTCACTGTTAGAGTCTAAAATTATTGTCTTTTAAAATTGAAGGTACTTTCATTCTCAAAGCAAAAGTAATTATAATTGCCAACCTTTGCTTGGTCAACAAATCAAATTCAGTGAGTTAAAGTCTTTAATTTAAGTTAAATCTTACTCCCCTCCCCACCTTGCTGGACAGAATATCTGCTCTTTCATTTTCCCTTTGTAGATCTTTGCTAACCAAAATGCACATTTGAATTGAATTGTACCTGAATTCATTAAAGATTAGAACCTTTACTTTTTTAAATGAGAAGGGATTTAACAGATTAAACCTGCCACTGCATTTTCCTCCTAAAACCATTAAATTCCTACTATTGAGTATAAATAATAAGTACCATGTAAAAATTGGGTATCAAAAATATTACAGCATGTAAATATTAAATAAGTAAATGTATAAAATAGGAAAAAATGAATTTTTACTTCATCTTAACACAATAATTTATTATTACATGCTTCTAACATGTCTTAATTTGTCTCTACAGCTTCTTCTACCAAGACAACATATATTAGCTACAGCAATCATTCAATCTGAAACAGGGAAATGATACAGTATGAAAGATCTAAAACAATAAACCTGACACCGCCAAAACTCACTCCTGAAGATCTCTGTAGACTACAATCAAATCAATAGTCAATCTTATAAGGAACAAAAAGTAACCATGAGCCAAAAGTATCAATAACAAAGAGTGAAGAAAATCGTTTTATACAATACAACCAATGAGTGTCCAGCTAAAGTATTGCTTACTCAAAAGCATTAAAAAAAATCACAAAAGGAAAACTAATGTTAGCTTGTGAAAAAAAAATGCTGTTGAAATAAACCATGTCTGATGTTATTCTTGTAAGTATTTTTCTGTGATTGTGAGAACTCCTGTTCCTGTCCCACATTGTTCAACTTGTATAAGATAATGAGTCTGTTTCTTGTAATGGCTGACCGGATTGAAGCCCTGGGTTGTGCTAAAAAATAAATGCAATGGTTGACGCATGCAATTTTTTTATACAAATAATTTATTTCTAATAATAAAGGAATGTTTTGCAAATGTTGAGAGTTGTTTCGTTCCAGTTTTAAAGCCAGGGAAACTTTCTAGTTGGTACTTCTGCTGTTATCTCCTGCTGTAAAAGACCTAGTATTCCCAAGAAATAACAATTTCCTCCAGGAACATGTTTTTGTAATATCTGCCTATTTGTTGGGAAGATGTCCTTTTATCCCTGTTTGAAAAAGTATTATTTCTGTAAGATTTTGTGAATATATCAAAATTTATGTGTTAATTTTACATAGTAATTGCATCCATTTTTGAAGAATCAAGCAATACATTGTGGTAAATTCCTTCAGATATTATGATTAACATATGACAAATTAAACTTGGAGAATGAAATGTGAAAGTCACCATATAAGAAGCTATGGAAAGGTCACTGAAATCTCCCTCTTCCCCTCCCCCCCTATTTTCTCAGCATGTAATGAAATAGTTCAAGGAATATATTATGATTAACCTTTTCTCACCTGCACCTAGTAGCTACTGAAATCAGTGAAGTAATGGGCCTTACCCCATCCAGGTCTGAAACCACAGAATTAGCATAGCTAGTCCCCTGGTATCATTAAGAAACCACAGTTCAGGTAACATGTCAATGCTTTCTTATTTTCCAAATGAAAACATTCATTGGTTCAAGAAGCAATATCATTAAAGAGAGAAAACAGGGAGCTTGTCATGCTAATAAAACATGCTAGGGTGGATAAGAGGAAACCCTTAACGCTTTCAGGTTGGTTGCCATTTTGTTCTTGGCTTCTCTGTTCTCTAAATGCAGACATCCATCAAGTCAATGGGTCTCTAGAACCATTTTGTTAGTAAATGTTCCCTCCGCTGAGTTAGCTTGGATGGCTCATTGCACTCCTTAGAGATATAAAGAGCTATCTGTGTGCTGGAGTTTCAGCCCAGATATTGACAGTCAGTTTATTTAATAGAGAGTTGAAGTAGCACAGCTCATTCTCCTTTGCCATAGAGCAACACATCCTAGATACCTAGCAAGAAGAACTTCATCTAGGAGGAGGGGTGTGCTTATCAGTCTTTGGTTGAATTTGGAGTGAGGGCCTTATTTTTAACTTTTCAGATGACCTGAATTACTGATAAATACAATCCTGTAAACAGGATCGTAAACCCACTTTTAGGTGTGCCTTTCTAGATAAGGTCTATTTTAAAACTAAATAAACACATAAGTACATATTTGCTATATTTTATTGTTCTAGTTCCTTCAGTACCCATAGCCATACTAAGAAAAGCAAAATGTATAATTGCCTTTTTGATGATTTGAGGATTAGTAATTTTAAATTATTTTTGACTTAATTTTAGCTAGTAAGTATCCATATGTTGGGTTGAGGAAAGTGTTTGAATTGTACAAACCTTGCATTTCATTTGGACAGTGGAATTCAAGTGGATTTTCATGCTCTCATTTACTAATTGACTCTAATCAGGGTAAGTGGATGCAACAGGGTGATTTTGGAAGCAAGCTGACTCTCAGGCCAAAGGTGGGTGGTTTTATTGTCATTGTTGTTGTTGTTATATTTCTTTTAAGAGTTTAAGAAGAAAAATAACATACTGAGTATAACTCCTAGCATCTCAAAATTGCTCTTTCAATTGCAAACTTACCTAAAATTATTTTTCCCTACATTCTTTGTATAAATAACTGATTCTGGTGTTCTACAAAATCTTGTTTAACTCCTAGTAGAGTTGGGTTTGCTTATGCCAATCATCGTTTATAAACTTTTCTCAGTGGGAAAATTTGTTCTTGAGGAATCTATCACCCTCCCCAGGCAAGAGGAGTCTAACCCTCCTTCTTGCGGTAGGAGCTAGAGAATTCTGACCTCCACTGTGGATTTTTTCTCAGGGATATTACCTAGGGCTCATGATGTAGTTAGTTATACAGAACAAGGTGGGGAGGCATCCTTAAGGAGAAGGATTATCCTGGGTTAGTAGTGGTTCACAAATCCTGTGCTTTAAAATGAACTGCCTGTGTACTGTAGATAATAAAATGCAAAGTTGCAGAGGAAAAAAATAGTACTATATTCTTTTGAATTGACCTTGTGTTTTATACTAGCCAAGAAATGTCATAACTAATCTTGGTCTGCCAGAGGGAATGCTAAAAACATAGCCCAAGGTAATATTCAGCAAATGTCACCAGTAGACAATGAGTCATAGAGCAGTATGACCTTGGGCCAAATTTGACCTCAATTTTTTTGAAAAAAATTAGCTTATACTAGTTAATATTTAAAGGTGTCTTTATCAGTTAAAGTCCATCTGTCACAAACTAATTTTCTTTTTAAAACAGCTACTCAAATTTAGACTTGAAGATGACTACTAGCTAATTAATTGTTTGCTATATTTTTAGTATTTACTAGAAAAATTTAAAGAACATTTGGCATCTTAAATACATGAACTTTTACTTTTTTATTTAAATCAAATACCACATTGGAAGAAATCTCACCAGGAACAGAACTTTGTGTCATTTATATTTTCTTTCCCTTTTTATTCTATATTCTCTATTATTTACCAAAGGCAGTAAAGAATAATAACAATTTTCTAATTAAAATTAACTAACACTGTCATTTATTGGGTGTGCTAAGGAAAAAAGTGATATTCTTAAACTATAACCCTGCCAATTCTTTTTACTTCATTTATTTAATTTCTTTTGATGTCCATTTTTTTTTCAGTCAAATCTAAATCCAGTATTTAGAATAGAAATGCTAAAAATGAGGTTGCTTGAAAAGATGAGTGAAAAATAATATGAAATTATAGGCAATACTAATTATATAGTCATCTTTAGAAATGTACCTTTTCACATTTATTATGGCTCCCTTTAAACGAAGGTATAAATAATGAAGATTTTTTTAATAGAGGTGGAAGAAAAATTTTCCTTAAGAAGAAATTATGTTTGTGAATGTTCAGAAACTTGCTGTCTCCTCTGAAAAGTTTCATACTATAAACTTAGTAGGAAAAAGCAGAACAATAGTTGTTTAACAAATATTTTTTATGATAAGAAATACTTTGCCACATAACCTCGAATGATTATTGCTTTCCGCCATCATTGTTTTTCATTTAATTCTTCATGAGAAGAACATATTTCCCTCTACTGAAATCTGCATTATTAGCATCAAGTCTGATGTCATATTTTGACATATCTACATTCAGAGTGATTAGTAGAGAGAAAAGATTTTGACCTATTACCTTCTTTTTCCAGACTTGCCTAATGCTTAAATAAAAGTGAGGCAAAGTTAACTTTGACAAAAGTTTTGTTACAAAGTCTATACAGCCAAGCCTAATCACAGATGAGAGCCTATACAAAAAATTAGAACAAACCATGGAATGATTTGAGTAGTAGATAGGAATGACATGATTGTAGAAAACAGGAGAGATAAATGTGATTAGTATTTCAGATTTTGAAGTAATTACTCAAGATTATTTATCAATAAACTGACTCCCATGAGGTAATTCACCAGAACATGGGATGGTTTAGAGAGATAGTAAAAATTATTACAGTATTTAAATATATATTTGAAAGAGTTGAAAACCAATAATATGTCAAACCTAGTACAAAAAACATTTAAGCAGCTTGTGGTGCGTGTGTGTGTGTGTGTGGTTGTGCATATGTATGCTTAGGTGTATGTACATACATATCTATCTATACTGAGATAAAATAGAGGCTTAGATATAAAACTTAGTGTCTTACAGTATACAAAGCCATAAACTTTGAGGTGATTTTTGTAGTTTTCTCTTTCCATTGGGTAGACATTATTTTAATCTAGCAGGTAAAAATCAATAAATAACCCCTTGAATCTATTGAGTTATAAAGTAACTAGAAATTCAAGTACTGCAGCATATTGAAAGAATAACCATCAATATCTATTGCCTATTTCTAGGTTTTGAGTAATTTTTCATTATTGTCCTCCCCCTCAATCTCAGCATTACAATTGCAGAAGCCGAATAATAAATACCATAAACACAACCTAAAATCACATTAAGATCATCCAAGTTGATAAGAGAATGGTTATAAGATGGGGGCTCTATGTTAAACAGTCTTTTATATCTTTACTGTATCTACAATTCAGATGCTTGGTTGAATAAGCATTAGGATAAATATGAATAAATGTGTAACTGCCTTCAGTTAACAGTTACCAACTGTGTGGCAGTTCCACAAATAATCTGTCCAAATGTGACTTCTTTCTCTCATTCCTTCAGTACTGTCATCTCTAGGGGACATTTTCTCTCCCTTTTTATATTACATTATCCTTTAGAGGAAATTAGCTTTTCAATATTATTCTCAAATATGTCACATTATGGACAATCTGCTCTATTCAGGTGTTCCTTCTATGGGCCATTAGCATTTAACTCTGATTCATCTCAATGAAGTCTTGCCTGGTTTCCTTCCATGATGTAGGGAAGACAAGAACAACCATCTTCTCAAGGCCTGCAAGCTGGGGAAGGGAATGGTTATAACACATGGTGCTCTGCTTTTCCACAAATATCCTGTAATTCAAGAGCCCCTATTTAACACTCCCTTCCTTTCCTCTGCACTCTAGACCCTGCAGAACAGGTTGACAGTGAGTTTACATGCAATTCATTTTCTGAATAGAGTACTATTAGCATTAAGTTCAATTAATTAATTAATGGTCTCATCTTTATTGATCTGGAAGAAGGAAGAGAAGATGGCCTAGAAGAGGAAAAATATCAAATACATAAATTGTGGTTCATTGACTTCTTTTTTCTCATAAGGTTCTTTAGTCTTTTGAAAGTACTACTGAAGTGACCAGAATTCTTGGTGTACATTCTAGATTCCCAGATATCTACTTTTTTCCATTTTCCACCTTTGATCTTACTAAGATATTCCTGTGCTCTGATGCCTCAAATCCCAAATTACTTTTCTACTTTTACTTTTCAAAATTTTCCCCACCCCTGACACACCCAAATGTCAAACAGAATGATCAAGGATATCTAGGGAAGTTCTGCAGTTTCATCTTAATAAGCCATGTAACTAAGATAGTATAGTCATTCCTTTTATTTAAAAACAACTGAGGACATATGACATAATGAATATAGGGGGGTTAAAATCTAACAGTAACCAAACACTAATCAGAACAATCTGGCCTCTGGTATTCTATAGCAGAGTGAAACATTTAACAGTATAAATGCATTAATATAGGGTGTGTTAGTAAATACTGAGAAGCAAAAAAGAGACAGTGGATAGAAACCTGATTAAAAAGTAGCAATTATAAATTAGGGTTTATGGTTGAAATTTTAAGTGGATTTTCTATTGAAGATAATATTTGACTAAAGACCTGGAGAGAGATAGGGGTTGATATATACAGCATCTTGAGGAACAGCATTTAAAGGAGAGGGAATATCAAGAGTGGTTCTGATGCAGAAACAGAACTAGGTCAGATGGGGTAAGCTGTGTAGGGTAAGATGGACTGCAAGATCTTGTAGGACCTTATCAACCATGAAAAGAACTGTAACTTTAGCCCTAAGTGATGAGACACCATTCACAGATTTTTGTGCAAACAAGTGACATAATGGGTCTTTAACTGAGTTCTTCTGAACACCAGAATGAGATGGTTCTAGCTTTAAGGAGGCACATGGCAAAAGTACAGACAGCACTTAGAAGATTCTTCTAAGATAAATGGTAGAGAAGATCTTGAGGAACAAAGTTATAAAGGTAGTGAAAAGTGGTAAAACTACATAACTAAACTTGTATCTACTAAGATTCTACTAATTTGTTGCTGTGTATTGAGAAAGATATGCATTGAGTAAGAAAGATAATTACTGGGTTTTTTATGTAAATAACTGATAGGATGAGTAAAAGCTCTTCAATTAGATGGGTGAATCTGAGAACAAGTTGAGAAATATATAATTCATAGTAAAATGTGAATGTTGCCCATATCTAAATTTCCACTCAGATTCATTAATGTGCATTTTTTAAAAGATGTATGTTTCATTAATTGGAAATCTTGAGATGCATTTGGGGACAGGGTCACTATGAAAATTAATTAAAAATTAATTAAAATTACTTAGAATTAATTAAAACATACTCAGATATTTTCAGCAGGGTTTCAACATCATCCCAAATCAGCAAACACTTCTCTCTTCTCTCGGTTCCCTTTCCCAGTCTAAATATTGAGCTATTCTTCATAGCTCACTTCTCTCCACATAGCTGACTTCTCTCCATAACACTAATCTACCTTCGAAGTTCTCACCCCAGTGCTTTTGGGGTCATTTGTATGATGATTATTGCAACTATTGTTGATACTGTGTTTTCGTTTCCTCCAAGGAGTTTCTGAGTCAACTTTAATTTCTAGCTTTCTGTTTTCTTGACTTTTAAGTTATACAAATGAGTGGTGCACCTCAGAATCTATCCTGGGAAAATTATCCTTTGCTTCCTATCTTTACCCCAATCCATATTCTTCTTATCCAGGAAGGTCTACTGCCTTCTCAAAGAAGTATCATTATCTGCCTGAAAGATAAAATAGATAAATAAAGGATATATTGCCTGAAAAAAAATACTATGGGGCAATGGGGAAATATTTGTGCAATACTTTAAGTATTTTCTTGTAAGTATATAAGTCTTCTAGTATATAAGAACCCTATCTCTCAAAGCCTTGGCTTTTAATTTATTGTTTTATTCATTCATTCATTTGTGCTTTCAATTAGAGCAGTGTGAAAAGTCATTAATTATTATGTGGAGACACAAGAGCTTAGTAACTGGGAGAGTTGATAAGATACCTAATGATAATAATTATTATAATCTAGTAAAATCTATAATAGTTAAGATTATGAGACTTCTGTTAGTTTGCTAGGTGCTATCCTGTAGTAAATCTTGCAACAGCCTGTGGGGATAGGTATTCTTGTTTCTCCTGTTTAGAGATGATAACATGGAGACAAATACTGATTAGCTAAGTTGCTAGAGATCACATGGGGATCTTGTAGTGTGCTGCATCAGTCAGAATGTATCAACTGAGAGGCAGGACAAAATACTGCAGGAGTGAGATGGGAAAATCGGGCACAAGCCTAAGAATGAATTTGATTTTGTTTCTGCTCTCAGTGTGTTTTATCCATTACAGCTTGTTAATGGAAAACTATCCATATTCCTTAGGCTTGGCTTGCATATTTAAGTGGGGGAGTATCTTTAAGTAAATCCAAATTAGTGCCAAATTTATAGTTTGATTGAGAGTTTTTATATTTATTCTGAGTTGTCACTAATGTACAGTTTTAAAAGCTACCCATGCACATCATAAGGATTCATGTAAGCTTTTTCCCTCACAGTTCATGATGCATTGCTTTAAAAACTTTTCAAGTGCTATGAGAGAAATCACACACACACAGAATTGGTGTGACCTCTTCAGGGACTTATTTGCAGCTTAGTGTTAAAGTTTCACAAGTGGACTGAGTTTCATAATGTAATATATTTCAGGTAACTTTACTCAGAAGTTGACTCACTCTGCTTGCAAGTGTGTCTTAATATGCCTTTAGGATGGCAGGCCAAGATTATTTCATGGACAAGGAGCTTATGTAACCAGTCCCAGAGCGCCTTTATAAGATACAGACATTATGCTCATAATGTCTTCCAGACAGAAAGATCAGAGCTGAAGATTAGTAAAGTTCAATGTGAATCATCTCCTAGTAATGGAGCCAACTGGGGCCTTACAATCCACACTTCTGGACTAGTGGTCCCTCTGTAGATCACACTGACTCCAGCCATCATCATCACTTTGACTTTAACCCCTTCATAAACTAATGGCTCTGTACTATGTATGCAGCCTTAGCATCGCTGTTACAATGGCAGAGAGCCTGGCTGCACTTTTCCTGGTAGGTCCCAATCCTCTAGGGCAGAGGGCAAAGCAAAGAGGGAAAAGTTGTATGCTCAGCCAACAATCACCTACTGTGCTGCTATCCTGGATCCAATGAGCAGCTTAGGAAAAAGGTTTTCTAGGGGGTTAAAATGATAAGAGTCTGAGTACTATCCCGCCCTCTACCTCCTCTCACCAACACACACACACACACACACACACACACACACACACACACACATTTGTGATGATTATTGAAAAGCAAAAACTAAATGCAGTTTGAGTTATGTTAAATGAACACTTCAGATGGGAAAATCATTGTACCTATTCGTGCATTATAGCTGGAGTTTGAGAACATGTGTCTTCAATCAGCAGGGATCTGAGACCTGAAATAGAACTTTAATGGGGCCCTGGGGCAGTTAGATGGGCACAATGGTCCAGAATGACTTTATGGAGCAGGTCAGTGAACCAGAATGAGAAGAGTTTATGTAATAGGCCTTAACTATTATGAAGAAGCTGTAATAGCCTATTGGAGCAAAAACCTTGCTTTTCAGAAAGTACCTAAATACCAATTTACACAGTAGGGATTTTTAACTAACAGTGACAGCTGTCCCCCATTGAGGAAATATTTCTTTTTTTTTCTGCTTTTTACTAGTAACCAAGAGAAGAGTCTGGCTCCTTCAACACATTGAATTTCTAACTATATTGACTTCATAGTATTCAAATATAATTACCATATTTATGGGCCTCATTCTGCCTACAGAATATAAAAGTGGCATATTTAATATGAATAATAAAGAGAGAATGTCTTCTTAGTATATTCTTTATAGCAGAAATTCACATGCATTAAAATATATTTTACCTTAATTTTCACCATTAATACATAATAATGAGTCCATCTTTCAATCATTATATGTTCTAAGGTTACCATTAAAACCTAGGGTGAAATGACTCATACTGAATTAAGCTAAATAAATATTTAAAGTTGCTTTAAAAATGCAGGCTGACAAAATTTAGCCATCCTATGTTTGGATTGAAATATTTAATAGGGATGTTTTGTTTAAAGATTGTGCACACATCACTAACTTACCTGCAAGCTGAAAAAATAGTTACAATTTTAATGGCTGGATGAAATATAAAAAATACAGATACTTTTTTTTCCAATGGAAAATTTAACAGTAAATATTCAAAGTATATTATAAAATTTTAATTTCTTTAAACTTACTTTAAATACAAACAGTATAGCACATTCCCTTCATGTACTAAACCGGATGGCATCATATCTTAAAGCAAAAAAAAAAAAAAATAAAAAGAGTTTATATCTCTCTATATATATCAGTAGATGGTGGTGATTTTCTAAATTAAAATATATAAAGCCTATTTAAAACACCTAAGTGTATATTGGTTGAGATGAAAAAGAAACAAACAGGGAGATGAATTTTCATTTTCACCACACAAACATATTATCAGTTTATCATCGTTGGCATCATAGGAGGACTGCTTAAGAACTAAGTTGTTTTTTTTTTCCAAATGATCTAAGTTCAAAGTAATTTTTTAAATAACTTCAATCATCTGCCCCACTTCTCTTTTGATTAGTGCCCTTTTCCCCAGAAATTCACTTGGAGGGTAAAATAGGGCACTGAAAATTAAGAAACCTATTCAAAGGGAAGAACTTTAAGGATGATTTCAGTCTGCTGTCTCCCAAAGGTGATCTGAACACTACTCCCCTCAGGGTCAACAAGAGTGTGGTTTATGATACTGACTTAGACTCTCAAGGTGTGAGACTTGAGAATATGCATTTTAAGAGAAAGACTATATTCAGTAACTTGGAACTACTGAGGTGGAAGAACTCTCTCTTTTAAATGATCCGTAAGACAGAATGGTTTTAAATAGTTGTCAAATTTTACTATTTTGAGGCCTACATCTATTTGGTCTTTGTGCTGCAATACGACCACTTATAAAAAATACAAAGGTTTGAACCATAAATCATAAGAGTTTTAAATGGCTGTGACCCTTTATATTTCTATATAGCCTGAAGATTTTATCTTGGTCCAAATGAAGAGTCCACCATAAAACAATGGTTACCTTTCTCTACTTAACAAATCCTGGGTCAATTAGCATCTACTTTCCAGACTGGCTAATGAGAGAAACTTTCCTCTGATTTTACTCTATCCTCTCCCTCCATCTTCAGTAGTATTGTTACAGACCCCTCAAACTGTGTGTGTTTGGAGACCCTTTAGGAGAAAGAAGTCAACAGAGATCTTTGGCTAAATCAAGCAAGACTTTCTCAGGACTGGTACTTGAATAAGAGGGAGAGAACATTTTCAGCTTAGGATGGAAATTAGGAGAGGTTTTTCAGGGGCAGGCCCACAACAGGTGGGGTGGGGTGGGTGGGAGGTAGAGAAGAGGAGGGGAGCAGCCTCCTATGCATTCTGGGCTTGTCTGGGCATACACAAACTGGTTTAATTTCAACAACACATGCGGATCTCTAGTTTTGTCTCCTTCAGGAAACTGTAAGGCAATTCTTAAGACCTAATGCTCTTGGTTCAGTATGGCATCTTTGACTAGTCTAGCAGGTCAAGTTGTTTGAGCATGAAGTTAAGAGATTTAGTCCTTGTTCAAACAGGATATTGAGTAACTCTCATTTGAACGTTTATAATTTCTTTTGACCAGGCTTTCTCAGAATTGTTTTTCATTATGTACCTAATGAATAGGGGTCATCCTCCCACCGGTATTTTAGTCTGTATCTCTTATCATGTCCTGGATCCCTAGGGAGTAAATATGGCATGCAACATCTGTACAATTCTAACTATAGTGAGTGTACTCTATGGAAATTACAGAGTATTCTTTAGGAGTTCTAAAAATGTTGATCTGTGTACAAACCTAGCTTTAATGTCCTCTCTTGGTCCACATGATTGCCTTGTGTTTCCAAGCTTGTTTGTTTGAATTTTTTAATGATCTATGGAATGCATTTTTGCACAAATAAAAAAAAAGAATTTATGTAAACATGATGTGTTTTTTTCCAGCACTTTGCCTTTTTGTCAAATAGCATAGACTATTTAGACAACAGAAGCTCTCTCTTTTGAGAAATCAGTCCTCAATAAACCTTCTTGGAGGGGATTTCTTTGCTAAATGAATAGGTGGATAATGGGGTCTGATTTGGCATGCCATTACATATTTTTTCCCTTAGAGATACTAACAGCTATGTTTGTATGTAAGTAGGTGACTACAATGCAATATCTCACTCTTTGAAAGCAATGGAATCTCATCAGCAGTAAAATAAGTATACTATTCACAACAAGAAAGCAGGAATCTGGCACATCCTATGTAATCAGACCAAGTCTGCAGTTTTATATGTGGGGTCATAGTTGAAGAGAGTAAAAAATTGGAGTATAATCAGATAAACATGAATTGAAAGCATTTTGCTGCAGAAAGTTTTCCCCCAAAATAAAAAAAAATATGTGATTTAAATTAGATTTAAGGAAAGAGAAAATGCAAAATAACTAATTCCAGGTACATGTAAAGACCTTAGAAGAAGGCTTGGCTTTAATCAAGTTACCAAGGTATATTTAAACAGCCTTGTGGTCTAACAAGACTTGGGATGGAAGCTAGGTGAGCATTTCTAATAAATTATGTGAAGTTTCTTATTTTAAATCAGCAAGTGTGACCAAATGTTCCTTAGCTATCCCAGCATTCACGAACTTAGTACCTACAGTGTGCCAATCACCTAACCAAGAGTTTCAAAGAACACAGAGGAATAAGGACACTATCTTTGTTCTCCACCATGATAGATATTAGAGGAAAAGCTGAGAAATCCTATGGGATTTCAAAGTTGGGAAACATTTCATCTCTGAGAATCTCTGATTTGTAAGTGCCTTTTGAGATTCATCCCACTGTTAATAATGTGCCAGTACATAAGCTATAACAAAGATTCACCATTTTCAACTCTGTATAGTATGGAATGAAGTCAATTTAGCAGCAATGCCCGCTATGACTTTAGCAAAAATATATTGACCAAAGTGACTGATATGGGGGTATGTGGATGTTACCGGGGGCTTCCAAAGAGCTATTAAAACATCTGCTCAGGATGGCTAATATTATACCAATCTGAAGCAGGGCTCTTGCAGGTATACATGTCTATCATTTACGGATAAATAAAAGTAACATTGTGAAAGTGCAAATGTGAGCAATTAGATCTCGTTAAAGCATCTCAATGACTTAAATTTTAGCAACAAACTTGATCAATTAAAAAGGTTTTACGCTTAGTCTGGTATACATTTTCTGTTCTGGGAAGAATAGCATTTATATGGCTTGCTTTTACTGTTTTGTTTGCTTCTCTTTCTTTTCAGTTTTTCAGTCCATGGCTGTCGTTTCTGTACAAAGCTTCACAAAATGCTTTTGAACTATCATTTGACTTTTACTCATAGTGTTTTCTTAACCCATGACAACTCAGCAAGGAGGGAACTAAGGAAGACAAATCTCTGTTCCTTTGCCCTGTCCGTAAATCTCTTGTGGGTACCTCCTGTTGGCAGAATCTGAAGATGCTGCTGGGTGGTTGCCAGGCAGGGGAGTCCACCAAGCATCCAACAGGTAATGTTTGAAGTTACACAGTGCTTTGAGAGAAGCAAGTCCCACACTTGGATGCTCTGTCCAAAGCTCCCCTCTCTATGTTTGGGATATGGTGACCAAGAGAGCAGTTTCTGCCCACCTGGAGCTCCAGCAAGTAAGTAGGTAATTTCAAGTGGTACAATGGGTGATTTGTGAAAAGCCAGCATGGGGAAATCTGGAAACAAAGGGAGGAAACTCTCCTATTATTTCTTCCTCCTATCTACCAACAGTATTTACCTTCATTCACACTTGTCAGAAAGACAGGACAGAAGAGAGATGAAATACGTGGGCTAGCACAGAGTTGCTTAGGCCTTTCCATGTTTCCACAGAGCTCCATGCCTGGGCAGATTTTTCTGAATACAACTGATGATAAAAGAAAGATAAACATTACACAGCTAACAGGTTGATATTTAGTATTCTCAAGTGATGAAAGAAGGAAAGAAAACTAATTTATTATATCACGAAGCAAGTATAAGTTGTGGTGAGTTTGACAAAAAGTGAGTTAGGAAGTAATAGAATCAATATTTCATAGAGTGGGTTCTTGGTTTAGTTTTTATCTGTATCTTAGACTCCCGATCCTACAAACATGGGGATTCTAGATTCCGTGAAGCTATAAAAATAATCTTTAGCCTTTAGGCCTTGACTGCTGTATCTGTAAAATGGAAGTGATAAGATTTTCTATCTCCATCAGAAGACCTGAATTTTGATAGCTAATAAGAAACCGATAATAAAATGTTTTGATCCTGGAGGTCAGCCACTGCTGGGATAAAGTGGGTTATTATAACACTCCTTGAACTATTGGTACTTAGAGCAACCAAAAACAAAATATATCATATTCTGTTGAAACTGCCTTTGGATAGGAAGAGTGCAATTATCCAAGGTTGAAATTGATTACAGAGTGTCTCTGAACATCTGGACTTTTATAAAGTTTGTCTTTGGAGCCCTAAGATATGTGGACTATTTGCAGAAGTGAACTACTCTCATAAAAGAGGCACAGATAATATACTTTTCCTGTTTCCAGAGCTTTTAAACACTTTGATAGGATCAGAACGATAAAATCACTTCTCCCTCTCCCTCAACACCCTGCCCCTGCCAACACGAGCAGGCAGTCTCAGTCACCATCAATGCCACCGTGTTTAAGAGGCAGCAGATGCGGAAACAGCACAGGTTGTTGCAGGCAACTGAATTTCAAACCCAACTATGCCAGGACGTGTGCTATTAAATGAATCTCCTCAGGTGCCTCATTTCTGAAATGAGACTTACTAAATCAGACCTTCGAGGAGTTAAGACCCAGGCTGCTGTAATTTGAGAAAGTCCTACAGGGGCCTCCAGCAATCACCCCAGCCAAAGATGATCTCCACTGCAGCAGTATTAATTCTTATATTTAGGGAATGATCTTAAGTAACCTCATGTTCTTTCTTCATAACCTCTTAACACCTCCAATTTAACTGTGTTGCCTCCATTCCAAAGAAGAAAATTTGATCCTTTAGATCTTTCACCATTGACTTAGCAACTGGCATCTCTTCCCTGCCTTTCCCAGAGGCACAGAAAAAAATAGCAATATCATAGGGACTGTTCTGCTTTCTTATCTCTTCAAACAAAGGCAGTTGGTTAGCTTATTTCTGTCATCTTATTTCTATGGTAGCCAATTTTCCTCACCAGTTTAGGGGTAAAAATGTCATAGCACCACCAAGCAAAGTACATGGAAAGATGCCAACATAGAAAGAAGACACAATGCAAAATAAAAGTCAGTAGGTTCCCACATGAAAATGCTATTTTAAAGCAGCATTTGGTCAGTGACCCAGAAATGCTAGGTCTTACCATTGATCCCCACTGCTTCTCTTACAATTTCCTGGGAATACAAACACACATTTCCACGAACAACGTAAAACATGAGATTTCTGCAAAGGAGACAACTTATTACCAACTGGCGCTTGGACCCAAGTTTCCAAAACCAAACATAAAGCAGTTATTGGCAAAGTACAGTCCTCCAACTGACATCATAATGATCATTTAGGAGCAGTTAGACACACAAATTCTCAGACCCCCCAGACCTACAAAGTCTAACATTCTGGAATGCAGCCTGACAGTTGGTATTCTAATAAGCCTCCAGGTTCTTTGGCTTTGTTTTCAATTTTGAAAACCACTGACTTCAAGGAATGACATAAACTAGGCCTTCTGAGTCTTCTCTCTCTACTTTCAGCATAGTCTCCCCCAGGTCTCTGGCTTCTAAATAGAAAGGGGCAGAGTTAAAACCAGAGGAAAAAAAAGGGAGAGAGAGAGAGGATGAGAAAACATTTACTTTTCTGCCCCTAGAAGCTATTGGTTTTGGGCTGGCTGGCCCAAAAGGGCAAAAGGTTTTTCCAATAAGGATCAATACCTGTCAGACTAATAAAAACAAAACAAATAAACAAAAAACAACAACACACAAGATGGACAAAGGAAAGTCCCTGTGTTTTAAAAAGCATAGTCATGGTTTACTTAAGGCAGTAAGTTTTGAAACTTTCTGTTCTTCCTTACATTTATTTGCTCTTTATTTATGTTATTCTCATTTATAAAGATGCATGATTGAAATACCAAAATATTTAAATGTGTGGTGCTTCGAAATATCAAAATCTTGTGTTAGAATTGAGGTGAGGGGTAAGAAAGAGCAGAGGGTACTGGGAGAAGGGTGTGGTTAGAAACAGCAAGTCTTCTTCCTTTTGAGCACTTGACATCAATGGTCTCCTTGTCATGCTGCGTCTATGGATAGAGACATACATAACGTCACTGTTATTCTCCTGCTCCAATTATCTGCTCTATCCTTTAGTCTGCATTCTCAACTCTGAGTAACACTTGCTGTCGTTTTTGTAGGATCTGATTAGGACTGGGTTTTGTACTTGGAAGAGTGGGTGATATGGGTGACTTCGAGCACCCCTGGAGGCAGGCACCTCTTAGGTATTTCAGGCTGTTTTCCGTATTCACCGGGATGGGTTTGTCACTCTTGAACAGGAAAGTGAGGTTCAGTTCTATAAATTGTTTGAAGTCATCTAGGTCGTGACACTGACAAATCAATGCTATTTCCAAGTCATTGCCACGGATTTTAATTGACATATTTTAATTAAATTTTAGCTTATTAATATTGAATAGAATAAAAATTCAGTCCCATAGTAACACAGGCCACAATTAAACACTCAGTAGCCTTGAATGACTGTGATACTAGATAATGGTGATGTAGACCATGATCTCACAGCTGGAGCTGTCAGAAGGAGAGCTGGGGGTGAAGGTGTAGTAATAAGTCCCATACTAAGGAGTAGACACTGTAACACAGAGTCCAACTAGTGTACTCAGACACAGGACAGATGCTTCTGAGTTGAAGGACATAATGAAAGACAGAGACAACCTGCACCCTAGAACTTGAGGTGCTTTAGGAACAGTCTTTCAAGCACAGAATCCTCCCCATCAGCTGCTTCTTTATGCTGCAAGATTCTGCTTTATCTCACCAAGCAGGGTCATAGATTCTCCCCATTTCTGCCCTAAATTATTCTTTTTCTTTGTAATTCAAGACCCTCATCCCAGGTAAACTCAGGGAAACAAGCATGGCTAACAGCCTTAAATTCCTTTTTATTTTCAGCTTGCTTATACTCTCTTTTCCAGTTCATCAAGCTGACTCACTTTGTAAAGCAGGAGCCATCTGCCTCCTGCATTATAGCTATGAAAGGGCAACATATCTTCCAATTTTCTTTCCCAACCTTCTCTTGGATGAGCATGGGAGGACACTTGACTAAGTAGGGGGGTTGACTTTACATATAGAAGAGTAAGTGAAAATCATTTAGCAAACACCAGCAGCTGCCCTGGCAGTTTGTGTGTGTGCGTGTGTATGTGTGTGTGTGTGTGTGTGTGTGTGTACATGGTGGTGGTGGTGATTGTTGTTGTTTATTTAGCTTGAAGGTCTTTTATGAACTCAACCAGTTCAGTTCAATTTATGTGATTCCCTCCTGGAACAGGGTGATTGCTAAGCATTATGTAGTGTTATTTTTCTGAATGTACTTATCAGCATGTCTGTTTCAGAAAAGATTAAAGGGCAGTTTTCCCTGTAAATATGAACTATTTGGGGAAGAAATAAAACTATAATCACATAAAGGCAGTTGTGGAATTATAAATCTAATTTCCAACTCAAACACCCAATTGATCTCATTAACTTAAACCAATATCTTGCAAATACACACATTTTCATGTCTGAATTATGTAGTTATTCATTTGAATTTTGATATGATTTAACATCATTATCTGGGACTGTATCAGATAAAAATTAAAATGCTGCCATTTATGAAACAATAATAGAGTGTTTAAGTACAGCAGATGAAAGAACAATGACATACTAGTTTATAATTCCCTTTATAAATATTGAATAAAAACAGGTATGTATTTATCATGAATCCTCCAAATCGTATTAACTAGGAAACATAAATCTCTGATCTGGAAAAAAAAATCTGCATTATGGAATAGTATAAGAATATAGTGTTGTTAAACTTGATAGACAACAGTAATGATTACTAAACTTACTTGTTCATAAGATATTTCCAGGTGCTGATAGAAATTGCTTAGTCAGATTTTACTCTAAAATGAATAGAGGAGAATTTCATTGGCTAAGAGACTGAGGGATAAATCAGGTGATGATTCAGGATTTTTCCAGATCATGACCTATAACTTGTGGTCTAGTTATATATTATTTTTTAATATAAATGTAATAGAATAAACAGCTCTTTCAAAAAGGTTAAATAGATTTTGTATGATATCCTTTATGTTTTATGAGTAGTAACATGAGACTGAACTGAAATATGTAGAAAGTAGATCAAATTGTAACACATTTCATATGAACAGAATATGAATTAATATCACTCTTCTCTGGCAAATGTCCTCAATATGCATGCTTCAGGGAAAGAGCAGTGTTTGGACCCAGGCCTGTGTCAAGTGGCTGTTTATAACCTCTCTGACTCCCTAGTAAGGACTTTCACACTGTCTCAAATCGTCATTCTTTGTCTAACCTCTGCTCTTATATGACTAGTTTATTTCCCTTGAAATCACATGACATTCTTGCAAAGGAATCTAAATGTTTGGTGTCTGTTTCATATTGAAGTGAGTTGTTACTGCTTCAAAGGTAAATGAGAGTAAAACTCTTGCATTTTGCTTTGAAGTGACTGAAAATCTCTAATAATAATCACTTCTATATCTAATCTGGAATTTTTATATTAGTCTATTAATTTTCCCCTCGAGAAAACAACACACAATACAATACATATCTGCGCCACACTCAGTTCCAATTGTCTTACTATTGATTTAGAGATATTTCATGGCAAAATAAAGATGAGAAGTCAGGATATTTCAAGCAGGTGTGGTGGTGTGGTTCAGTGTCCTCTTACAATCATTTCCTGAAAAGTCTTAATAATGGTGATCTGGCAAATCTTGTCATAAAATTG
>PVHY01000200.1:165430-289532 GCA_004024945.1 Uropsilus gracilis
ATATATATATATATATATATATATATATATATATATATATATATATATATATATATATATATATATATATATATATATATACCATAACACAATTTGTCTTTAACTTTATATTATTAAAAGGCAAGGAGTAGAAAGAAATTCTGGGAATATTATAAACATTAAAATTGGAGAATTTATATACTCAGTGAATAGCCTGAAAATTGTGATTATTTTCACTTTGAAAAATACAATAGTAAATAAATTAATTTCAAGCAAAAAAGTAAAATGTATCCATTCTTTAGTAAGTATTCTGCTCTCATGTTTCACTCAGTTGTCAGAGTTTGGAGAAGACTGAATCTAATTAACAAAGACTGATTTTTCAATTTCAACTATTGCTCAACCCAATCAGGTCACTCAATAATCCAGCATCCATATCTTTATCTACATCTATATCTATCTATATGCCCATATATCCCAAATAGAATCCTCAAAATACAAAACAAAATGTCTAGTGTTTTTGTAACTTTTAATCTGAGATTCATCACTTCCTAGCATTTCAGTGCATCTTGCCAATATAACTGCAGATGCCTGGAAATCTTGATTTAGTGATGAGAGCTGACCTATTGTAATTTTTATTTACAATTGAAATGTTTAACAATGCTTTAACCCCAATGAGTTTTCATACCGTGACAGAGACTTTGCTTCACCAATTTCTCTCTTTTCCAATATTCTTGTCAATTTCCCAGTAGTTTTGACCCACACTTCATCAGATTTATGTTTATCTGGGCCAGTGAAGAAAATGGGACAAACATGGGGAAGGTAAAATCATAACAACATACCTTCGGGGATGAGAAAAGAGCCTATTGATATTCAACAGCAGCTTCTGAAAATGCTTGCAGGATGTTCAGAAATTGCATTTCTAAATGTTATGGGCTTTGGGTTTTTCAACCATGTAATGAATATATATATTTTCCCATTTATTTATTATTGGTAGAAATTGAGTGATGGACTTTTCCACTGATGCCCCTGTCCATGTTTATTTTTTCAGTGCTCTAGTCAGCATTGTTATCTGACAATGCAAAACAGGTTACATTTGGGTTGATAGACAGAGGCAATCCTCCTTTCAAAGAATTTTCATCTGTCACCATCATCTCCACTAGAGATGCAGAACAGGGAATGACAGAATGATTGGTTTTATCTACATTTTGGGTATATTTTTCTTTAAATGGCAGTCCCAGAGAATACAATTTTCAAGATAAAAATAACAAAACTGTGATTATTTCAAATGGCAGGGTCTGATAGAGGATTATAAGTTATTGCCTAAAGTGCCAAATACTTTAGACCAGTAGCTTGAAATTGTGTTCTGGAGATTGGAATGACTGCTTCTCAGAATTTCTTCCCTAATTTAGGAAAATGAACTGTTTCTTCATAATGGCAGGAGACCAAAACGGAGGGGAAAGCAGCAATACTGTACAAAATAGCAAGGTCAAAACAAATTCATATAGACTCTACAGTTGCCTTCATATTATTAGCACTTGTCATTAGTGATTATTGAAGTTTTAAGATTTTGTTGCTAAAAAGAAAAAGATTTTTAAGCTGGATTTTGTGTTCCTTCAGTGTTTCATATGACACAAATTCAAAGACAATTGTATAAAGCTAATGAACTTATTAAAATATATTTTTCATCAGCTTCCAGCTGACGGCTAATTACCATGTTAAATACTTGCTGTTCATGAAGAAGAGCTGTAAACAGATGCTAATAAAGTTGAGCTCCAGCTACTTAAATACCAAATAAGATTCTTGTTCCTTGGGTTGGGATTGGTCAAATTTTGTTTGTTTGTTTGGTTTGTTTTTTGTTTTGTTTTATTTTGTGACTCAAATATTTTCAACAAAATGTTTCTTGGTTATCAAAGCAATAACAATAGTTTGGATTCCAATATATTTCAAACCCAGAATACAGTGATGCAGAAATATCTCAAAATTAAAATGTAGCAGTGGATTACCAGATCATATTTTTCCTATCTAAATGAATTTTCTGATTAAGGAAGGAAACTAAAATGCAGAAGGCAACTGTTTCCATAACCTACAGAATCTAGCTGGATGTGGTTAGCCACAAATATCTCTGCTGATCAAGGACAGAAATATATAGGGAGATTGGTATGATTAGTTTAAGATCAAATGGTCTGACTTCAGTGATAAAAATCTTTTGGCAAGTTGAGTGTGCATCAAATTATAAACTGCACTTATCTCCTAATGGTCCTTCCCCTGTCAAAATAAAACATCTTAGGATTACTGGTGGTATCAACATTGTCCCATACATTCTCTGTCAAAAAAGATTCCTGCCCATTATCCTAGTACCTCAGAGTCAGGAGTATGGTCAGTGTTTGATATCCCAGCATGTAAAAGCTTTTGAATTTAAAGTATTTGAATTAGTGAATGAGATTGTTATGAATTTAGTTGATGCTGCTTTGCTTGCCAATGAAAGGCACAACATTGCTTTGCTTTGGGGAGTAGTGATACGATTTTTTTTTTTGTTTTGGTTTGACTCACAACTAAGACATGTCATTCTCAATATTAGACTAACAATAAAAATCACAATCTTTGTTCCTCACTCTTTTTGTAACAACATAGTAATACCTTTAATTTTGTTTATATTGTATTGACATTTCAAGATTGTTTCATAATCTTAGTCTATAAAAATGTTTAAAATTAATGCACTAAGCTATATCAGCATATGAAGAAAAATTACTAATTAGAGTTAGTTAGTTCACCAGAAAAATAGATGTTAATTTGGAATTTGGTTAAGAAGAGAAACTCTTTAGTGTATATTTATATCTTGCTTTTATATAAGAATTGAAAGATAAAACAATATAAAGTAGTACAGCACATAATGAGTAAAATAGACTCATGAATGTAGATGAAATAAAACATTGAAGAATAAACATCTTCCACAAAAGAATATTATTACATGTATTATGATCTAGTTTTTTCTTTTTTTCCTATTTTATATATAAATAAATATTTTTACTATATATATTTATACATATATATTTATATATTTACTATATATATGTATATATATATATATATAAAACATCATTGTGTACTCTGGGGCTATCCCATTTCCTTACCACCCATTAACCATTTTAATCTTTTGTGCCCTCCACCACCCCCGTTTTCTTCCTCCTCCCCCTCTCTCACTCTATGGTTTGGTTCTGTTGGTTGTTTCAAATTTTTTTTCCGTTTGTTTGTATTTTCCTATATTTTTCATATAAGTCAGACCATCCCACATTTCTCTTTTTCTTTCTGGTTATAGTGACATGACTTTTCAAGCTATTAAGGGAGAAAATGTGGTGAAAATTATGAATGAATGATTGTATGAAGTAATTTTATGTGGGATGACATAACTTTAGGATAAAACATTGAGTAGCTGACAAAGTAAAATTGGTTAATGATTGCATCTGTATTGTGGGCATAGATAAGAGGAACATGAAATTTTCTCTTCTGATTTCTGCCTAAACTAAATGAACCTGATGCTTCATTTCTTGTTGTATTGGAGAATAGGCAGTAAGAAAGTAAGTGGAAGGGGAAAAGGGGGGGGGGGGTGGAATCAGTGAAAAGCAAAAGGACACCCAGAAGTGAAAAGCATCCTTAAATGATTTCATTATTTCTGGAGAAATTGAAACATTAAAAGATCATGAAAGTTACATCTTTATTTTTCATCCCATTTTAAAATACTTGGGAAGTTAAAGCACAATAGATAGGAAGGGAATTATTTAACCACTCAAATAAACTATACTGATTTTGTCCTGAATAAGACAAAAATTAAGATGGCTGAATCTTATATTATTTAGCACATTAAAATTATGGTGATTTTTTTTGTTCTTTATAAAAGAAATTATTGTATCCATTAAAAAGGAAACTAAATCTATAAAATTTCTATCAAAATTAAAGCAACATGAATTCTTAAAATGATATTTTGAAGGACAGTTCTATGCAGTTGATGTATAGTTGAGGACTTTTGATCATATTTTTCCTTTAATAACTTTTTTTCTTAAACTCTTTAAGAAAAGTTGCAAGTTTATTTACTTTCATCCAAGATAAGTGACAGCACAGACTGTAGCTCCTGGCACCTTGTCCCTTTCTCTTTTAAAATATGTTGAATGAAGAAGAGAGTTGTAGAGCCAAGAGCTAGGGAATGAAAGTTGATGTTACTATACTTGTCTGTCAAAATCCAAAGACAAGAATCATTTTAAAGGTCTTCTTTTATAGGAGTGTTTTCCTATTAAGTCAAGTCAATGTTGAAATTGATAATAACTTTTGTGGGTCATTTCTAAAGATATCAAACTGAAAATAATTAGTGATCATATCCAAGTTGAAGTTCAACTGTTTCAGAGGCAGTTAACATGAGTGATTTTTTAAAATAAATCAATTATATCAATTAAGCAAAAATGTTCTTTGTAATTCCAACCTTTAAAAAAGATTTCCCTTTGTTTTAGTCACTGATAAATTCTAACCTACAAAAAGAGTAAGTAGACAGTAGGTACACAGCTATGTAAATATTTGAGGAATGAACAAGTAGCTATGCAATATTGGTGTTCAAATAAGAAAAAAATTGTAATTGCTGAAATAATTTGTATGGATTATTTTCTTTCTTATAGCTACTATATATAGTATTTAGCAATACCACTCTTAGACATATTTTTAAAAAACCTAAGCATAGTTAATTCATTCAAGAAAGGCTACCATCAGTCTGAGAATAGAACCTCAGTCCATCAGATTTCAAAACCCACCCTCTTGATTACATACCACCCAAAAAAACAGTCTTTATATGCTTTATTTTAGCTAAAATGCATCTTTTCAGTATCGTGAAATGTAAGTCAAATGTTGGTTGTTAAACACTCCCAAATATGTCAAAATGCATGTGCTATTAATAATGACATTTAATACCCGATGCCAGTAAGTATGTGAGGTTTTTTTTTTTGACATATTCATATAAACCAGCATTAAAACTGATATAGTTATTATTGGTTGATCTAAATTCTCAGGTTTTTTTTTTCTTTTTTCAATTTAGAAAAGATTGAGAACCTTAATTATTCATATTTTAATACTAAAAAAGAACTACAATCATTTTTTCAGGGCATCCTTGAGAATTCTAAATATCCATCTACCTCCCTATTTGTCACTCATGTCAAAGTCTAGTGCACATTTAAGCAATTTGACATTTTCAGAAGGAAAAACAATAAAGAAACAGGAATGTCAAATTTTCCCACAGTGGGATCCAGGCAATCAGCTCATCTCTGGGCACTGTTCATTCCTTGGACTTGCCAAGCTCCCATTCCAGCTGAACCTTGGTGCCAAATCAACTGGATGTTGACCAGTCTAATCCTCTCCTGAAATCAGAATGCTCTTTTGGACTCAGCATATGATTAAATAGGACTGAATTTCTAATAATATTTAGAGCATTCCTCACCTGCATGAACGTCAGAGACCCCTCAGGCACCATGTAAATATCAAGTGATCCATCACCACTATGGACAAAGATGTGAAGAGCCAACCCCCTCCCTTCACCATCTCCTGTACGTACAGATTGAAGTTTCTTTGTGAAAATATGTACTTTCCCTGAGATTCAGTCCAGCTCCACCTTCCAACTCTATCATCCATTTCTTTCTTCTAACGTTCAATGTTTATAAATAGAAATTTTGGCTTTTCCATTTGAGTTTACTAATCATAAGTTATATGGATCAAGATCATTTCAAGAGCCAAACAGGTGAACTTTAGAGCTTTAAAGGACAGTTACCTATCTATCTATCTATCTATCTATCTATCTATCTATCTATCTATCTATCTATCTATCTATCTATCTATCTATCTGTCTATCATCTATCTATCTTCTTCTTCATCATCTATGTATGTATGTGTGTATCTATCTATCTATCTATCTATCTATCTATCTATCTATCTATCTATCTAATCTATCTATCTATCTATCTATCTATCTATCTATCTATCTATCTATCTATCTATCTATCTATCTTTTACATCTTTGTTTTCCCTGGGGATTCCACCCACCCCCTACCCAGCTGTGTACTTTAGTTTGGTTGTTAGCTTGTTTTGACTTTTCCTCCTGGTATTTTGCTTGTTCTTGCTTTTCCTATATCCCATATACTAGTGAGACCATTTAGTTTCTGTCTTTTTCTTTCTGACTTGTTTCTGCCAATATGATTTCTTCTAAGTACATGCATGTTCTCATAAAATCACCAAATTTGTCTTTAATTGGTGAGTAATATTCCATTGTGTATCTATACCACATCTTTTTCATCCAATCATATGTCTTGGGACATTTGGGTTGTTTCCATGTCTTTGCAGTTGCAAATAGTGCTGCAGTAAGCATCCAAGCACAGGTGCAGGGACAACTGTTAACTAGTATATCTAGTATCATTGAAAGTTGCTTGATATTGAATCAAGAATAGAGAAACCATGAACCAAGAGTGAGACAAAGTCACTTAAAACTAATTATGGGTTTTTTTACAGGTAGAGTTCTGTAACTATAGTCTGCAGAACTGCAGTCAGTATGCAGTTAAAAAGAAGGGGAGGCAAATAGTTAGAATCAAGCATTTAAACCTACATAGAAAGTCAGGGAGAAAAGACTTGCAGATTTACATCACCCAGAGATATCAGCCATGTCACTTTTCTATGAAATCTTGATGGTAAGGAAAACCTTCCAAACTGCTGAGTTATGTTTTTGTTTCCAAGTGATCATTCTTTAGATAGATTTCTCAGTGTCCCTGAGTACTTCTTTCCCTTTTATTATATTGTGAGGATACCCCACTTTTGTAGGACTCATGCCTATGTATGAAAAGGATCTTATTTTCTTTCTGTTCCCACAGAGCTGGCATGAACCCGTATCCTACCACCACTATATTTTAAATTTTCCTGCTATCTAAAACACAAATGGGGGAAAATACACATAACTTATTTCTAACAAAGGAAAAAAGTGCAATTCAATTAGAGAAAATCTTCTTAACAAAGCTTCTTAAAAATTGACATCATTTCCAGAAAATAAAACAAAATGAATCTTACACTGTACACAAAATCTTGCTCAAAATTAGTCATAGAAACAGATACAAATTGTAAAACTATAAAGTTTCTCATAAAGAATATAGGAGAAAATCTTTATGACCTAGGGTTAAATGGCAAATTCTTTGATATAGCACCAGAGGTATAACTCAATTACTAGACAGGCTAGACAAAATTACTAGATGAAATGATATGCCACTGATTTAGAGAAAACACTTGCACATTATATAGCATATTTAAAACTATTATTCAGAATATATAGAGAATTATATAAATCCCACAGAAAAAAAAAATCCAACAATCCAATTAGAAATGAACAAAGGATTTCAAAATACTTTGTCAAAGAATATATACAGATGGCAAATAAAAATAGAATGAGATGTTCAGCATTAGTCATTAGCAAAAGTAAATTAGAGTCACACAGCTACTACTACCTATCTATTAAACCAGCTAAAAATAAAAAAAAGTAATAATAATGTCAAATGCTGGTAAGATTGTGAAGGAATGGTCTATCTCATGCTCTGCTGATGAAAATATAAATTTTGCAGCTACTAAAGAAATTAATTTGGCAGTTTCTTGCAATGTTAAACATATACTTACCATATGACCCAGCACTTGCACGTCTGAGCATTTATCCCAGAAAATGAAAGCTTATGTTTATGCAAAAATCTATACATGAATATTCATAGCAGCTTTATTTGTAACATCCACAAACTAGAAATGGCCCAACTGCCCTTCAACGTGAATGTTTAAACAAACGGGAACTTCCAGTCAATGGAATAATACTTGGAAATAAAGAGGAATAAACAACTGATACAAAAGATAAACTGCTCAATCTTGCTAGAAAAAAGATCTCGAAAGTGTATATATTGTATGATTTCATTCATATAACATCCATGAACAACAAAGTATAGAACTGGAGAATTTTAGTGTTGCCAAGGACAGGAAGAGAAGGTAAGTATAAATGAACAGGGCAGCATGAGAGAAGTTCTCTGTCTTTGTAGTTCTGTATCTTTGCTATAATAATGGCTATATAAATCTATACACATGATAACGTATCATAGAATGAAGTACACAGACACAACAAAAAATTTTAAAAAATGAGTATTTGCCAAAAAAACAAAAACAAAAAAGCAAAAAACAGTGAATCCTGAGTTAGGTTTATAATTTACTTAATTGTGCTGTTTTGATTTATTTTCTGAATTTGATAATGTTCTATAGTCCTGTTAGATGTCATTATTTTTGAGAACTGGGCAATAGCTATGCAAGACTCTGTGCTATTTTTGCAACTTTTTGAGGGTCTCAGTCTCTACTTATTTCAAAATAAAAAAGTTGAAAACATCTCCAGTTGTGGAGTTACTGAAACAAATCATAAAAAAATAAATACCCAATTAAATAAATTCAATTTTCACATAAATACTGTAAAAACAATACATATGCTACATTTCCATCTCTTTAAGGTGAAATTGTCATGTAAGATAGGATCTCATTTCAAGAGCTCAGAACCCTTACCCTTGCTGTGAATTCAGAGGCTGAATGTCCAACTCTAGACTAAAATAATGTTTTTCATTAGGTAAGTAACTTACATTTAATATTGTACCTATATGCCAGAGCATCCTCTCTACCATATGCATAATTTTGCACATTAGGTATTTTTCACTTTGTAATTGGTGCTCTATCCTTTCTTATTATGGTAATATAACAGGTTTACAACACTGTCCATGATTCAGAGGAATATTAGATTATAATTTAGAAAGCTGAAAGCACTCAAGACTGTCACCAATATGGCAGTACTGAGGAAAAAATTCTCAGTTGTCTACCTTCTGATACAAAGTGATTGATCCCTGGACCCTGGAAACTACCCTATAACATCCTCATTCTACTGATACTCTCAGAAATTTTTTTCATGATAAATATACCTGGTTTATGTTTCTGTTTATTTTATATCAGGCATATTTATTTCATCTATTTCATGTTTTTAATTAGATATATAGACTTAGAGATGAAAAGTTTTTACTATAACTTAAATATCTTTTAAGTATGTGTAAAGTACCCAGTGCAGAGTATAGGATCTTATATATTCCATCCTTATTTCCAATTTATTCTACATGTATTGTTGATTTAATGGATAATTTTTACTAGAAAATCTAAAGATCACAGATATAATCATGTCTTCACAACACAGGATAACTTGATTACCCCAATTCAATATGAAGTGCTCTTCACCTGCCACAAAAGTAGTGGTCATGTCTATTTTTTAAATCTGTTTTATTTATTGGGAAACACAAAAGAAGAAGAATCTCTAGAAGAATGAAAAGGAATGATTCAACTCATTCCACTAAATAGTTATATAATGAGTACCTTGAATGATATGAAATAAATATTCTCTGTCTACTTAATACATAGAACTTTCAACATTTAGACCAGTAAGAATCATGCAGTAAACGATGATTTCCATCAAACAGATATGGTCTTGTACTTTTTTTTCTTTTGAGACTAGGTCTCACTATGTTGCCTAGGATGATCCTGATCCCACGGATCTAAAAGATACCCAGCCTTAGCCTCCCAGGTAGCTGGGATTATAGGCATGCATCACCATGCCTGACTGGTCTTGTACTTTCAATGTTCAGTTTCTCCATGGAGAAAATAAACCCAGTAATATCATTCTCATTCATTACACTTCAGTTGAGTAAAAAAAAAAAAAAATGTGTACACATGAAGAAAAATAATTGGTGATGGCAGAAGCTTGCTCCCTGTCACCAAGCTAACTATAATCCCAGCATGTCTTTTATTGAGTAATAAACTATTAAATATGGTACAGGATTTGGACAAGGTTGGATAATTATTTCCCAGGGAAATTTGGGTTGAATAAATAAAAGACTAACCAGGAAAAAAAAAACATTATAAATCAATCTTAAATCTACAACAGATTGCTAGGGGAGAAAAGCTTGAACTGAAATATATGTCAAAATCAATTTGTTTTAAGGAATCGGTTAAAACAAATAACTGGATATTAGAAAAGTATGTATGTGTATTTCATAAATGATAAAATATTTTTAAACTATCCATTTTTAAAATCAGTTGTTCTTTGTGCACTTTTCCATATAGTTAGATGTGTCTTAGTTTCTTCACTCCCCAATCTTCTTTACAATAATGTCTAGTAATCATGACACAGAAACAAGTGCTCTATAAAATACCACCCCATTTCTCACCTGATCTATTCAAGGATCTCACAAATCATGGATAACCAAGATGTGGTCTTTGTATCTTAAGCTAATTATAAAGGAATTTTAAGTTTAAAAAAAATCCAAATTTTGGACTTTGGATTAGAACCTTCTCTAAATGAATCATACATACTTATCTTTAAGTAAACTGGAAATTGTGATATCACAGAGATGAGTGTTATTTCTAGGGTTCAAAACAATAAATTTGGCTTTTTTTTCAAAAGTGTGTAAATATTTTTTAAAAATTTACAATTCCTGGCATACAGAAAATAATAAATTATTGCTCCTTTACTTTTGGGTGTAGGATAGGAAGATTAGTAATTCAGTGCCTTGTGTGTTGGGAGCCTATTTATTTTTCAAAGTAATTAAGCTGCTGTGCATTGCACAGTTCCTAATTTTCTACACATGGTGTTTTAAAGGTAAAATTTAGTTAGCTAATAAATGATCTCACTTATAGCTCCAGCTACTCCAGCAATATTCACTATAGTCAATTCATACAGTCTATCTTTTTCAAGTTTCCACATATGGGGTTAAGAAAGAATATGGTGAAAATAACGTAAGCACAAGAATATTGTAATTCTGCATGAAAATCACTGAAAATTCTCTGATGATCTCATATGCACAACTTAATTTTAGGAATAATTGGGTACTTACTATTAAATAATTTCCTTTATAAGAGTATACCAGCTGGTGTAACCAGCTAATTTTTGAAACTGAAATGGTCAGTTATGGCGAAAAATAGCACTTATAGTGCTAAAAATCACGACATTTTTTCCATATAATCCAAAGTATGACATTTTGAAATATAAAATCATATTGTCTCTTATGGGAGAGAGGGAATGGGTTTTGTAATTTTTTCTAAGACCATTATCATACAGCCTGGAAAGAAATATTCAAGTGTGAGGAGAAGTCAAATATTTATTTTTAATTTTACTTTTTAAAAGTTTCAGTTAAGTTTATTTTTAAATGAAGTGCTTTTATTTTCTTACACTCTTGTTAATTTTTGGACAGTATATGATTTTCGCTCTAAAAATGGATCTGCCAAATGATATAGCCATTCCATCCATTATAATCTCCCCAAAGAACACAAGAACACTAATTTGAAAAGAAACATGCACTCTTAAGTTTACTATAGCACTAATTATGGTAGCCAATATGTAGAGACAAACTAAATGTACCCAAACAGATCAAGGGGTCAAGAAGTGGTGGGAAACAAATAAAGACAACACTAAAAAAGAAAACTATAGACCAATTTCCCTAATGAACACAGATACAAAAATCTTAAACAAAATCCTGGCAAATCAAATCCAATGATACATAAAAAAGCATTATTCATCACAACCAAGTGGGGTTTATCCCAGGGGCACAGGGATGGTTCAACATCCGGAAATCCATTAACATAATTCACCACATTAACAAGGAGAAAACCAAAAACCATATGATAATTTCAACAGATGCAGAGAAAGCATTCAATAAAGTCCAACACCCATTCATGATAAAAGCTCTTGAAAAACTGGGAATAAAAAGGAACAGAGCTCAACATAATAAAAGCCATCTATGACAAACCTAGTAGGACAACCTCTTCAATAAATGGTGCTGGGAAAACTGGACCCAGACATCCAAAAAATGAGACAACTCCCTCACACCATGTCCAAAATCCAACTCAAAATGGATAAATGACTTGAATGTAAGACCTGAAACCATAAGATACATAGAGGAAAACTTGGATAAAACCCTCCATGAATTATACTTCAGAAATCCATTTCTGGACACATCTACAGCTGGCAAAAAAATGAAGGAAATATAAACATCTGGGAAAACATCAAACTAAAAACTTCCTGCACAGCAAAAGAGATAACAGACAAAATATGAGACTGACGTGCTGCCCACTGCGCTAAAAAGGCGATAGATAACAGACAAAATAAAGAAACCCAACTGAATGGAAGAAAATGTTTTCCCTCAACAAAAGTGATAAGGATTTGATAACAAAGATCCATAAGAAACTCACACAA
Source organism: Uropsilus gracilis (assembly GCA_004024945.1). NCBI lineage: Eukaryota > Metazoa > Chordata > Mammalia > Eulipotyphla > Talpidae > Uropsilus > Uropsilus gracilis. Next base: position 177,726 of record PVHY01000200.1, read on the forward strand.
CTGAGCAAAAACAAAACAAGAAGCTCAGTCAAAAAATGAGGCAAACTGAAAAGACACTTCTCCAAAAAGGAAATATAAATGGCCAACAGACACATGAAAAAATGTTCAATGTCACTAGCAATTAGGAAAATGTAAATCAAAACCACAATGAGATACCATCTTACACCAGTAAGAATGGCCCACATCAAATAAATGGGCAACAGCAAGTGCTGGTGTGGATGTGGAGAGAAAGGAACACTCTTACACGCTGGTGGAAATGTAAACTGGTCCAGTCACTATAGAAAGCAATGTGGAGGGCACTCAAACTAAGGAAAATGAAAACTACCATTTGGACCCAGCAATCACTTTCCTGGAAATCTACCCAAAGAGGACCTCAATACTTATACAAATGGACACCTGTGCTCTTTGTGCAACACTATTTATCATTGCAAGGACATGGAAGCAACCGAAATGTCCCAAAACAGATGAATGGATGAAAAAGTTGTGGTATATATGCACAATGGAATATTACTCATCACTTAAAAATGACAAATTTGATTAATTTGAGATAACATGGATGGACCTAGAAGAAATCATATTAACAGAAACAAGTCAGAAAGAAAAAAGACAGACACCAAATGGTCTCACTAATATATGGGGTATAGGAAAAACTAACAAAAGACTAGGAGGAAAAGTCAAAACAAGCTCACAACCAAACTAAAGTACACAACTGGGAATGAGGGGGAGGTGGTAGGTGAAACCCAGGGAATAAAATACATTATTTAAAATATTTAAAATAAATTTATTTAAAATAAATTATTATAAAAATAAGAAGTGGTGGTATATAAACAATGGAATACTACTAAGCAATAAAAATTAGTCAAATATTAATAGAAGGGTGTATATAATGAAAAAAACTGTGTTCCATATAATAATATTGCAGCTGTGAGATGATTGGCTTTCATGGAAATAAAAAAAAATGAAATAACAAAGCAATGGAAAAAAACTTTAGCTTTCTTCAGACACTGAAATTTCTTCAGAATTTCAAAAAGATTTGAGGCATGGTAGCCTAAGAGAAAGGGTCTCTTGTATGTGGTTGGTGAATTGATTTCTTGAAATGACTGGGTTTGGAACTGAGAGCCACATCTCCCTAGAGGAGAAACTGTGGAGATACATGACAAAAAGTAACCATGACAAAGAATAATAATTATTCTCTTCATCTGCTCTCTTCATTCATCCATTTTTTATTATTGCCAATATTCTGGTGAATTTTTGTTAAAATGATAGCTGGTTCTTATCATTTTTCTAGAGAATTTGAAGAACTTGTGATGACATGGGGCAGCAGTTGAACTTGACTGGACAGTTACAGAGAGATGGATCAGGGACTAGGGAAATAAATATCCATCAAACTGCATACATTACAAACACAATTATTGGGCTTCTCAGAAATATAAAGGGGTAAAGTGTTAGCTTTCTTTGATTGAATATGACAGGAATGATTTGAGTACTCAGGAAGGATGATTTCTGAAGGTTGCAAAGGTGAATATGGGTTATACAGGAATATCTGGCTAAATCTAAATTGAATTGAATTTTTTTTCTAGAAATGTCTTAGCTTAAGTGAATAAAAAATTAGGATACAGTTAGTTCATTCATGCTTAATACAGACATTATTTTTTTTATTGAGTTAATTGAAAAATATCATTGAAGTTTGGTACACTGATTAATGTGAAAAATACATTTTTAATCACAAAGGATATTATTTATAATGCACACTCACACGGAGTACAATCAATAAGCATTCTATGATTAATTGATTCAAAGATTTTATTTGAAGAGAATGAAACTCAAATATACCCCATAGGGCTTAAGGCTTTAGGACATCCAAGCTGTACTGATGAAAACAAAGCTAAATGATTCATCAATTCAATGAATTAGATTAACGCAGCCAGACCACCTGGATAATCTGGGGAACATCATTTTATTTCCTCAATGGTAAGGTTTTGTTTTGTTTTGTTTTTTGTCTATAATTGTTCTTAATCATTTGAACAATTTAACAAGACTATTTCTCTGTTCTGTGTGAATGACTTTTCTTAACTTTTTTCTCTGCAAATAAGTATTTCTTTACTGAAGGTTTTATACTTTTTGTCTTTATTGGTGATCATCCAAAACTTGTTCTTGTTAGGGGATTTTTTTCTAAAAAAGAGATATCATTTCATTTATCTAAAGTGTTCCCCTTTCTTTATCTTATTAGTATAAGTTGAATGATAACCAATCATAGATTTTGATCTTGATTTTCCAGTCTAAACCTCCCCTTTATCTTCCTCATGAAATTTTCATTTATTTTGTCTATACATTTATCTTAATTAGACTTCCAAGCCTTTAATTCAGTGTATATCTCTACCAGTTTTTGCTGTGACCAGGACAGGTGGTAGATATCAGTGCTATTTTAAGGAAGTATGAGTCAGATCACTGAGCTCAAGTAAAAAGTCCAACAACCAATGGAAGGACAAATGAAATGATGAGAAAGGGAGTTATACTTTCATAGTACAGGCAGGGTCTAGATATCTTCCTCAAGTTCACTCAGATCAATATTAGAAAAGTCATTTGTCACTATGATAGAAATAAATCAAATGCTTAAGTGGATAACAGTAGGAATCATTTATATAAGAAAAATTCTTTAAATTTTGATGGAATAAGTCACTCATTTTGAGATGAGAGGTAGACAAATATGGATTCATTCATACAAATTTTTAAGAATAGAGTCACTCTAGCTTAGAAAATGTATTGGACTTGGGAGGAGGGGGATTGAATTATCCAACTCTAAATAATATTTGATTTTCCTGTTTCTCTTTATGGTATTAATTGCAGACATGAATTAATCATTTGATGGAATTAATATTAATTTCTAAGTATTAAGTAAAGATAGGAATCAGTGTTTTCTTTTCCTCTTATCAGACAAATTTCTCCCAAAATAGAATGAATGTTGCTTTATAGAAGAAAAACCTTACTCTGTTGGTAAGATAAAACTGTTTAGATTTTGTCTCTAATTTTTGCTCAGACCTGTTTATATCTCTGTAATCTGTATGATGTGTTGACAATTTCTACTTTTGCAATTTTTAAGATTGTTAAAAAATTATTATTTGATTTTTTTGCTGTAAGTTGTGACTCTGTAACTTTCATAAATCTTTCTCTTGTTATAAAATGAAATTGCAGTTTAATATATCCAGTTAACTCTCATTGTTTGTTAAAAGACAAGTGCAAGTAATCAGTACAAGTGAAAAGAATATACATGTTAATAGAAACAGAAAATTAAGGCATAAGAAAAAATTTAGTGGACCCATCACCAGAATTTAAAGTTACAGATTAAAAAGGTTTTGTCTAAAATCTTTATTTTTACTAATGTACAAATTAAAGTTCAGAGAGCTTTGAATATTTACCCCAAACTGTATAATCAGCTGACAGGGATGTACCTGACTAGCAGTGCAAGAGCCAAAAGTTTTTATAAACTTTTTTTATAAACTTTTTTATATATAAACTTTAAATTCCATAAAACAAGTCATTCAGATTAAACTCTGGATAAATTGAACATAAAAATAAATCTGAAAATTCTCCTTTCAAGAAAACATCTTTATTCACAGGTCCAGTTTTTCTACAAAAATCCTATTTTGAATGACCAAAGTAAAATATTCTTTTGTTTCATATTTTAAGTGCTTTATGGATAGCTAATGTAGACCCTGAAAAAATAGATGCTTTACTTGAAGACTAAAGAGAAATGCAGGCAGGAGGAGCCCACTAATAACTTTCAAAATACATTTCTGATTATATTTGTTTTGTAAATCAACAAATAATCCAGGTAGAAATTTGCAGGAAGAGGTCTATGCCTAATGCAGCATTGCTAGTTGAGTATACCTGCCACATAGATTACCTTGTGACTGCCTCCAAGACATCTGGGAAATGGACTTCTGATAGCTTTGGACATAGACTGGGTATTCAGAGAGAGTAGGGGTATTTTTCTACCTCAGAAGTTGCATCACCTTGTACAGATACTGAAAGCCCAGGAAATGACTCAGTCATCCAGGGGAAGCGCCAATGATTTTGCCCTATTTTGTCATCCTGTGAGTCTATCATATTTACACTGTGTGTGTGTGTGTGGGGGGGGGGGGGGATGGAAGTAAAGAATCACAAGAAAAAGTTCATGCAGAATGAAAAATCAAAGGCTGACAATTACTACTCATGGCCAGGGACTCACTCCTTGCAGATTGTTAGCAGTGACAAGTACCCAAAGCATATATGTGCTTGTTAAGGCTTGTCTGTGCTTTCCTTATCTTCCTATGCTATGTACTTTCCACTGGAGAAAATAAAATGTATTTCCCTGATCTGTGGACCAAGACACAGTAACCAATATCTAAATACATACAGACCTTTGCAAGGATAAGAAAATACTTAATATGTGAGGATCAAAGCCATGCATGGTGGCGTGCACCTTAATTTCAGTTACCTGGGAGGCTGAGGCTGGGGATCACTTGAGTTCCCGGGTTCGAGACAACCCTGGGCAACATAATGATACTTAGTCTCTTTAAAAAAAATGGTGAGGATCTCTCCAAGAATAGAGGTTTATCCTCTGATTTTTAAGCTCCCTCGCCCCCCCCCCCCCGATTGCCACCTAGTGGAATTGCTTTTTCAATAACTCTAGTGATCATAGCAACCTTGTCAGTAAAGAATTTTTTTTTAAATCCTCTTGATTTTTTTAAAAGTGCTTCTAGTCTTTTTTGAAAAGATGCTTCTGACATTTCCTTTGATTTACTTTTCACTTAATTTCCATTTATGTCCTTGAAACATAATTTCTAGGAGATGGGAAATTGAACCTCTGGATTCAATCAAGGCTATTAATAGTGTATTCCTTCCATTGAAATTTCTTACCATTTTGTTCCGGGAACAATATATAAAGGGAATATAAAGAGGGGAAGTGAATGTTTGAGGAACTATAAAGGGGGGAATTAAATGTTTACCATGTTTATTACCTTTTTTTTTGATAGCCTTAGGATGGTAGCTATAATTGTGATGCCCTTGGATAAGAAAACTAATGTTGATATATAAGTTCATATATGAAGTGATATCAGAAGTTGATAACAAAATATAATGATTTGACAGTGAATCTTTCACAGCATAAAACTGAAAATGTAGAAGACATTAAGGAATGGCAAACCATCAATCACTGATATCCTGTTGCATTTTTGATCCTATCATGTGTATATTCACCAGGATTTCAGTTGTAATTTGTTCAACTTTGAATTAGAGATATTTTGTAACATGCTTTATTTGATGTTCCTAGATCTTATGAAAGCAATGATTTAGTCTTTTTTTTTTTTTTACTCATGTAAGCAAAAGGTAATATAATATCACCTGGAAACTTATCAGGAAAATAAAAACTATAAATTGATGAAATCATTTTAATGGATATCCTTTTACAAGAAAGAGTTCAAATTACAGGGTCATTGCCTTGCCTCTTAAATTTTGCAAAGAACAGGTTTTTTTTTTTAAATTAGCTAGCATTAAAAGAACATTGCTATTAAGATTTTTAAAATTTAGGAGGTACTAGACATTTGAAAAAGACACTAATTCATTCCAAAAATATGTATTATCTGGTACATAATAATTTCTGTTTTGATTATTAATGATGCAGCAGAAAAACTGAAGCAGTTTGGAAATAATAATTTCGTTCTGGGCACCTGTGTTGGGGCTATGTCATCAGGAAAGAAAAAATTGATATAAAATGATAGTTTGCTGTATAATTTTTGGATCTGATGTAGTTACTTTTCCTAAAGACTCATTGTTCACATGTTTTGTTAGGTTTATTCCTAGGTATTTAATTATTTTTGGTGCAATGGTAAATGAGGTGTTTTTTTTTTTTGTTTGTTTGTTTTTTTAAATTTCTTCTTCTTCTGCTTGGCTTTTTGCGTATAATAAGGCTACTGACTTCTGTATGTTCATTTTGTAACTGGCTACCTTGCTGAACTGGTTTATTGTTTTGAGAAGATTTTCTGTAGATTTTTTGGGGTTTTCTATATAAATATTATCATCTGCATATAGTGGTAGCTTCAGTTCCTCTTTTCCAATTTGTATCCCTTTTATATCTTTCTCTTGCCTTATTACCCTGGCTAGAACTTCTAGAACAATGTTAAAAAGAAGTGGAGAGACTGGGCATCCTTGCCTGGTTCCAGATCTTAATTGGAATGATTTTAGTTTTTCGCCATTTAGGTTGATGTTTGCTGTAGGTTTGTCATAGATGGCTTTTATTATATTGAGGTATGTTCCATTGATCCCCAATTTTCAAGGGCTTTTATCATGAATGAGTGCTGGACTTTGTTGAATGCTTTCTCTGTATCTATTGATATGATCATGTGGTTTTGTTTTTCTTCTTTTTTGATGTGATGGATTATGCTAGTTGATTTTTGGATGTTGAACCATCCTTGTGCTCCTGGGATAAATTCCACTTGGTCATGATGAATAATGCTTTTTATGCATCATTGAATTCAATTCTTTTTAATATTATTTATTGCTATTTAGATCACAACCTCTGTAAGTGGTTTTTGGGATACCTCCCTCACCCTCCTCCCTCTGGTGCTCCTTCCATTCTCTCAAGCCCCACTCTTTGTTGTTTACTAGTTGTGCTAAGTCCATTAGTCTCTTTCTTTTTTGTGGCAATGTCCTTTCATTGGGTGAGGGACTGGGTTGTAAGAATCAGGTGAATGTTGCTGTAGGTTTTCAGTTTTAAGTTGGTATTGGGCAACCAGTCTCTATCTTGCTGCAGGCCTTCTTCTCTACTGCTTTGCTGCTTTACCTTATGGCTCTGGTATCAGATTTAGGGGGTCTTGCCCTAAGCCAGTGTTGGTGAAGAAGTTTCTCTGTGAAAACAGGCATCTGTGAATATCCTTTGTAAATGATCTCCTCCGCCTCAATTTGCAGTTTTGATGTGGGGCCAATTACTCCATCTTTGGTCTTCATCTCCTCTCCTGTAGTGTGGGGAGAGGCCGTTGCTCTTCTAGAAGGCATCTCCAAAATGAGGTCCCGGGTCTTCCTGGGCTGGTGAGTTCATAGGTGTGCATTGTGACATGGTGTGTCTACAGTTGTTCCTCTTGTCTCACACACACTGGCTCTCTCCATTGTCCATCTGCTGTGTACAGCTCAGGCTTGTGGGGCTGTATTTTTGCATGATCCCTCACCATTCTATGATTGGTTTGTGTTGTGCATGTTCTTGCTCCTCTTGAAGTTTAGCTTGAGTGAGAGGAAAATATAAGGAGCCCCCCCTGCCCACCCGCCCACCCATCTGCTTGCCAATACCTCTGTGTGGGGCAGGACCCTGATGGCTGAGCCTGTACCCTTCCATGTTCCCCTGGGGCTAAGAGCAGGGGGCAACATGGCTCCACCAATCTGGGCTACAGATGGCTGCCCTGTGCAGCAGCCATCTGCTGGTGGGTGGGGCCACCAAAACCCCTACCCTGTCAGGGCTCATCCAGCTTAGGGGGCTTACCCAGGATCCTTCATCCCCTTTGCTCCCCACTGGCAAGGAAGCTCAGACATCTAGGGATCCAGGCATGCAGGGAGCCCTCAGGTGGCTCTTGTTGGATTCCATTTGCCAGGATTTTGTTTAAAATTTTTGCCTCTGGTCATTAGGGAAATTGGTCTACAGTTTTCTTTCTTGGTGCTGTTTTTGTTTGATTTTGGTATGAATGTGATGTTTGCTTCATAGAATGTGTTTGACAGCTTTCCTTCTTTCTCAATTTTTGGGAAGAGGTTTAGTAGTGTAGGTGTTATTTCATCTTTGAATGTCTGGTAGAATTCATTTGTAAAACCATCTGGTCCTAGTCTCTTGTTTTTAGGGTGAGTTTTGATGACTGCTTCAATTTCACTGCTTATGAATGAATTATCTAAGTTCTCTATTTCTTCTTTTGAGATACCACCTTACACCAGTAAGAATGGCCCATATCCAAAAAAAACAAAAAAAGTCACCAACAAGTGCTGGCATGCCTGCGGAGAGAAAGGAATACCCTTACACTGCTAGTGGGAATGTAAACTTGTCCATCTGCTATGGAAAGCAGTGTGGAGGACCCTCAAACTAGTGAAAACGGAACTACCATTTGACCCAGCAATCACTCTTCTGGGAATCTACCCAAAGGAGACCTCAGTGTGGGTACAAAGGGACACCTGTGCTCAGATGTTTATTGCAGCACTATTTATAATCACAAGAACTTGGAAACAACCCAAATGTCCCAAAACAGTACAAACAGATGAAAAAGATGTGGTATATATACACAATGGAATATTACTCATCAATTAAAAATGGCAAATTTGATGATTTTATGGTAACATGGATGTATCTAGAAGAAATCACATTAGCAGAACAAGTCAGAAAGAAAAACACAGAAACCAGATGGTTTCACTGATATATGGACAACCAAATGAAAGTACACAATGGGGAGGGGAGACCAGCAGGAGTGGCCAGGGAGGGGAGGTGTTGGGTGACCCTGGGAGATTAAAACGATGTGAGATACATATATAAATAAATTATTTATATAATAAAAAAGAAAAAAATAAAGACTCATCCTCTACTGCTTTTGAAATCAGTATAGAAAAAAATATATATAACATATATAACAAGCATATAACTTAGTCAATATTCATAAGACCAACACTCTCGTATTTACCACTCAGGTCAAGAAACAGAAGTCTACCAGAACTCCAGAAAGTCTTCAAGATGCTCTACCCTTCACAACAATTTCCCTTCCTCCAAAGATATTCATTTTCTTTACTTTGCCATCTACTTTATCACCTACACATTCTAGTGACTAGAACAGATTATTACAAATTGCATAACCCACTAAACTCTTAACACATCTCTACTCATTGCTGGTGTATTTGCAAATGTTTGACCTTGGAAACTATATAATCATGTCTTTTTTATTGCAGGGGGGATAGTATTGAGTCTTTTAAGTCACTAATATCTAGTTTCTCCTTCCAACTTTACTTTCCCTTACAATTTATTATTTTTTATTGATTATATATATATATATATTTTCTTACATTGTTGTACACCTCATAATTCTCCCACCACCCTATCAATACTGAAACATCACTATGGCCCCTATCAATACTGAAACATCACTTGGCCTCATTCCTCCCATGTTTTCCCCTGCCTTGCTGTTACCAGTTTGCTAGTTTTAATTTTTTCCTGTCCTTTTTTTTGGGGGGGGGGGGGAGTTCTCTAATTCCACATATAAGTGAGACCATCCGGTATCTATCTGTTTCCTTCTGACTGATTTTGGCTAGCGTAATTCCTTCCAGTTTCATCTATGTTGTTGCAAATGACATGAGTTTGCCTTTTTCCTTACAATTAGTTTTTTGAAGAACTTGGTCCATTTGACCTATAGTTTTGAATATTCCATTGTACTCTGAATTTTCTACAACTTGGCAGCTAATGCAGAGGAATGATTAAACTTAGCCTCGGTTCCTTTGGCTACACTTCAAGTTGTGCTTTGTTTTTTTATTAGGAGATACAAGCTGCCTTATCCTTCTTTTGGTGATAATAACAGCTGTGAACTCTATGACTAGATACATTAATCTAATGAGAATTGTAAATGGTGATATTCTATTGCTGTCATTTATTTTTCATTTACTGGTTGGCATGATTCTATATCCGGAAGCTCTTCCCCAACTCTGTTTGGTCCACAATAATATTGGTAAGTCAGGACTGATGTTGGATTCTTTCCTTTATTTTCCTTTTCTCTCAATTGTGGATCCATTCCTAATTCACCATTTTTTTTCACCATTATCAATTTGTGGTTATTGATGGGCACTAATAAATAGCTATCAATTGGATACCCAGTTAATTATTTTACTCATTTTTCACCATTATCAATACATGAGTTTTGATAGGTATCAACTTACTACCCAATATGTTTGGTGGGTAGTCAGCTCTGATTGCTATAAAAATAACTTAGACTTTGTGGCTTATAAACAACAGAACTTTCTTGTCTCATTACTTTAGAAGTCCATGGTTGAATTCTGGTGAGCCCTCTCCTGTTTATAGATTAAAGACTTTCATTCTGTCCTTTCATAGTGGAAGCATCAAGAAATCTCTTTGGGAGTTTCTGTTTAAAAACTTAATTCAATGTATGAGTGACTTCTTTTTTGACATAATTACTTCCAATGTTCCTACCTCCTAATACCACTGTATTGGTGAATTAGGATTTTAACATATGCATTTTGGAGAATACTTCTGTCCAAAACAATGGGCTTCAGGTTGTGCTATTATTAATTTTATTAGTTTTAAAACTATTGCATATTTGGCTAGTCAACTTCATTCACACATTAGGCTTTGGTGCTGTGTACTGGGGTGGTAAGGATGATTGGATTGTTTCACCCCTAGTACGCTAGCCTAGACTCATCACAGTGATCATCAGGTCCAGAGAGCAGCAAAAGATAGCATACTTCAGTGGGCAAGTCTGTGCTTTAGTGATATTTCCTATGGCCTCATTAGTCAAGACAAGTCAAATGGTTCAGTCCAGGCTCATTGAGAGAGAACTGCTACAGGGTAAGCTACAGGGAAAAGACTTATGGAATTAGTTTTGCATACAACTTGCACATGATGTCATTTTGTTGTTATTTTAATTATCACTCTTTTGCCTAGATTTCTAAAGTATTTTTTTCTCTAATATTTTACTATTTTGATCTTAGTCATTTGGCTTAATAGTCTCTGATGTGTTTCAAACATTTTCTGTTAAGGTGTTGCTGACTTTCTGCTAGTTTCTGTTCTTTACTTTTATCCAGGTCATGTCTTTCTTTCTCTCAATTGTCCCATTTCTGCTTAATTTTTCATAATACGCACAGAAACCTCTTACCTATGCCCAGGTTTATCTAGAAATGAAATGTTAACTGTTTCAGAGTTAATATGATCTAGTCTATCCCTGCTTTCACATGCTACACTGGCCATTGGGCTTGTCTAAGCCCCTTATTTATCCTGCTGTTCTCTTTTTGGTTTGATGTCTTTTCCAGAGCAAATGTGTGGGTTATTTTGGAGTCCTGTTCTTACATCCTTTTTATACATCTGATTCTTTCTGCTCCTTCCTATACAGATGCAAGCACAATGTATACAATTTGTGTGTGTGTATGTGTGTGTGTGTGTGTGTGTGCATGTGTGTAATGTTCTTCTTGCATTTTGGTTTCATGAAGGATACTCTCTCAGTTCATTAGTTGCTAATGTTGTCTATTGGGTTTTGTTACTTTGTTACTGATTTTATGAAAAATTTTAGGAAAATAAATAAACAAAGGGGCATTACTGTCAAACTCTTCCAAAATTCCCTCACCCCTTTTTTTTATTTTCCCAACTTCTTCATTCCCTCCTCTATAGTAAACCCAAAGTCATTTATATCTGCTGTTTCCACCTGCATAACTCAATTCTTAAATTAATCATTACAGATTACCATTTTGAGGTCTTGATTATATCGTACTCTAAATAAGACACACAATTGTATCAAAACAGATGCATTAATTAAGACACTATCTTCTCCTCGCTCAAGTAGTCTATGGTAGATACTCAATATGAATTATATTGGATGATTACTGACACTATGTATGCTCATTTGGTATTTGGAAGTGTTACAAAAGGATTACTGACACTATGTATGCTCACTTGGTATTTGGAAGTGTTGCAAAAGAGGACAAACTGGTCTAGATACCAGCATCTCGAGAAATTGTTGATATTGTATTTCCCAAATAGACAAAATAGGACCTGGGGCATGTCTTTCTTTAACCTAGATCCAAAGTATTTGTTCTGCTTAAGAACATATAAATGGAAGAGAAATATTCTTTTCCCAGTGCAACATTCATAATGCATCTAGTTAAAGTTGCATATAATATATATTATATAAAATATATATTGTATTTTATGTTATATGTTTCTATATAACATGAAAATCAAACAAAATATAATAGAAAAACAGGAGAAACTTATCTGAATTATGAACATAAATCTGCTTTTCATAATGAACTTCAGTCTTTTTTCCCTTTGAAAGAACTGTGTTTACAGTAAATGATGCAAACTTTTAGACTGATCCTTTTTGGCACCAATAGCAATAATTTATAATACCAAACCAAGGTTAGCTTGTGTAACATCAAAGAGCCAAGGGAAAATGACATGACCTAGTAAGGTCATCAACTCTCTGGGGTGCATGATTTGACTAACCAAGCTCAGTAACATAAGGGCAATTAAAAAAAAAAAAAAAAAACTAACATACTACCTTTGATGCAAAAATTATGTTACTAAAGTCATGTTTATTCATTTAAAATTGGCTTATTCTATATGTACCGTAGAAAGCATTCTATGATGAATACAAATTAAGTGTTGCAAACCTCATGTTTATAGCTGTTTTCTTAATTACAAAAATTGCTAGAACAGTCTTTGGTCTAAAACCTGTCATCTTAGAAGGATGAATTGCAAGATGATTTGCCTCCTTCACCCCCAAGTGACCAGTTTGTGCTATAATATCATCTTTCAAAATTTAATTAGGTAGATGAGCAGATACAAAAGAAAAAAAGTGAAATTTGTGTCTTGAAAGGAAACTTAAAATGTTTTTTAGCTAAGCAAGTTGCCTTACATTTCCAGTGTCCCAGCACTTATGCAGTTAATTATAGTAAAAAGAAATCAAAGATCTCCAAAAATGTAATTAGTAATAATGATTGTACTGCAAGATGCAAACCAAGGCCAAGTCTGTAACATCACATGGTTCTAAACTCTCCTTGAAACATACATTAATAAAACTCTTGATAAATGCAATAGAACTACATTTAAAGTCAATGTAGTTATATTATTTTATATTGTGTGTATTTATTTGGTAAGAGAAAGTATGTATAGATTAGGAATAACATTGCTATAGCAAATAACATTCTTATAGCATTCTTCAATGCATTGTTATTTTTGCATCAAAATAACAGCAGTTGTGAATTGAAGTAGCAAAGGTTCCATAATGACTTGAACTGCAGATTATGAAAAAGGCCCTAATAAGTGACAGCAAGAAGGGCATATGATTCATCATAATGTACAAATGCAATAACCAAAAAACAGTACAGAAAGATTTAGTTTTAAATCAGTACATACTTACATTAGTTCAATTAATGTTGTTATTAATCTGTACTCTTCTCATGCATACTACATTTCCTATGCAACTTATTTTCCAAGTTCTATAATTTTTTCTGCTCTTCTGAGTCGACTAAAGCATGTCATGAAATCACTAAAATTCATTGGTGACCATTCATTCCCTTCAATTATAGAAAACAAAATTATAGAAACTTAATTGTTTCTCTAGTTTTCTAAGAACATGGATTCCAATGTAAGAACTTGCTAAAAAATGGAACAATTTTAGATTTACACCTTGGATTAGTATCCAAAGTCATAGTGAGGAGAGATTTGTGATATTCCTCCTTTAAGGATTATCCCCAGGGGAAAGGTGAGGAGCAAAGTGGAAGAAGCCCGATGGACTATGGTTCATAAATTGCATTGTCTTCACTGTCTCACAGTCACTTACTAAACTAGATATACACTGTTTCCTACTTTCATTTGCTCCTTTTTCTTTATACTGCCAGACCCTTCATTCACCTCATCATCAATCCTCATGTTGGCTATGCAATGGATTCCCACTCATGTCCTCCATTGCATCATTTTTACATAAACGTATGCTTATCCAAGTGCAGAATCACATCACTCCCTTCCTCTCTATCTTCTTGAATAGTATTATGTAAGGAATTTAACTTCTTAGGGTACATTTCAAGGTATTCAGTCAACTGGTTGCATCCTGATTTTGAAGGTAAATAATTTTGGGGGAAGTTGAACAGCTGGGGAGTGGAGAAAGGAAACAAGGGATGCCAAGCACTGAAACTGCTTTTTCCCTAAAATAGAATATGATCTTGTCAATGCTGAATTGAGCATAAGGTAAGAAAGCCCAGCTGTCTGTAATTTTTTCTATTGAAAGCTTAAAGTGATTGAATATGTTTTTCTTGAAAACTGATGAGAATCCAAATTTAAAAGTTCTAGAATGCAACAAATTTTAAGAATCTCACATCTACAAAAATTTTCAAGATTTTTTTTAATAGAGAATTTTTAATAGAGAAACTGATTGCCATCCTACAGCACATCCCAGGGTCCAGAGCAGTATTCTACAAAGGAAGTGGTACTATTATAAAATTACAATCTTTTTGAGTAACATAATAACAACAATATAAATAATAATAGTAATAAATTTTGTAATAAATTAATTTTTGTAATAAATTTTTGGATTGCATTTATTATTTTTCTATCACCCCTTTATCCATTCTGAGAAGTTGTACCTATTTTGCATAACCAAATATATTCTATGCATGATACCCTTTTGACAGACTGTTTGATTCTTCTATGTTCATGCTTTTGTTTCCACTGCTAAAATACTCCTCTCTTTAGTTCATGGTTACATTTCACTTAAATCTCACGGTGTGATCCTATATCCCTCAGTCATGTGCAGTATTGCAAACCAATGTCAATAAACAAACAAACAAATATATAAATAAAAGTGCTAAAGGGAAGAATAAACTGCTGCCTTGGCTATAAAGTCTTCTTTCTGTAATACTCTGCACTTATTTTATCTTTTCCTTATGTAGAGGTTAAGTGATTATGTGTCTGGAAGCTGACCACATCATCATTCTCTATCCTCACAGCTGCTGTCATAGAGTTGCTTTTCTCTGGCCAGTTGATTAATTATATTTGCAATGGTGGGACTTAATGGGCCAGTAGACCTAGGAACATCTTTCATTGCAACAGGATCCACTGGACAAGGACATGTCCCAAAGGTCACACTGTGAAAATGAATTTCAGCAGATTGGCAATGGCAACGATGAGCATAGTTATTTTCTTTTAGCTATATAAATTATAGAACTTGGTGATTTTTTTTTATTCCCAATATTGTGAAACAATCACTATTTAGTTTCAACACTCCTCTTCCCATAGAAACATTAAACTTACCAGTGTATCCCCACTTCTTATTCCTGGTAATCACATATAATTTGTGTCTCTTTGGCCTTGCCTATTTTGATATTTCTAATAAATGGAATTATGCAATATGTGATTTTATGTCTTATTTCTTTCACTCAGCACAAGGTTATCAATGCTCACCAATGCTGTAGCATGTATTAGTACATCCTTCATTCCTTTTTATCACTGAATACTATTCCATGATACAAATATATTACATCTTGTTAGTCCATTCATCAGCAGATAGACATTTATATTGATTTGATTTTATTTTATTTTAGCTATTATGAATAATTTTACTGTAAATTGACACATATAAATTTGTACAAACATACAGTTAGAAATGCCATGAACATATACATATAAGCAAATATTTCCTAATTGTTTTGATATGTGTTTAGGAAAAATATTGCTGGGTTTTATGATAATTGTTTAACTCATTGAAGAACTTACAACCTCCCCCTCCACCTGTTTTTTTTCTTACTGTCTTGTTAATTTTTTGCCAACCTGCAATAATTGCACATATTTATTTTACCATCTTATGAATTATCTTTCCATGCTTTTATGGTTTTGGTCATAATTAAGAAACTGTTCAGTATCTCAATGTTGCAAGACTTACCACTTGTGTCTCCTTTTACTAATTTTGTAATTTTAGTTTTTATATTTAGTTTTTAATACATTTTGAGTTTATTTTTATATACATGAAATAAGGATCTAATTTTATTATTTTTAATATGGATTTTCAGATGCTTTATTTTCATTCATTGAAAAAAGCATTATTTCTTTATCGAATGGTCTTGATAACCTAGTATAAAAGCAACTGAATTCAAATATATGAAGTAATTACTATAATCTAAATTCTATTTGATTGACTTTTTGTCATTTATGCTTATGACTAATAGTATCTTTGGTTTGATTACTGTAACTTGATTTAAAATTTGAAATCAAGATGTGGAAGTCATTCAACTTTGTTCTTTTTCAAGATTATTTTGACTATTGAAGATTTCTTATATTTTCATATAAACTTTATTAACTTGTCAATTTCTGCAAAAAATTATGAATTTTGAAAGGAATTTTATTGGGTCTATACATCAGTTTCTGGAGAATTGGCATCTTAAAATTAATTACAATCTATGAACTCAATCTTCTTTCAGCAGTGTTGTTTTAGCTTTCAGTATTTTTAATTTCCTTGGTTATATTTATTCATAACTATTTTATTATTTTAGTGCCATTATAATAGAATTATATCACAATCTCATTTTCAGTATGATCATTGGCTCTGAATGGAAATACCACTGATTCTGCGTATTGACCTTGTATCTTGCATTTTAGCTAAATTAGTTTATTATTTCTTTTGTGCGTGTGTATTCTTTACATTTTATCATAAAAGATTATATATATATTAAACACATATTTATAACAACTTAAGCAAACATTTTACTTTCCGAAGTTAAGTATCCATATGAAGTATCAAGGGTAGTATAAAGCATTTTACACTAGCATGTAAAATGGAAGAAAGGTATAGTAGGGTCAGTGATTTTAAAATTTTTTAGATTATATTTTGTGGGGACATTTAAAGATTTGTTTAATGTTTAATTTTTATTGAGGTAGCATTGTTTTACAACACTGCATGTGACATAGGGCCAGAGCAATTCATAAACTCCTTTGGAGTGGTGTCTTTGCATCCTTTAGGTAGATGCCTTGAATTGGAATTGCTTAATAAGGTGGTAGGTATTTTTTTAAATATTTTGAGAAGACTTCATACTGTTTTCCTCAGTGATTTTTTTTTTAACATTCAATACTAAACTTTCTAAAGTGTTACTGAACTTTAACATACTGGTAAATATTTAAAGGTCATTTTGAAACTTCCTAATTTTGATCAAGAACAACCAAATGTTAGAGAAACACTTACTACTTCTTGTATAATACAACTTTGTAAAATGATACATAAAAAAGAATGCAACCTTAAGCTAAAATCTGTTATCATAACAGAAAATAATACCGTTAAAAGATACATAGAAAATATTGCTGAAGATTTGAAAAAGCAATCAATAGATCAAATTACTTAGTGTGGGAGTTTGCTATGCAATTGGATAAAAGTAGATATTTCTAGCAACACCTTAGAAAATTTGGTAGATGATAATACACTCGAGATTTCTTTTCTGTGAATCTCTCAAAAGAATATGTTAGATAAAATTTCAACAGTTCACAATTGTTTAAAAAATTTGAAAGCTTATGAGAAAGATATGTAGAAAAAAAAACTGATAACTTTGCCTCATTTTTAAAGAATGAATGAAAGATAAGGTTGAGGAAAGAGCATCATATATGAAATGAATTTATTACCTTATATCTAAGCAAGCTATTATAACAAGAAAATAAAGGCAGCAGTGCATAAAATTCATTAGTATATTAGTATAATTAATATAAAAATTAAATTAAAAATCGTTATAAATAGCATATTTTTTTAAATGTACTGTAACAAGGGATGTGGTCTTGGAGATGATTTACATTATTTAGAATTTTATTGACTGCTTGTCACAAAATTCTGAATTGTTGAATTCAGATATGAGCCATGCATTTTTATTTTAGAAAAAAAGGTTTTCCAAATATGTGGAATTTCTTATGGTTTCAGTTTATGATTCCAGGCAAATATTAAAGAAAAGTCCTAACTCTTCAGAGCATAAACACATTTTAATAGTAGGGAGAGCATTAAGAATTTGAAAAAAAATTGTGCGATGAATTGAAAAATTTTCTATGACTTCTTGATAATATTTCTATTTAATTTTGCTGTTGAAAATAAATGTGTATCCTCTACAAAAATATTCATATTTTCAAAATCAAACATGGAATTTTCCAACAAATTTTAAAATGTTCTCAATGAAAGTTTCCATGGTTGTTAAATCTACTTCTTAAAGATTAAAAATTAACATCTTCTGTTTAGCTTAAAATAAGTATTTGGTATTAGTAAATATTAAACATTACCAAATCAAATTTATCTAGAAGGTTCAGACATTATGTAGTAATATTATTATCTGATAATGACAGTTGACAATATTACTCCAGTTTAGATTTTACCTTCACATTATGATGTGTTTTTTTTTAATCTGTAGTAATGACTAAAGTAAATCATTTAAACAAGTGGGAAGAAAGATATAAGTGAGTAATGTGAACACAAATCATATTATTAGATTTTCAAAATCTGCAAAACATTTTCTACTGTAGTGTTTAAAAGGGAAATGTTTTCTAAATCATAAAATAAAATTAATTAAAATATCATCTTTTTCTAATTTCAACTTTACATGTTTTTAAATCATGAATCATTTAAAATAATTAATGAAGCATAGTATAATTTATCTAGAAATATACTTCAGGTATATTTTCTATGATTATTCAAAACTACCTACTAACCATTGATTTAATTTTACTTTTATGCAGTAATGCTAACATCAGCAACTGAAATATTGGGTTCACTGTCCTTAACTTAAACTATATTAAAATATGTTAATTTTGCCATTATTTTAATATACATATTTTTGGTAAAACTTTGAATGTTGTATCATATTTTTTCAATATATATTTAAACTTTATTTGGGTTTTGATATTGAAAGTTTTTGTATATGCTCCCAAATTAATTCATATCTGGTTCTCTTTCCATTTCAAGTAATTCAGAATTTGTCCTTCTAAAAATGGAGTGAGTTTTGAACTATACTGCAAGTACAGATAAAATATCCTAGTACAAATTGCACTTACATTGGAAAGAAACTTTTATGTATCACAGGTATAACCTGTGGCTTGTTGCTAGGATAATTGAGTTTGAATCATTTCTTTTTACAATTTAACTATTTGAACTGAAGACATCCCATATACTTTACTCCATAAGCCCAATTTGGAACAAAGTGGGACAGTTGCAAAATACTCCTACTTCAACAAATTCTACTGTAACACTTCCTAAGTCTATAATATTATGTTTCAGTAGTAGTGAGAGTTGTAGCATTGTCAGGAGTGTGTTAGTGATGACTGTTACAAAAAGTAGTAATAGGAGCTATTTGATCACAGTTTTCAAAATTTACATGTCACTATTCATTTAATTCTTATGGCAATCCCACGAGTTTAGAACTATAGTTATGTTCACTATACAGATAAGGAAACTAAAGCTTAGAAATATAACTAATTTGGTTAGTTTCCAAACTCACATCTAGTCAGTGGAGTAATGGTCCAAACCAGAAATTATTGCCTGAGGCCCACTCTTAACCACAGTGTAGTTGTTCCATTGTAGCATGGGCAGAGCAAGTTAATCAGCATCAAATAAACAAACTGACTCACAGGGCTTGAGTAGGTATCTTTGTGAAACTTTAGTATCTATGTAAAACTTAAGAACTGAAGAATGGAAAGGGAGATATTTTCAATAAAATTTGCTGTAAGAAGTGCTTAATAATGGTGCTGTTGACAACTAGCTAAAAACTTGTATTTAATTAATTAATTTATTTATTTTTAGAGATTAGGTCTTGCTGTGTTGTCCAGGGTTGTCTCGAACCTGCAGACTCAAGTGATTCCTAGCCTCAGCCTCCCAGGTAGCTGGGTGTGTATACTACCACGCCTGGCTTAAAAATGATTTCAAACACTATTTCATAACATTCAGCTGTAACAGGGGCTGAAAGGCAAAGCTGAAGACAAAGGTTATCACAGGTGGTGCCCCCTGGGGGAGGCACCTGTGAGAAGTAGTACCAAATGAGATTTGCCCTGAGGACAAGAAAGAATCGTTGGGGGTGGAGACTCTGGTAGAATAGAAGAAACTGTAGATGAATTACAGGGGAATGAGTCATTCTGGGGTAGAGTAATTCTAGCTGTGAGGGGTGGGGAGGAGAGGGTGCAGGCATTCAGCTTCTACCACATCATTCCTCCAGAGTGCAGTTGTAGACCTCTCAGATATGGGAAGAAGTGAACACCATTAAAGCTGTCATTTGGTTTCTTTTCAGGATATATGTTCCAGGTATTCATTATCAGGAAGATGACCATCTTAAACATCCTTTGTTTAGAATTTCAAAACCCTGGAAGATAACTGGGGTGAGCTAACAGGCTACTTATGGCCTCAATGACTCTTTGTTTAACCTTGTTTAATAAATCTCATTATCGTTGTTCCCTGAACCTGAGTGACCTTGCAATTGTCTGCACAAATTAAGAACTCAGACAGTGACCAGTAAACTATTTGGGCACCATCCTTGGTCACAGTGTACCTTACTGCTTGATAACACAATAAAGCACACCAGAAGAAAGAAACCACTAATAATCGTAGTGTAATCTGAATACATTAATAGGGATCCTCTATGTCCTTTTCTTATTTGCTTTAAGAACACCTGTTACGTGTGGTTTCATGAAGCATCAGATGAGTTTCTGTAGAACATTTGCACTATTCTTGTCATATAAGTAGAGTCAAAAGATATAACTGACTATATGTTACACCTACATGTGTGAAAATGGTCATTGGGTAATTCAGCAAACCACAAAGACAGGCTAATACTAGGTGTCTCCAGAGAGCTTTCAAACTTTCAATAGCACATTATAATCTACTTATTATCTTATCCTGATCTTGAAGTATGACGGCCAGGTGAAAGCATGATAACCTAAAATATGCTGAAGCACAGTGACCTGAACAATACTGCCTAGGGATCTAGATAAATAATCCATGACTGTCTGACTCAATTTATTGGCATAAAACCCAGTTTCTGTTTGAAACTTCTTCATTCTATCTTTGTCACATCAGGTCATATACTACCACTAATGATAGCCCACCTGGAAGACCAGGACATGTAAAGTGTATATAAGTCCTTAACTCTATCAAGGGCACTCAGCCTTTGGGTATGAATTACTGAAGCACTGGTACTAACACTGGTAAAAAGCACTGGTACTAACAAACCTGCTTCTTGACAACCCTGGTGTTCTCATTCCATGATTGCCAACTTTTTATCTGACCAAGATTCAGTCCCACTCTCTGTTCCCCACAGTGATTTTAGTTGGATAAAGACAAACTCTCATACTCTAATCAGAGAAAATTATTTACATAAAAACATAAAACTCAGTTTAATGTAGGATAGACTAAAATATATTTGATATTTTTGAGGTTTATTTATTTGCTACAAGAGCTACTGAGACATTTTCCTAATGGCTGGCAAAATATAAGACTAGCATGAGTAGGGACATTTAAACAAGAGTAAACTTCAGCAAAGTTTGCTAAAATGATAATAGAGAAATACACCTGGAAATTCCGTAGTATTCTAAACTAACTCATTTGTTTAAACTACTAAATTGAAATAAAAGTGCGAGTATAATATATTTCTGCTTATGTATTTATTTGGGAGAAAATATGTATAGAGAGTAAAGAGTGAGTTTAAAAAATGAGTAATTTTTAAAAGAGTAATTTTGAATTTACTAAAAGTCTTTCTCTAAGCAATATGAAGACATCTATGATTTTTTTATGTGAGAAACAAAAAATTTTTATAACAGGTGTCAAATTGCATTCCTCTACAGTTAGAGATTAAGGATACCTTAATTTTGTAGAGCTAACATCATGAAAGTTTTAATATGCAATATAGTCTCTGTTTAACTACAATGACAGGTGTAATCAATTGAACATTGTCAAAGTTAATTGCAGCCTGAATGGTCCAGGATGCCACACTTCATGTCAAAGTTAATTTGAATCTTTTTAAAAAGGTATGTTGTGTTTTCTATTGGTTGAGTCTTCTTCAAAGTATGCTTTTCCAGCTGAAATCTTTTCATTGTCAACAGGAATAAAATAATGTACTTTACATGGCCTGATGTAGCACATCACCACTGTACCTGACAACTAGAAATTTAAACTGACAAGATCATCTTAAAAGAATCATAGGGAAAGTGAACTTTATACTAAAAGTATGACCAACAAACTCTGATGTGGTCTTGGAAACATGGGGGAAGTTTTCCTGTTTTACATACCTCTGTTCTTATTTTTCTATTTAAGGATCATGATTTTCCTTTTATTTATAGTTTCTTAGAGACCTTTGAGAAACCAAACTATTAGAAGCAGATGCAATCAGTTAAAAACATGTAGAGACTTATACAACCCATTATTTTGGTTCTACTTTCTATAATTAAAGAGGAATATGAGTCTCCCTTTGGAAACTGAGAAGAATAAAAAATAGATACAAGACTATATACTGGGTTATTTAAAATTTACTTCCTATATAAAGATGATGATCCTTTTCCCTGTCTTAATGAGAATAAACCTTCTCTTCATTCATTCACATAACACTGACACTATCACCCACTCAACTGGCACACTGGAAGAGACATTTATATCATTATGTAATCACTCAGTAAATTTGCTCATGTATATATGAAAATATATTTGAATAAACCCATTTATGTCCATCTTTGAAACTTCCTCAGCCCATATAATCATTATTGTCTAACTTACATACTAATAGTTATGTTCAATAAGTATTTTGAACTGTCTATTTCTTGGAACATGTCAAGAATATATTTTTTCACCCTGCTTGAAGGTAGGCATAGCCTTCTTCATTGGTCAGTGAGATGTAAATGGAAAAAATGTGTATACATTCAAGTAAAAATTTTTAAGGATATATACAAATTTTCATCTTCTTTATGCTTTTGAAACTGAAAAGTTCAGTAATGGGGTTTCCCTCTTTCCGATCCAGGGAGTATGACATGGTATATTAAACTTAAGGACCACATGACTCATTCTGGTTAATGAAATATGAGCATAAACAGAATATATTCTAGGATCTTCTTCTTCCCTCTACTACCCTTTCAAGAAATAACAATGAAGTAAATGGTCCTATAGCTGGTCACATGGCCTGACTTGAGAAATTAATACCAGACTCCTGAAAAGCATGGGAAATAGAGAAAACGAACCTATTCAAAGTTATGAATTGATTTAATACAGAATCTTCAAAGCAAGCAAAGGTGCTTGATATACAAATCAAAGGTAAATGATAAATCAAAGGTAAATGATATACAAATAAACTGATTTGTAAATTCTTTATCAAAATATGAAAACAAGAAATCTGAGAAATTGTAGAAAACAAAATCAAGCACTGTATCTGCCAGTTTTATTACAGGAATGAAAACTTAAAAAAAATTCTTATGATATTCATCATATTGACAGATAAGAACATAATCTGCTACCTCAAAAGGTATAGAGAAAGTATTTGATAAATTTCAGGAACCATTAATGATAAAATACCTAATAACTGAGGAGGAAAAGGAGTCATTCATTCATCTACCAATATACTACAACAAAGCTTTATTGTTGAAAGTGCATTCAATCAGAAGTAACTTAAAAGACCAAATATCAACACATCTACTTGATATTTTACTGGTAATATTAGCAAATGGCAATAAAAGTGAGACAGACAAAAAGATAGATGATTAGTCAAGGGAAACAAGACTATCAAAGTTGTCATTACATATGGTAGATATGTTTTCATAGATGACAAAAGGTCAGTTAACAGTGGATTTAGCAAAATAGACTTATTAAAATTAACATGTGTGGTAAGGTGGTTGGTTATAAGATCAAAATAAAAATGAATTTATTGACAACTATAGCAGCAATAGCCAACTGTATACGCTTAGTCAAATCCTGTAAACTAATTCTATATTCTGTTGATGAAGCTGCAATTCTATTACTACCAACTCCCACCCCAATTTCCTCCCAATAATCTGTTGATGAAAGTTGCAATTCTATTACTAATTTCCCTGAAATGATATATATAGAAAATAATAGTATTTATTTAGCAACTTATGATAGATGGGTAAGATTACTCTGGGAACCAGTCCAGAATTACTTGAAGTTGAGAAAGTATTTTTATAGACATTAAGTTAACATGTAGAACTATTCAGTCAGCATCAATGAAGCTATTTTTAATAGACTTGATTAAAATTATTTTAATTACATATATACCTGTCACCTGATACACTGTTTTATCTACATACTCTACTTAGAATTGACAGAATAAGTGTATAACTAACTTCTACTGCAGTACTGAATAGATTTGTAAAATCACTTATTTGTTTCCCCCCAAAAAAATATATATCTATATATATTTATTTATTTATTTGCCAGATATGAAGGACTGGAGCAAACATTGTGGGCAATTAATATGAACCAGGTTTAGAATGCTGATTTCAACACCTTTAAGATAAGGTTTCAAATTTCAGTGTTTTGTTAACATTAAGTAGTTTCAGGATGGAGCAGAAAAGAGTATTAAAGTTTGCCAATTATTTTATAACTTTTGGTAGAAAACTTGTCTTGGAAAAAAACCTGAACATTTCTTTCAAACTAGTTATAGCTTTATAAAAACTAATCCTTCTTTATCTAAGAGAATATGATTTTTATCTTAATACCACTTCATCCATGGCTTAAGGTAGAGATATATGTATAAAATATTAATGAAGAAATAATACACACTCAGGATTCAAATTCATGATGTTTCAAAATCAGCCTCCTTCATCTCCCCACCGCTCTCTTATTTCTTACTATTCGAAAGAGTTCAACCCATGTCAGAGCTTTTTTCTCATCTATTTAGAAAGTAGAAATTCCTGTTTGCTTGCTTCATTTACCTGCTTATTTTTGGTCCCCATTTATCATTATTTTTAACAGTTGTCAGCATTAAACATGATTCGCCACTCAGTCAACTCACACAGCAAATGCAAATCCTTTTGAATTTCACTTGCAAAATTTCTGGACTTCCCCAGTCATTTCAGTTTTGCTTTATCAGCAACACTTGATGTTTGCCATTAGGGAACATTCTCATTTTTTTTTGTTTTGTTTTAATGGAAATAGAAACTAAAGCTGGCATGTTCAATCAGACTTGATTCTCCACTGTTTTAGAAACTGGAACACATATTTCATTAGCTGCATTCAAGAACACTAAGAAGACTTTAACCTGTGATAGGTAATATGAATAACAATGCATATTTTGATCCAATTTTGGGGGGACAACATGGGAAGAAAGCATCTATATGCAGTTCTTTAGTTTGTTTATTTACTGATCTATTGTATCATTTAACTGAGTGTTTATCTTTTACTGTCATTTGATTTTATTTCTGAAAATAACAATTTAGTTCACATTTCTTTGTGACTATTCAAATGTTGTTATCACTTAGAAATTCAATGGACTTTTAATGATAGTAAACTCTCCTTGAGCATCAAAATCAAATTATTTTATCTCCTTTCCCATAGATTGCAGTTATTTATACACATAAAGGCATTATTTCCAGAGCTAGTTGAGGCACAAAACCACATAGTCACAGATTTATTTTTCCTTTCAATATAAAAAGTAGTAAACATTCATATAAAATGAAAGCCAATATTCTCAGTAAAAGTGGATGGTAAAACCAAAATTATAAAATTTCTTTCACCTACTTAACATCCATTTTAAACAAGCCAAAAAAATTTGATTAACAGCAACATTTTCATATATCCCCAAACCATACATTTAAAAATGTAAAATGTACAAAGTTTTAAGTGTAAAAAATATTATTCAGTTAAAAGCAATTTGGGTGAAAATAAATAGTTCCCCTTTTGCCAGTTTTCATTCCTCCCAGGTACATTCTGTTGAGGCTGTTGTTAAGGAAGGCAGTCATTTCCTGAGTGACTGTCATATCACTGGTCGTATCACTGATATGGTCATATTATAACACATGTGATCATATAATATGTCATATCATACAACATTTGGTTATATGATATGGTAATATCATACCACATTGGACCATTTTCCTTCATCTCATTGGTCAAATGTGGCTGTATGAGTCTGGAAAGAGAAGAACCACAATTCTGTGGTTCTAGATTGGTCTAAAGACAAATCATGATCCTCTGCTTGGATCTGAGATCTGCTATATTATCTTTAGAATTAAGCTGAGATTCTTTTTATGAAGAGGGAAAGCATGTAGATCAACTGTGTGATTCTGTGTCCATTATACTGTTTCTTCTCCTAATTAGGGAAAAAGAACTAGATATGTACTTTTGTCTCATTCCTCTTTCTAGTGGGGAAGATAACTGCCTTGAATGTAATATTATTGACAAAGAAGCAAACTAGCTGTCTTCAAATATATTTGATATTTTCAGTCCGATATAGTACCACTTTATGGTAAAGAATAAACAGTATGGAAAGGATTTTATATATATACAGATGCCAAGTAGCCATTAATAGAACCCACTGGGGGATAAGAGTTATGCTATGGATCAAACCTTTTGTGAAGTAATGGGAAACGTTATTAAATTAGCAGGCAGAGAATCTAAAGAGGGAAAGTTAGATGTAAGTTTAAGGAGGTTATTGATGAATTCGGCTGACTTGAAGCAATTGTGTTAAAGGGAAAGGGTGGGGAGACGGTATATCCAGAGGAGTCAGTTTCTCTTCCCTCCAGCTTTATTGAGATTAAGCTGACATGTAATCAATCTGTGTATGCTGAGTATATAGCATGTTGATTAAATACACTCATATATTGCAATAGGATTACCATAGTAGCGTTAGCCAACACCTCCATCACACTATAAAAAATGCTATTATTTTCTTGTTGTGGGAACATTAAAAGTCTCATTTCTTGGTAATTTTCACACATACAGGACAGCACTTTTACCTATCTTCTTAAAGCTGTGTTTTAGATTCCCAGAACTTTTTTGTCTTCCCATTGGAAGTCTGTACCTTTTGGCAAACATAGTACACCAACACCCTACCTCTGGCAACTATCTGCTCTTTATTTCTACCAGCTCTACTTTAGATTCCCTATTTTCCTGATTCTCATACAAGAAGCTCTATCCTCTAGTAAATTGTATCAGAATCTCAAGGGAGTGAGAAAGGAATGTAATAGCATCTGTATGCATTGATAAATAATCAAGAAAAGTTCATGTGAGAAAAAGTTGTGTGGCATTTATAATGAGAACATACTTGACATGCTTAGAAATTAAGGCACTAAATAAGATGGGTCATAACTAGAAAGAAAGTATACATGAAATAATTATGTTGAGCAATGCAGTATTGATGTTATTGGCACTTAGCTGCGTTTAAGTAAACTGTTCGTTGATATGATTTTCAATGAACTTGAAATGCATTGTTCCCTGACAAGAAGAATCTATATAAAGTCTCTGATATTGCAGTGAATTTATTGTTATTAATGATCCAAACAGGAATAGAGTTCATTTGAACTCCCATTTGCTGCTGAGTAAGATAGCCAATCTATTTAAAACTATATTATGATTGAGTGGTTATAGCTGAGAGAACTGATTAGGAACTACTTCAACATGGAAAATGAAGAACTCATTACGCTAATTTTCTGCTAACAGGCCTTTTGAGCCCTTTTAAACAGCACTAAGTTGTCATGGTGATGGCAAAAGTTAACGGTGGATCAGGTGAAAATTTTGACCTGACTCTCTCAAGCAGTTAACAAGGTTATTCTGCTACAGAATTGAATCCACAACTTTCTGGAGCTTGCAAAGACAGAGATCATTGTTAGTATAAGAGATACAAAATGAAAGCAGCTCCTTATCCTTTTGAAGACTGACTTGTTGTAGGGTAAATGAGTTTTCAGGGTTGTCCTTGTCATTGGCCCCTCTGATCACTATTAACAGATTTGCACCCTTCTCATGATTGTACACACCTGGCCCAGGGGGTGTGCACATGTGTTAGTGGGTATACCTGGGCCTAGGAGGTGACAAAGGAAGGAGATAATGAGGATAATCCCAGAGAGATGTCAGAGAAAGTGGTAAAGATTCCTGGGAGGTGGGAGGCTCCCTTCTCTGCATGGCCCATACACGTGTCTTTCAATGATCTTTGGTTCTTGATTTTTTGGATGGAATTATTTACTCTAATGTCTTTTGTAAGGTTTGTGTTATTGCTTAGTCAGTATTTGGACAACATTTATTTTGAGGCATTATCATTTCATACCAAAAACTACAAGTAAATATTTCTTCTACTTTTGAAATTCATTTATTCTTCAGTTTACTTGCAAATTACATAACTGTGTTCAAGGTTGAAGCCTCAGTACCCTCTCTTCTCTCTTCTCTACCACATAGAAAAATGTAAAAATATTTCATGAAATAAGACTAAATTAAGTAAAAAAATCTATAAGCCTTTTTGATGAAACATCCTTGATTATTCAAGGAATCTATGCTATAATGTTTATTAATTTACAACATAATTTAACAACTTGTTAAGATTAAGATGCATTTAACATCATTCACATATTCTGTATCTGGTCCTACACTCTAAATGTGGTTTATATTAACTCACTGGGAGTGGTTCAAAGAAAGTGTTTCAAAGAGAATGATTTTTTCTTAAAAGATCACTAATGTAGAAGAGATCAAAAGGGCTTACGCAAAATCTCAAAGGATTTTCCTCTAGAGGATGGACATTAATGTTTATCCAAGAAAAATCTGAAACCATACTTAATATAAGCAATCTCACTGTCCTAGCGTATGGGCTAAACCGAAGGTCAACTGCATAAGCTATGTGTTTACAAAATATGTATTTCTTGTATGGGATTTCTATCATTGCACTTGTGATCCTTCACCTATAATAACAGCATAATCGAAGGGCTTTTCTGCAAATAAAATAAAGCCTTGTACTTAACCCCCAGCTACCATATTTAAACTTGTTGAATTTATGAAGTTGGGCAGAGCATGAACTTGTGCACATAAGGTGACAAATATAAATCCCTTCATCTAAAATATGTCCATAGGTCTTGTTCATTTACATCACTACAGGAGTGGTTTCTTCAACCTCAGAAAACTTTTAAAAATACTGTCAATCCTCTTTCCCCATGTCTGATCACAGTTTTTCAAAAAGACCTTATTAGATTCATTACATTCAGATGCTTCAAGGCTAGTGGTACTCAAGGATCTCCATTAACTTTTCCACTTTTTATCCACATACACTTTTTCTCTGAATTGCTGGGTGTCCTAAATAATGTCCTCCCCAAGAAGTCTGTTGATTTCTGCCTTTTTGGATTTTCTAATAATATTCTCTGCACCTTAAATGAACTACCCTTTTCTTTCCCACTAAAAAAAGTTGTGATACTTTCCTGATCTAAAAATTGTAGTTAGCGCTGCCAGCAGTAGCTAAACAAAATGTGCCACAAATAAAACGGAGTATATTTAAGCTTAAGAGAACTTACTTAAGGCTGAGTTGATGACACCAAAGAATTCTTCTAAACTAAAAAAAAAAAAAAAAACAGATTTTTGGTGCCGGGCATGGTGGTGCATGCCTGTAAGTAGCAGCCTAGGAAGCCATGGCTGGGGCCAGGGATTGCAGTTTGAGTCCCATCAGGGGCACATAATGAGACCTAGTTCCAAAAAAAAAAAAATACAGCTGGGCGAGGTGGTCCGTGACTGTAATTCCACCTACCTGGGAAGCTGAGGCTGGGGATTGCTTAAGTCTTGGTACCCTGGGCAATGAGACCCTGCGGTTCCACAGGAAAAAATGGCAAGATCTAGTCTCAATATATATTTTAATGGATTTTTTGTTATTTTTTTAATATAACCTTTATAACTTTGCTACATAGTGACTTACATATGATTGTGTTCAGTGTTTCTCTAGCACTTTATTCACATATATGCTAACATTACTTAACAAAGTATGTTTTAAACTCGTTCAAATATTTTAAAAAATGGTAACATTACCAGTGATGGCATATGTTAAAATCCATCTTCATGACTGAAAGGAGGCTATTAAACTTCAACCATGATCAATGATTTTGAAACAGTGAGACATTTTTCAAATTGTACTCAAAGACCCTCAGTAATAAAATAAGAATAAAACACTTAGTTTTCACATTACTATTTTTGCAGTCTTAACATGTTTATAGTATAAGATATATTCAATTTTAAAGAATAAGAAACTGTTTAAAATAAAACTTACTTGTATTATTATAATTCTTAAAAATAACATTGTTAGTCTTTCACTGTATACCCTTCAGAAAGATAGAACTTAAGCTAAAAATTCTTTCTATATAATTATCTGTTACCTATATTTTGTATGATATTATTTGCACAGACTAGTGGAAAATCAACTTCTCCTACTCATTGATTTATGAACACCCTCATATGTTGATACATATACATTTATACTTTAAATGACTTTCTAGTATTTTATTGTATGAATATGTGATGACTAATTTGATATCTTATTTGGGGATATTTAGTTTGAATCTGCTTTACGTAGGTTACAAGGAACATGTTCAAAATTTTATTTTTGTGTCATTTATTTCTGCATAATATATTTCTATACATGAGTGTGTTTAATATGTAAGTTCAGATGAGATTGGGCATGTTCAGGTTGGTTTGGCCATAGACATTATAATAAGTTCATGTTTTAGCTTTTGCTATTCTCAAAAACATTTCCCAAAAAGTGTTCCACTATATACTCCTAGTAGAAGTATATCATATAGACATACTAGACTCATGTAATTGATAATCCTTCTGTACCTATTGGGATGGGTTATAATCAGATTACATGTCATTTCAATATACAATATATATAAAAATGAAGATATTTTAGTCTAATTTTTGTACTGAATCTTTGAAATCTGTATTTTATACATTTACCTTGTCTCGATTCAGATTCTGAATTTTAATCACAAATATTTGATTAATCATTAGATTTAATTTATAATTTAAAAAGTCTATTTACATAGTCAGGTTATTCAGAACATATTTAATAGTTTCCCAATAGCTGAATTGTCAATTCTTACATTTCAAATTAATTTCAAGTTAAACTAATATTCAATCTAGGCACATTGCAAGTGTCAGCAGCTACATTTGGCCAGGGACTACCATATTCCAGGGTCTCAGATCCTTAGTATCCTCACAAGACCCTACATAATTCAGTCTTCTGACTTCTGTAACTCATTTCTCACCACTTTCCCCACTCCCCTCCACCCTTCTAGTTTTCCACTCTTTATGGAAGGCTGCAGGCATCTGGAGTCTGTAGTAATTATTTTTTGGACCCATGTTCTCCTCAAATATTATCAGGCAGTTGCCTCCTTAGCATAGTAGGTAGCACGTCAGTTTCATCTAATATCATCAGGGGCCATTATTACTGCTACATATCTTTGCTGCTATATCCCCTGTTCAGTGAGAACTTCCATGACCATTGCTACTTCCTTCTCACTTCTCTATCATCCTTATCTGACTCTATTTTCTCCTCATACTGATATCCTCCTGTCATTGTCTCCCCTCCCATAGAATTGGCATGCGGTGTGAATACTGGAGCATAGACTCACTGCTGTATCACCAATGACTGACACATAGTATTCAGATATGAAAGCTCCTTTATAATTCCTATTTATAAGTAATTCCTGTGTGTACATCTCTTTGTATTTATGCATAGATACTACTTTCCTTCCTTCTCTTCTTTGTCTCCTTTTTGCCTTTATTTTTCATTATAATCATTCATTCGTCTTAAGAACCACTTTCTTCTACCCTGTGCATCATTGTAACTCTTCTATCAAACTCTAATTTTCAATGTTGGTTCAGTAGGTGAAAACACTTTCTTTTCAAATATGGGCTTTGCTTTGCCAACCCCAGGCATTCACATAAACATACTGAATAAAGGCTACGAAACAGAGGCACCACCATAAAGTCTAAGTGATTTAAAGCAATTCATTATCATTTGCTCCATTAAACAAAAATAAGTTATCCTGAAAATGGATTTCAGAATAGATAATAATTGAAGGGTGATGCTTATATACAGGGTGGTGTTAGCAGTTTTACAAAATAAATACTTGACTCTGAAGATATCAATGAAAATTGTATTAGTAGGATTAAAATTTAAGGATCAGATTCTCAATAGCTTTATCAATAATTTATCAAAAAACTTAGTTCATATTTATAAATGTTACAAACACTGGTAATTTAGCATAATGCAAAAATTGAATTACAATAAAATATTCTCAATAATAGAAAAACAATCATTTTTAGATACTTTTGCTGCATCTGATACATTATCTGCTATCTTTAGATGTGTTTCTCACAGATAATGTGGACATTAATAAAATTTAAATGAATAAAACACATTTTAAAATTACCATACTAAGGTAAGTTTACATTTTCAAACCTCTTGAGAGACAGCAAAATTATTGTCCTCCAGAGATAATCTTCTCATTTGTCCATTTTCTTAATAATATCTGGAGTGAATCCACCAAGCTCTCAACAGGGTAATGTTGTAATGTCTTCCTATGGCTACCACTGCCTTTGTTATTTCAGGATGAGTTTCTCTAATGCTTTCTAATTAAATTTCTATTTGAAGACTCTCAAGGGAGTCAGGTCATAAAGCTGCTCATTTGTAGTGAAATGGAGCATATGGAATGTGTAATGTTGGTCTTGGTGTCTCTGGAATAGCTCATTATTTGCTTCAGTGTTGAATTCAAGATCCAGCTAAATTCCATTTTAACATAGCTCAAGAATAACCAGATTAAAGGGAAAATTAGAGTTGCACAGCATACCTTGTGTTAAGTTCTGTGGTATCAGTCAGTTGGTTATTAATGCTCTCTTCCATATTTATCTGCCTGGTAAGCTTCTAGTAACCCTTCAACACCCAGGGCAACTGCCATTTCCTCTGGGAAAACTACTCATATTTTCACATGCATTTAGTTGCTCCTTATTCCACGATACAACAGGTCTTTTTTTTTCAGAGCTCTGTGTATAGTATCTCAGACATTTGTTTGAACCTACTTATCTACTTCCACCGGCTACAAGTCTACACATTCTTAATTTTTCTTTTCTCACCTAATCGGTCACCAAATGCATTTCATTCTATCTTTAGTGTGTGTGTGGGCTGAATAATGTCCCCATAAAGATGCTCACACCCTGACCTCACTGTTCGGTGTGGACACGCTCTGTAAACCTGTAGTGCTTCAATTTGTTTGCATGTAAACTGGGGTTTATAGAGGTTATACCTACCTAAAAGAATTGTAGTGCGGGTGCTTACACATAGAGTGCCTGACAGGAAGTAAGCACTCAGGCAAGCTGTCATTGTGAACTGTAGTTCCTTGGTTGCATTTGTTTTTCTTTTGAACTTTGCATAGTGCCCTATGAGTGCTAACAGTACTCACAATTGCCAATATGGAAATTGAGGTTTAGAAAGGATAAGTGAGATGAGAGAGCTTAGAAACTGAGAAATCTGGTTTGAAGACATGTTGGTTTACATTATTTATATATTGAATGCTATATTAGTCTACTTAATTAACTTAGATCTTTTTGTTTTAATAATATATATTTTTACTGAGAAAGTTTTGTTTACATTTGCTTTTGGGTGTTTCTCCCCCCTCCCCCATCCCACCCCCTTGGACTCTCCATCTCTTCTTTCACTGCCATTTATCGTTTAATTTTTAGTCCCTTGGGTTCTTCCTCTTCTTTCCTGTCCTTTTGTCCTCTGTGGATGTGGTTTCCTGGGACACAGTGGCCTGTGCTTAGTTTTCCAAGTGGCTTTTTGCTGCTGGTCACCAGTTCACACATGATTGTGTTTTTTCAGTGTCTCCTCCTTCTTTCTGGTTAGCTGCTCCGGCCCATCTTCTGTCATATTTTGCTCCTTCTTTGTTTTGTAGTTCTGGTGCTGGCATTGGGAGTGTTTCTCCTGGCCAAAGTTTGTGCACCAATTTTTTTGATCGAGATAGCCCTGGCAGATGGTTGGTTCAGTTTGTCGTGGGGCTACTGCCTGTGTCTGTGGCTTTCCTAACCCCCTAAAGTGGGAGGGTCCTTTGATCATGCTGAAGGCATCTCTGAAGGGAAATTCTATTCCCATTGTTGTAGATCTCAGTGGTTGTATCTGAGGTAGTTCGTCCCTATAATCAGTCTTACAAGTCCTGTGTGCCATGGATCTGCATGTTAGTTGTTCGGGAATACTTTGTTTTTCATTGTATCCATGTGCAACTGCT
Organism: Uropsilus gracilis; assembly: GCA_004024945.1. Taxonomy (NCBI): domain Eukaryota; kingdom Metazoa; phylum Chordata; class Mammalia; order Eulipotyphla; family Talpidae; genus Uropsilus; species Uropsilus gracilis. The sequence goes on from PVHY01000200.1 coordinate 211,687, forward strand.
GTTGAATCACTGATTTAGTTGCTTCTGGTGAGGGTTGGCTGGCTTTGGAGAAGACCGGAGGGAATGACCTCTACTACCCACTACCCTCCACAAATCCGGCCCCCCCCCCCATGCCAGTCTGTGAGTCCAGCAGGGGAGGGCTGAACCAGGCATGTGGGCGGGGCTATCTTCCCACCTTCCCTGGCCACCGGGTGACCTGGGGGGGGGCACCTCTAGCCACTCCCTGCCACTCTGGCAGGCGGCAGGGCCCCCACTACCTTGTATTCCCCGAACCCAGAAAGGAGCACTGCAGGCTGGATGGCTGGGAGCTCAGTGTCTGGGAGCATGGTTGAAACGGGCATGTAGGTGGGGCTACCCCCACCTTCCCCAGCCACTTTATGGTATGGTGACCAGGGTACCCCCAGCAGCTCCCCACCGCCCTGCAGGAAGCAGGGTCCCCCCTACCTTGCACACCCCAATCCCCAAAAGGAGCATGGCAGGCTGGATGGCTGGGGGCTCAGTCAACTTAGATCTTTTTTTCAGAATTTGGTATTTATCAAACTGTCAAATATTTATATGTATTAAATAGCATGATCTCTTGAAGAATTGATGGGATTTGGGGGAGGAGGAATCAGAGTGATAAACTTCCCAAGAGAATAATCACATAAGCTACTGACACTAAGGAGAGAGTGTGTGTGGGTGTACATATGCATATATATACACATATATACACATATATACTCATATATATATCATATATATATACTGAATTATGGACTCAAACTGAAATATTATTATTCTGATATTAATCTTCAAATCCTTCTTAAATTTATAGGATAAAATAGTCACACCCTTTAAGAAGTCTTTTAAATAAGGTGAAGTTGAACAGATTGCTGGATAATAAACCAAAATCAAAGTAAAATTTTTCCAGGGAGAAAAGAAGAGTTGGTTTAAGTATAGTGGGTCTATTATTTCTTTGCATCTGAATTTATTTTTAATGAACTCATTTACTCCAGCTTTATGAATTTCATTTGAACACATTTACACAAAATTTGCTAAACTTAGACTTCATGAATTAAGTTTAATGTGAGACCTAGCAAGGTGCAGGAATGTAACATTAATGTTATGTCACCAGTGCCTTATTGTTCATTCATTCATTTAACCAAACATTTTTTATTTCTCTTTATGGGACAGAAGCTCCTTAGACCTTGAGTCACAGAAGAGAACATGAAGGTATAAGACAGATTATGTACATTGCATAATAATCAGAAGATATAGCCATTAAATAAATGTTACATGGTGTTGTCTAAAATAATGTCTATTTAATGTTACTAGTTTATTGGCAAATATTTACTTTATGTTTTATGTCATCAAAACTTTGTAAAAATAATTTGGGGAGATATTTTTATGTGACAGAGGGAGAAATTGAGAAATCCATATATTAATAATCATTCCAAATTTACACAGGTAGTAGTCCTCAAAACCAGTGTGGAAACATGTGCCCAGAAATTCAGTTCAAATTTCATGCAATTTGTATGGCTATCGTTTCAATTACTTTTACATATGATGCCTAGTAGTAACATTAGTGTGCTGTCTCTATGTACATCATAATACTCGAACAAGCTAGCATGCTTTAGTACATATTCAGATCTACTCTGAATAGGATATTGACATTTTAGAAACCTTACATAATTTTGAAAAAGTGACTAGTGGCAAGAGGTGTAGTAGCTTTTCTTTCTCTATGCACACAAATTCTATTTAAAATCTATTACACTAACAGTATGTTTCCTTTGCTTTTATACATTGTATGGCTAGATTCCTTTTAGTGTACATATTCCTTAAGCATTGCATGTTAACATAAACAGAAAGTGAATTTGCCAGTCTTAAGAACTATGAGAAATAATTATCTGTTGTTTAAGACACTCAGTGTTTGATCTCTTGTTAAAAGATCCTGCAAAGACTATAGTAAACACAAGACTATATGTAGTTTTCTATAGTTGTTTTTTCTTCTGGTTATCATTAAAAGAATGATAAATGGTTATAATATTTTTTGTTATTTTCAGTACTCTAGGAGGGACTTCTTATAATTCACTTTTCTATTTTCACTTTGTTATTTAAATTAGCTGGTTATTAACATTTATTATTTAGGTTACTTTTGTATAAAAATCAATGTTTTATGAGCACTCATACATCTTTATTTTTTTGGAAAAAAATGACAGTTTCATTAGAGAATAGCTGGTGGTAGATTTTGTGTCATTGTATTTGTGTGTGTTCACTTTTACTTAGTTTTTGGCAAATTGCATTGCAAAGACTTGTGTCAATAGTATTGTCAAATTTGAAAAGTGCTAATCTGCTAAGTGTACAATGTTATTAAATTTTACTTTGATTTGCATTTAATTTTCACTAAGAATGTGACTAAATTTTTTCCTTTTTTGCCCTTTTTAGATTTCATATCTTTAAATTTCCTGTTGATCTCTTTGCCTAAGTTTCCAGTAATTACTCAGCATTTCCTTAATGACTGAATTCATGACTTTAAAAATATCTCAAGTCAATTTTATAACCAAATCTCTGTAAGATCTTTGCTACTACACAAGTGGTATTTAACCTGTGTATAAAACATCTGTGTCTCCAAGATACAACTCCAAGTATTAAAAATTGGAGTGTCCATCTTTTTTAATTCCACCCCATAGTTTGTCTTTCTTAATCAAAGCTTGTACCAATTCAGAGACTGAAAGAGAAAAATATTAATAAAATGAGCAGAATCTCTGTCACCTTTATTGAAATTGTAATAATAATGTTATATATGTGTCAGCATTGTAATGACCTTGACTAATGGAAAGATGGGGGCAGCTGAGATAGGGTGACATAGGTTATCTATTAAAAATAGACCACTTATTAATGAAGACACCGAGACATGTGATCGGCAAGGACAGATAACAACCTGGCTGTGTTGAGAGCCGTTCATATCAAAATTAACAGGTGGTGCTGATAACAGATGGGAACCTCTAAGAGATCTTGACTTGAGAAGTGGCAGCTCCCCTCCCTGCAGATGAACAGCTCCTCTCCAATTGAAGAATCCAGTTCATGCTATATGCCAGACTCCTGAACTTTGCCAGGAGGTTGGTTACCTTCTCATTTTTCCCAAATTGAATTATAAGTTAATATTATTAAAATGTGAACCTTCTCCCTATAAGTTCATGTTGTGATGATACATATTTGACTTTGAGTCATAAATGAGGCTTCAGGCATTATGGCATCTAGCAGGCTAGAGACTGAGAACCAGATAAAACCATCTCCCTCCTCTCTTTTACCTCTCCCCTGTGGCTTGTTGTGATGCAGGTTTCTCTTCCGGCTCCTGTGGAATTGCTGACATGACACTACAGGGAGACCTTAGCAGCAGGAGCAGATCAGAGAGACAACCCCTGCTGCTCCTGCTTCATATTGGTGACCACATCCCTGCACACTTCCCTCAGCTCATCCAACACCACCATGACTCCTCTTGCAGAGGGCCCTGGAGTGCTTTAAGTCACATTTATTATTCATCCAGTACTATGATTCACAGTCCCTGCCGGAAATGATATCAATTTATCTCTATCTTAGTTTTATATTTTGCAAAGGAACATGGTTTTGTCTTTTTTAAAATGTGGATTTGGAATAATAATAATTTACATGAATCAAAACTCAAAGGTACAAAAGAGAAAAAAAAGGAAATTGTCCCTCTCACTTCTATATCATCCCTTTTCCCTTCAGGCAACCAATAATTTTATGTGGAATTTAGCACTATTTTTTTAAAATCAGATTTATCCCCATTTTTAAAGAAATATCCTTCTGTTCGTATGGGTTTTATGTAGTGGTAGCCAGAATAATGGCCAAAAAATTGCCCATCTCTAAACCTGTAGAGCATATGCTGGACTATATTTACTGAAATAAAGGGATTTTGAAGATGTAGTTAAAGATCTGTGCATCAAGATAGATTATTTTGGATTATACAGGTGGTTCTGATCTGATTGTATGAATACTTACAGGGAGAAAATCTTTCCAAGAAAGAGTAGAGCTACTAGTGGGAAAATTTTGGAGAGTGATATAATGTTGCTGACTTTGAAGATGAAGGAAGTCATGAGTCAAGGAAAGAGAGTGATCTTTAAAGTCAGAAAAAACAAGGAAACAAATTCTTTCTTAGGTTTCAGAAAGACATACAACTCTAACAACTCCTTGAGTTACCTCAGTAAAACCATGCCAACAACGGATCTACAGAGCTGTAATACATTTGTGTGGTATCAAGTCTCCAAATTTGGCTAAGTGGTTGCAGTGGCAACAATAGAATGCTAACATAATATACATGTACCTGTGACCAATTTTTATAAAATGAACTCATTCCATATCCATATATAAAGGGCTTGCTCAGGTTAAAAAAAAAATCCTAAGTTCATACCCTTGCAAAAGCACCAGTTCCCACACATATCAATGAAAATGTTGGGCAAATTTTAAGAAATGGAATTATTTATTCATGGGAATATACATTTTATAAAGAATTCAGTGGGAATGTGCATTTGACTAATATTTCCAAGTAAGATTTCATAGACACTGTTTTCATTTATACTCTCTGTCTGAAAGTCCTGTCTCTACATACCCTTGCTCATACATTATTACAAAACATTATCTTTATCTACTTGACAGTAGATAAATGGAATTCTAATTGGAATTCATATATCTCTGGCGTGAGTGAATTTGAGAATGTTTCCTATGTTTAAATTACTTGTTTTACCTCCCTTCATCTTTTGCCTTTTTCTCCTCCCAACTATCTGTTCATCTTTTTTTTCTATTGTGTAAAAAACATTTTTTATAGATATGAAAACCTTTTATATTGCCATAAGAAATGTTTCTCTTCTTTTGACTTCATTTTGGAAGCTTTGTCAATGCAGATCATAATATATATATATGTGTGTGTGTGTGTGTATATATATATATATATATTTATATATATATATATGCCATGAAATTTATCAACTTTTTAAGGAAAATAACAATATAATTTTAATACCTTCACATACTATTTAGTCTTATGATTTTAAGATTTATATCTTGTTATATTCTCTTATGCTTCAAGTTGTAAAATATATTGACTTTTTTTCAGAATACTGCCTTGTTATAATGCCATTTACTTATTAAATACTCCCCATCTGCTTTTAATATGCTTCTTAAAAGTGATTTCCATTAAAACCAAAGTTTTCAAGTATAAGAATGGATATATTACAAATAGCTGAGTTTTTGCTCTCAGTTCATTAAGACTTTTAGCTTGTAAAAAAGACATATATTTTCTGCATTTTTATGGACAGATAATTTAGCCTATCTGCAGGAGATGCAGTGGACCCTGAAAGGACAGACTGTCCAGCTAATGCCAGTCTCTCCAGAGCCCTTCTTGACCCCAGAAATCTTTCTTCAGGAGTCATTCCTCTTCCTTCTGTTTTAATCACTGTCGGATTTTACTGATAATCATGGTTGTCTTACACTCTAGACACAGAGCAGAAAATATGACTTATGTGGGTCTAGTCATAGAAAGTAATTTATCCTTCTGGCAAATTCTTCTTGGGCACATTCCCAGACTGTCTGGACTTTCATTAAAACTCAGCACCCCAAGTTTCTTTCCTCTGCCACTTCTTTTTAATATATTACAAGAGAGCAAGGAAGAAAAATATATATCTCCCATAATTCTGTTTCTTGCCTTCTCCTAATTGGGTTTAATGATTCATTCAAAAAAGCTTGATGAACCATCATCATAAAGAGAAATAAGCATTGGATTACAAAATCTTAATCATTCCATTTTAAGATGTAGAAAGATTGTCCTCTCATCCTATTGCAGGGTAGGCTAAGGGGCAACCTGCGGCCCCCAAACCTCCCTGATTTTGAATAGATTCTTCCATGAACTGTATTAAAATAAAAGATACTATCATGCACATGACCTTCAAAGGAAAGGAACTTTAATACAATGGGTGTACAATAAAGAGAAGAGGAAAACAAAAATACAATTTTCAAATCAAACGCCCCAAATTACCTCTCTCCTCATAGTTAAATGCCCAATCAAACAAGGTTGATCCAAAGTAGGGCCACTGAGGCCCTAAAACCTGCCACAAATCTAAGGTAACTTCTAGACGGGACCCATAGAAAAGGAGTAGAAGAAGCCCAGCACATCTGGAATGTTAAGAGCAAAATCATAATAAAATCTGCCATTGTTAACTTTCCTAGGGGTCTCTCACCCATGTCTGCTACAAGTGTCTCCTTCCATGTACCCCAAGTCCCTGGTACCACACCAAGGCTGAGAAGCAAGCTCAACTTTTTCACCTTCTCTCTTCCATGTGCCTCCAGATCTCTGTCATGCTCTCCATCCTTCCTCAAGAAGTCTCTTCTCCAGCCTCTTCTCCTCCCTGCCTAACTCTGCCCTACCTTAGGTAGAACAGACAATATCAGACCTCCTTTTTCCCTGGTAAAATCAGGTAACAAAAGAAGCAAAGCTGGAAACTTAACTGAACTTACAAGCAGGAGCTGCTGATCCTTTAAACCTAGTCACTATCCCAGTTTGTTCCCAGCCTGCAAATCACACTACCTTAAAAGAAGGCAAAGACAAAAATTTATCTACTAAAAAGATAAAATAAGCAAGAGTTATTGAGGGCACAAGGGACCCCTTTGGTTATCTTATCACACAATTCAGTCTCTTAAGTCCAAAAAGCTGCATGTGGATCCTTCAGCCACATGCATCCAAAAGAAAATGGTGTCTGCCCCACATTCAAGCCAACAGTGGGAAATTCGAAACAAAGAAACCAAGATAGCATCATTTGTTTTCCTCCAAAAGGCACAGCCCCAGCATTCTTCCTGCTTTAACCCTGAAGCAGGCCTAACCCACCAAGATTCACTTGGAACAGCAGCAGTAATCACTTCAGACATCATACAATGTGAACAGCAGCACTTCAAGGTCTCTAGACAATTATCAAACTTTATAGTTTGTAAGTCAAAGCAAATTTCAAGGCACCAAATTTCCAGATCAACTTACACAGGTCACAAGTTTCCCCAACATGCATCCCCAGGCTCCTCACCAACCTGGGTTGGGGATGGAAGCCCACAGCATGGCTTCCTTCCCTGCCCTGCTGCTGTCCATGACAGCTGCAGTTGCAGGGCTCCCAACCTCCTTGTTGCTTTGCTACTTTGTCCTTTCTTCAGCTATCTGCCCCTGCTCTCCAGTCATGCTGCTTCCTAAATCTCCCTCTCTGTCCCTCTTGTGAGAAACATTGACTTCCCTTCTCTGATTTTCTCCCCACCAGGGCACAATGACCCAATCCTAGTGCAGTGTTTCAAAGGTGGAGCCATGGACCCTTTATTACATCCTGATGTTTCCCATCTCCAACAATGGACAAATGAACTTTTCTAAAATAACAAAGAATAACTAAACTGAAGGACAATTCAAAAATTAATCAGACCTGTTTGCTTGAAGGTGTTTTCTCCCTGCCCCAATGAGGTCAGTTGGTCATCTTTGTATCCTAGGAATTAGTACAAGTATGGAGAAGATATTTAATAAGTGTTTACTTATAGATTAATAAATGCATAATTAGCCGCTACTTACAATTACTTACAGATATGATCCCATGCCTTTTGCTTAAGTGATCATTCATACAATTCTTTTGTATGAATTAATATTCCCCATCCCAGAAGATTTCAACTACTTATGTCTTTCCTGTGATGATGCAGTAACTTCTAGCTGTGTCTTCTCTCCACTGCTCAGGTTACCAATCACTCACCCGGACTATGAAAGTCATGACATCCTGGGCCACTTTAAGAGTCATTACTCCAGGAAGAAGACCAGTGTAGCATTTTCTGATTTTTTAGAATTTTACTAAAGGAAATTCCTTTTGGAACTTACCTTTTGCACTGCTAGTTCCCTTACTTGGATAAGGAAAATAAAATTGGCCTTACCCCCTTGATCTTGCCCATTCATCCCTGATAAGGAAAAGGTGATAAGAAAATCGTTTCTTAATTTATAGTCATCAGGTGCTTTAGAAAACAAGTAAACTCTAGTCAGAAGTTCTAACTTGTAAATATGACCTGAAGTGCTGTCTCAGCATTATTTGTGAAGAGGGACTTGGAAGAAATTAGATTTAGCATCCGCCCCTATAGTGGCAAGAGTTTTGCCAAAGTCCTGGTCCCAAATAAGGTTGTGACCCAAGCTTTTCGGAAAACTTTTTGATATAGGGCAGGAACCAGCAACAGCTGTGGTGGTCTCACTAAAATAGTCCAATCAGCAACGAGAGTGAAGGATGCGCCAATCAGACTCCAGGGTGGGATACCTTGAGGGTGGATTTAAACCAGGGCTGGAAGGAGCTGAAAAGAGTAGACTCAGCGTCTGAGAGAACTGCTCCAGCCCCAGGGGAGAAGAGAAGGCCTCCGTTGTTCTGGCCTCTAGAGAAGAGAGGGGGCCGTCAGCTATTTTCACAGCCAACCACGGAAGAGCATCCGAGATTTTGCAGTGACTGGGCCTCCATCCTGTTACGGATCTTGCTTGATGGGAGCACCAAAGGCCTTGAGCCTGGTGTTTCTAAGAGCTGTTGGTGGTGGTGTGGTCCTGGTGACCACTCCTGAGCATCGTTGCTATCCAGCACTTCTGGATTGACCTTTGACAGGTGATTGTTCCTCCACTTGTCTGGAAGACGCAGCTAGTGACATAGCAGGACCCTCATGGCTACACAAAGCTCTTTGTTTTCCTTGTAAAATAAACCTAATGGTTGTTGGAACCTGAGATCTCTCGCAGTTGTCTATGCAAGTGGAAGAACTCATAGGCAGTGGCTTATATTGGGCACTGTCTCTTGATTAGTCTATAGCCCTTGATATTTGTCTTTATCCCCCTGCTTTATTTTGGTGCTCTGTCTTCACCCAGTTTCACTTTCATGAGTTTCTGATATATGCCTCGTTCAGTTTTACTCCTTAGTACTAACCACTACTGCTCCCACTGTCTCATTTCTAACACATTTTCAAGTTTTCTGATCACTGAAAGTTCCTTAACCATTCTGAATGAATAGCAGACAATATTGTGAGGATTACATGATACAATGCATCTACAGTGCATATCACACAGACATTTAGTACAACAAGTAATTGCTATGTGACTAAGCAGTGTAGTTCTATTCCCAAGGACTATCTTTATATTGCTATCTAGGAAAAGGATCATCTATTCATTGTGGTGGTGAAGAGGCATACACATCTTCTAAAGAAAGGTAGGACTGATGCTATTGTGATATATTTTATTCTGCAAAAATTCATTTGGCCAAAAAATGGTCTCAGAATGAAATCCAATAAAATATAGCCCAAGTTCATGGAAAGACCTATCAGAGAACACAAAGAAACTCAATTTAATTCTTTACCTAAGCTTATAAACATGTGGTGGAGTTGCCTTTTTCCCACTTCAAACACTTTTCACTAGGACAAACAACTGAAATCCTTTTATTTTCCTTTAGTCACTCTTAAATGAACAGCTTAGTTATTTCTGACATGTCTAATCCAAGCTGGAGTCTGCCATAGTTTCTATAGCTGCTATTTATTTTCTCCAGAGTGCACTAGTTTCTGCACTGCCAAAAGATAAATTCAGAAGCCCCTTCCAGGTTTTTATTCTTGGTTGCTTCAGGTCAGGGAATTTACTTGAAAAACTACCAAGTTATCAAGCAGTAAACCCAAGCCCCTTCATTCAAAAAAAAAAAAAAAAAGAGATATGAGACTACAAGAAAAAGTGCCCCATTGTTTTATAACCAAGCAATGAAGCAACAATTATGGATTCCATAGCTGGGAATTAATTAATTGCAAAAGCTTGGCCAGCAACACGGAGGACTACATATCACTTTGTGATTCAGAAGACATTATGGGAGCTGTAACTTCAGGGGATTCAGACTTAGAAATTACTTAATGTTGCAATCCAGGGAAATCTCTATGACCTATCCCTTGACTGAAGCCTCAGAGCAGAGGCTACTTCCTCAGGAATGGCATCTTTAATTGAAAATAAAGTCTCACTGATGGTAAAACAAAGATTTCATAACATTATCAAGGTGAGACTTTGGGAAGCAGTCCTATAGATTTACTGTGTGAAGGCTGTTCTAGGAAACACAGCTTTGAATTTAGTATATACGTAAGAATTGTGAAAAAAAGTAGCAGTAGGTATGTAATTCATCTGATGGGGGAATTTCTAGTTCTAAATTAACCTGGATCAAAGATGTGCTGATGCAAGGGGAAGACCACATAGGATTTAATTCTACTTTCATGTTAGTGAATATGCTGAAGGGATGCAAAGACTGGCTACCCATTTGGCTTTACCTTCAGGCAGTAGATACTGCATACATGATGGAGTCTATGAAAAATACCTTGCTGTCTTGCCTGCCAGACAAGAATAACATCTCCCCAAAATATGTAAGTTCACAGCATTCACAGGTTAACTCTGCAGCCTAGAGAATGATTCATCCTCTAGTAGGTGCCTATACCTAGTCTTTCTTCTTTGAGGAATTGTGATGTTTTAAAGATTGTATCAATGATTGTATCAAGCAATTGGTACTAAATTAGAAATATAAATAGGGTGATAAATACATAACTGATGAGATGAACATTATAATTTAAATATGTTCTTTGTGAAGATTCACAAGGAACTTACAAAACTAAACAAAAGCAAAACGAAAAGCCCAATCAAAACATGGGGAGAGGAACTGAAAAGACACTTCTAAGAGGAAATACAAATGGCCAACAGGCACATGAAAAATTGCTCAATGTCACTAGCAAAAGGGAAATGCAAATCAAAACCACAATGAGATACCACCTTATACCAATAAGAATGGCCCACATCCAAAGAACGGGCAGCAAGAATTGCTGATGAGGATGTGTAGAGAAAGGAACACTACTACACAGCTGGTGGAAATGTAAACTAGTCCAATCACTATGGAAAGCTGTGTGGAGGACCCTCAAGTCAATGAACATAGAACTAACATTTGACCCAGCAATTGCTCTCCTGGGAATCTACCCAAAATAGACCTCAATGTGGATACAAAGGGACACCTGTGATAGGATGTTTACTGCAGCACAATTTATAATTGCAAGGACATGGAAGCAACCTAAATGCCCTAAAACAGATGACTGGATAAAAAAATGTGGTATATATACATGATGGAATATTACTCATCAATTAAAAATGACAAATTTGACAATTTTATGACAACATGGATGTACTTAGAAGAAATACTATTAGCAGAAACAAGTCAAAAAGAAAAAAACCAGAAGCCAAATTGTTTCACTAATATATGGGATATAGTGAAAAAAGAAACAAAAGCCTTGAAGAAAAGTCAAACTGAATCATACAACTTTGAGCAGGAGGGAAAGGCGGGGAATAGAGGGGAGAGTGGTGGATAAATCCCTGGGATTACAGTGATGTGAAATTTATATGTAAATAATTTTTTTAAATATGTTCTTTGAGCAATGGTAGATAAGAGACATCTGTGAATAATAGAATGGTTCTTATTCAGAGGAGTCACTAAAGCTGGGGGAAAAATGAAAAGATAGGGTTTCATTAGTTACTTTGCTGACAATTTCAATTATTCTTTATCATGAGAAATTAAATAGATGCCTCATAATAGTCCTAATTTTATTTTGCTCATCTATGTATATTGGTGATTTTTTTAAAACCACAATCCTCAATACAGATATCCCTAATTAATATTTTTACTGCTTGAAAAATTCCCCTCCATAATTTTCATAAGTATTTTTTCTAAAAATAGTTCATTTTTAAATGACAGGATATATGTTTATAGCGATGCCATTTTTTAAACATTTTTTAAATTTTTTAAACTTTTAAATTTGTTTGCTTTTAAATTTTTTAATAAAAATATAATATAGGGCATGAGCACTGCTTAAAAATTAAATTTATTTAATCTTGATAATATTTGCATTGCTACTGTGAGTTAAGCATTTTTGTGGGCAAGCAGAAATTCAATAATGAACAAAACAAAAACAACACGTCTGATGGACATTTTCTAGTTCACGCTTAGAAACAGTAGTTAAAAAATTGAAACAAAAAATAAATTGAAAGAGGAAGATCAGAGCTACAGAGCATTGGGAGTATAATAGAACCATTGTCATTAAAAGAAGAAACAAGATGGTCTCTTCTCCCTCTAATGATGGGTGGACTGAGTTATCAGACTCTATAATAAGAAGACAGGTGGACTCTGTGGAGACACATATAGAAGGACTTCTAAACTTTGGTCTTACACTAGGGACTTTGGGAACATGGAAGGAGATACATGGAACAGAGACACATGGGTGAGAGACATGTGGGGAGCTGGCAATGGTTGTCATTGTCTTGTACTTTGATTTTGATATGTTTGTCCCAGATATGCCTAAACCATTGCACCCCTTCCTATTATTTCCTGCCTTAGATTTGTGCAACTTTTCAGTTCTTAGCAGCCCCACTTTGGTCCAACCCTATTAGATTGGACATTTCCCCATGAAAAGATGGCTAACTGGTTATTTTATTTGGAAAATATTATCCTATCTACCTGTCTATTCATACTTGATTCCATTCAAGTTTTTTCACACTAAGTGCACTCTGTTTTAGTATGCATAGATGACTGGATCATTTTGGAACATGTAAGTTTGGGGATCCTGGAATATGCCTCAGTATGCATGCCCCACAACAAAGAATTGTTGCGGGTGGAGACTCCCATTTGGATATAAGAAACTGCAGTAAGTCATTTTGGGGGTCAACGACTCCAGCCCCCCACCATGCCAATCTTTTAGACTGTGGATTTTGGCCTCCAAAGAACATGTAAAGAAGCTTCCAGCAGCCTACCATGAAAGAGAGATGTTTCTAGTTTTGTTGGCTGCTGTCGCAGCCTTGAGGGGAAGGTGAGGGCCCAAAACTGGGCACTGTGTAAACGTGGGCTGTTTGTCTATTGCTATGTTCTCAGATTTGCTTGTATGACTTTATTGCTGCTTCAGGTATATTATCTTGGCAGCTTGAGGGGCTTCTTCTGCTACTGTCTCATGTTAGATTTTCCTGCCTGCTGCCTCTGGCTTCCACCTGCCCCAGGTATTTAATGTTGGGAAGACGCCATTTTCAAAAGTCGGTCTTTTGGTTGGTATACATATCCCAGGTCTTGAGTGGTGGAAAAACACCACCTTTGATGGTTTTTGCTTGGAAATTCAAAACACTGCACAATAACAAGAGAGATAACTGGTGACCATGGCCTCAGTGACTCTGATATAGGGTAGTAACACAGTTGAGAATTGTATTGGCGCCAAAATATCCTCATGGGTGGGTTCTGAGAGAAAGATGCACAAGAAGTAAGAAGTACCAAAAGGCAGATAAAAGGAAGGATAGGAAAAAAAGAAAGAAAAGGAAGGAAACGAGAATGGCATCTCCCGAGAGAAGAGGCCCATGTGGCCTGGCCAGGGTAAACCCTGTGGAAGAATGAGCTGGTGTGGCAAGGAGCCATGGTGACCAACAGAAGAGTGGCCAGTGTGGAGAGTGTGGCACCACAGCAAAGTGGCATAATGGACTGGTACATAGATATGGCCAGGGATTTGGAAAGCTGATTTGTGCATCAACATTTTGGAAAAAGTTTGAAGCACCTTGGAGAGCAGTGGAGTTCTGAACACTGGAGAAGAAGTAAAGAGAAGATGCTGGAGAAGGACTGAACATTTTCAGAGTGCCTGCCTCAGGTTTGGAGGGACAAAGGGGCACCATCTTGGAAATATGTTCTTGGGATCATTGGGACTGAAAATGGTGACTAGGGTAAGATAACTAGAGATAAAGATAACTTTGAGGACTTTTCATTTTCCTGGTTAATATTTTTTGTTAATAAAACCCTGTTGTTTAAACTATGCTTTTGTCCAACAACTACTATGTGCAGATGAGATGGATCTGGTAAGAAAGTTGGATGGCCATAGCTGCAGGTTTTATTTTTAGGTTTTATTTCTGTGGTTTGTTGGTTGGTGGCTTTTGCCCTTTGTGCACCTAATATCAACTCTTTGTTTTTCCTTGTTTGCCAGGCAAATCCATGTATTGTTGTTCCCTGACCTGAGTGGTCTTGCAGTTGTATGCATAGGTAAAAGACTCAAACAATAACCAATAAGCCATCTGGGCACTGTCCTTGGCCAGTTTTGGTGTCCCTTACTACCTGGTATCAAAGAAAAACTGAGATACGGAACATTTCCACAAATATCTGAAGAAAATAAGACATGAGTTAAGAGACTCTCTAGGAAGAATGTTCTTGGGAGAGTTTTGAAATAGTTGTAACGATGCCTCCAGTGTGGAGTCCTTATGGTATTTTTTATTAAATGGGAAGTAAACTAGTATTGTTAGGAATCCAGGGGGAATAGTGCAAGTGTAACTGGACCTAATTTGGACCCTCTCTCTGTTTTACACTGACAGGTAGACTCTGTAAAAACAGTTTTTACAGCAGGGAAAGATGTTTTAATACATGACTAGTCAAGTGTGAAGGCATGAACTGGTTCAGACTTGCCTCCTGCCCCTTACAGGATGAGGGACTTTAAAGGGTGAGTGGAGGATACAAAGGCATCTGGACTGGTCAGGCAGAAGGGAGAATGGAAGTTCCCATTGGAATAGGAGCTTATGATTCTACATAGGTCACAAGGTCACTCCATCAGGGTTTATCATGTGCTCTGGGGGAAATTTAGTGGATTTGAACTTCATAAAACTACTCTGGCTATCTCTTCAAGAGTCTTTGGTGCACTTTAATGCAACCTATGATTGTTGTGGTCTAAACCTGCCCTTACTGGTTTCCACTACCTATGCTGATTGACTGTGAAAACAGCAGCCAGAGGTTATAAAACCTCAGGAGATGGAGATAGATGAGAATAGAATATTTGAGTCAGTGGTTCTCACAGTCTGTGTTTTGATCTCCTTTGCAAAACGGTGTTTTACTTCTGTATTCTGCAAGAAAGCTTCTGTACTTTACAAAACAACTCCTGTGTTTTACAAAACAACTTCTGGTCACTGAAACAGGCTACTGTATCTTTGCAAAACTATTTTTGGCTATTCAGGTGCATAATTCATGGGAGAATGTATCTCAGAGACATGACAGGGGAGGGGTAAGCGTGGAAGGATGGACCTGCCTTGCCTGTCAGGGATTTCAACTTTCACTGTGTATGTGTAGGAGGACAATCCTCAGAGAAAGGGGAGGGTTCAGGTTCCCTGCCCCATTCAAAAAATGGCAGAGATGAACAGGGAGAAGCTAGAGAAGAGACTAGAAGGAAGGAAGAAAAGTAAGAAAGAGACCTGTAGGAGACACATGGAGCAGAGAAACGTGAGGAATTGTGCTTGCTTTTCATTGAGTAGCAGTGGATTGCTACCTAGGCTGGTAGCAGGACGTTGGGGGACATGGAAGGAAATACTTGAAACAGACATGGGTGAAAGACCCCTGAGAAAGTCAACAATGGTAGCCTTTCTCTTGATTTTGCTCCTTACCTCCCAATATGTGGGGCCCCTCCTGCCCCTTTTCTATGGATCCTTCCACAGCCAGAAGTTGCCTTAGACTTGTGGCAGGTTTTCAGGCCTCAGTGGCTTTCTTTGGGTCAACCCTATTTGACTGGACATTTACTCATAAATAGATAGGTAGCTTTGGGTGTTTGATTTGGAAACTGTATTCTTTGTCTTTCCCTTCCCTTCTCTTTGTTGCACACTCATTGTATTTAAGTTCTTTCCATTGATAGTGTTACATGCTAGAATATGTTTTGTCTTGATGTGGCAGATAGCAGAACCTATTTAGAGCAGGCAGGTTTGGGGCTCCCAGGGTGTCCTTTACCCTTCTCTGTAACTGATGACTTGGGGACTCAATGGGGGGCATAGAGGGGTAGCAACTTTTGCTTTAAATGGGCTCTGTCATACTCATGAAAGGTCAATGTAAAAGAAGGGTGTGCTACATAGTTGGGTCTCATGCCGCTGACTTCCACCCAAATAAGAGGTTTTGCTATAGAATTTATTCCAATATAAGCCTAGAAGAACCAAGTGACACTCAGAGAACTTAAAGGAAAGGAGTTTTATTTCATGCCAGTGAGTCCAGAGGAGCACTCTCCAAGCACCCTGACCATAGACAAAGCAAAGTTCTCATATCTTATCATTGCTGTGAGAGGGGGTTAATGGTAGAAACCCATTGAGCAGAGATGTGATACAGGGAGGGAATGAGGGAGAGGGAATCTTTGAGCGAACATGTGATACAGGAAGGGAAGAAAGAGAAAAACATGTCTATCAGGGACCATCTAGGAAGCAGGATGTTTGGTTAGAGATTCCTGAAGAGCAGGAATTCTGGTTAGGGACCATCTGGGAGGAGTTTCCTCCAGAAGAATCCTGCTGTATATCAACAGCGGCCATTTTATGTTTATCTGGACACCATTTCACTTAGGTTTCAAGTCAGTCATGTATAATGATGACATGATTTATTGGGGGAAATCCACATCACGGTACTATAAGCATGTAATTTCATTAGTAGTAAAAGAGGGAGACTGTGGACCACTATGATGAGGGCCAAGTTTAGTCAGGGTACAGAACTTCCCTGCAGAGTTAGTTCCTTGGGGAAGCCCATGATGATTCTCTGGGCAGAGTCTTTGGTGACAAATACTAGGTCTGGAGAAGGCTTTGGAGACCTAATAGCCATGGCATCCAAAGTGTCTCAGATTAGTTTATTTTGACTCTTATATTTGTACTGTTTGTGAGGTGTCTTATCACTGGTAGGTTTTGGGGGGAAATGGGTAGGTTTCCTGAGACATCTAGGCTTTTATCTATCCTTGCTCTTCTGTCAGTTGATCAATGTCTTAGTAAAATGGTGTTTATTTTTATTTGAAATTATTAAGCTGAGCCATTCCATTTTGGTTGCACCCTATTCTTGGTCCTGGGCAAACAGAATAATTATATTATCAACAGAGAGACCTATAGGAAGTTATTGTAGCAATATCGAAGGTAGTGTCCTCTAGTGACATGCCTCTACAATCATGAGGTGATTTTGATTAAATCAGCCCATCTCTTCAGGTCATTGTTCGCTTATCTGTAAAATGTAACTGTTATTTCCACAGGCTTGCTAGCCCCTTTCAGCACGAAGATTCCCTAGGTAGCACTTTATAGCTAAAGAAATATATCAGTAAACCAAGTCACAAGAAAGTTAGCAGTATTTTATATCACTTTTATCACTTTTCAGCAAGCCCTTGGGGGGGTGACACCGATCAAGAATATCTTCACTTGGTATTATAAAGGTAGAAGAATACAAATGAGAGCTAACAAAGGTCAGTTGTAGCTACACTGGTCAGATGAACTGAAGTGAGACTCAGAGGCAAAATGCCAACATTGTGGTTATGTATATACTTCTGCAAAAAGGAAAAAAAATTGCCAGGGGAGTCAGATTTTCCTCTTAACAATCAGTTCAACTGAAACAGAGAAAATAACACAATAAATAAAAGGGAAGGATATGTCAAGTCAACACAAAAACCAGTTGGAAGTAACAGGCTAAATACAATTCAAGTTTCTGTTCCACAGAGATGTCTCCAGAGCTAAGAACTTCAGCAAAGACTGGCACAGACTACAAATGATGCAGGACTAGTTTTTGTGATATTGTCATCCAGGGCACCGAGTGAGGCATCAGGATCATTGAAAGTTCAAACACCTCGTATGCTTTTAATAACAAGGGCTAGGAAAGTAGAAGAAGACAATGTGCTAGGATTATTTTTAGGTCCTTATGATTTAATAAGTATATTAAGGAAGAAAATTAAGTTAATCCTGAAAGGCAGTAGATGTTTTAAAATTGTATTTGTTTATAGTACTGAAAATGTAATCACTCATTCTGGCCAATAGGTAATTTAAGTAAATATCAATTGCAGGTTAGAATGTATTGAACATCTTATTATTTCCTAACATAATAGATGCTGATATCTAGGGTGAGATTCTTTTTCACCTTACACCAATTATTTGGGGTATGGTGTTCAGTTTGGGAATCGATAATTATTAAGAGGGTAAACTGGTTAATCATGTATCAGAAGACAATCTTTTAGAGAAGTACCTACAACTTCAGTTTTTTGTAAGTTACTTGTTTGATTTGTAACTTAACAAGACTGCTTTTATATGAAGAACAAAAATTTTTATTGCATTCAGATAAAGAATATTTCAGGTATGTTCATTTTATTGACATCTATTTACCTTTATTTTCTCTTTTTTATAATTGGGAAATGGTTAATTCCCAAATTTGCATACTTATACATACTCATTAATACTTTTATCATACCAAATTCTAGTAGCAAAAAAGAGAGGTCCTCTTTCATTTTTTTTCTTAATAAAATAGTCTTTAATGATTGAACTAAGATAATCAAGGCTTTGGGAGATATTATCTGTTATCACTGAGAATAGAAAGAGTAAAAATAAAGGATCAAAAAAAGAGTCAAATGTTTTCATGGCTCTTTGACCTTTGTTCTGGAGATCCAGAGATGAGCATGATCGTTATGTGTGCTTCAACCATGACAGTCAAAGCAAGACTTTCCAAAATTTATGGGAAGTACTATAAAGGTGACTTTCCCTCAGGAAGGATCCTGAAGACTAACATGGGAGAATATACACTAATGTGAAGTTAGTCAGAATGGATTTTCTAGAGGAGAATTTGACTTTAGAGTGATGAGTATTAACAGTCTCCACCATTTCAAATTCAGTAACAAATGGCTGATTAGATTTCAGAGCTCTTACAGCTTTACCTCTGGCCTACCTTCTTCTGTATTCTAAGTTCCAGGGTCTCCTAACTCATCATGCTCTCACCATCCCTTTATATCTGTAAATCTAGTTTCTTATCCTTGAATACTTTTCCACCCCATTGGATTATATCCCTCATGGAGCAATGAAAAAATAAGGGTCAGAATCAGGTACATTTTTAGCATATATACAATATATGTATGTATACATATATTGTATATATATATACAATATATATACTGTATATATATACTGACTGTATGTATATATATATATATAATATATATAGTCAGTAAAAATTTTTGGCATACATGAAAAAGCACTGTGGAGAGCGAGTAGAATCAGGAGCTCTGAAGTCACTCTGCTGGATTTGATTCCTTTATCTTCCACTTGCTCTCTGGATAATATTGAGAAAATTATTTAATCTCTCTGTGCTTAATTTCAAATTTATGATAGAATCTCCATGATGTTTGGAGAAGATAATACATCCAGGTGTCTCAGAACAGCATCTTGAACTTGTGAACCATAGTTTGTATGTCTGTGTTAATTTTCAGTAAGAGAGTAGCAAGGTCAGTTGTAAGCCAAATGCACTTTTGGGAAAAATAAAAAATTATAATTAGAGAAACATGGGTTCATACCACAAACCCAAATTGTGTTCGTAGGAGACACCAAGTGAAGGGAGCTCCTATAGAGGAATAAAAAGGGAAAGATAAAGTAATGGGTGAGATGATTTTCAAGTGGAATCATGGATAAATATAGTCAGGCATCACTAAGTAAAAGCAGATGAACTGTCTTTTCAGAAAGTTTGGTGAGTCCTCTCAAATGGGATATTGTCATTCTGGTTAGTTTCTTGGAATATTGGCAATTTGGTTGAGTCCAGGTCAGATCCAATTTAAAAAGCTCAGACTTTTTTTTCCCCCTAAGGTGGATTTCTACTTTATTATGATTCAAGTGATAGCACTTTTCACATCTCCACAATTAAAAGATGTTAGATGAATGTTTTTTTTTTCAAAAATAGTAATTTTTCTTAAAAATTGCAGTTGATTCTCTGAATGTCCTTAAAACTTTATAGTTAGGCAGGGATACTTGATGGTTCTAACCACTGCAGTAGTATTAGATGCTCCATACTCTCTCATCCCCCTGTTCCAAATCACAAGAAATATGTTAGAATGCATACCCATGAAACTCAAGAATGAACTTTGTGTTTTCTATTAGTTCAGACATTATTGTTACTGCAGCATAACCTCACCTATCCTAAGAACTATCTAAAAGCCATTCTGCAGAGATAACTGTCCCCTTTACACACTTAACATAGATATAAAAGATACCAAGTGAGCAGATAGAAGTGGCAAGAACAGCATATCATCTATAAATACTGGAGGTGTAAAGTGGGTGGTTTTAAAGGGAAGTTGAGCAGGAATGGGAGGAAAAGAGGAATGAGAAGGATGCTGGTAACTTAGTCTTTGTTCAGATGTCATGAGAATAAGTAAGGCACTAAGATTTTGTCATAAACAAAGACTAAAAGATGGTCACATTTTTAAAAATTTGAGTTGTACTTTTTTTCTATAAGCAAAATTATACAAGTTAAGAATATAGAAAAATTATGAAAATTGATTCCTCACTATGAGATTAAATTAGTAAAAACAAATCAAACTATTGGATTTCTTCATTTTTTTCTCTGAAAATAGGTGAACTTTTGTGCATGTAAATAGAGTTGTTTACAAACTAAAAATCTGATTTAAATCTATACTTTTTCCCTCTGGGTGAAAAAAAAAATAACACCCACAAAAACACACACTTCCAAAGGATCCTTAACCCAGAGTGGTAAGATCTTATATTGTGAGTTTCTCTATTATAATTTTAACTAAAATATCTTGAAGAAATTCCTAACAACTTTAAAATTAGTTGGGTTATAGTTAATAACAGTATGAGGACTGTTGAGTACATGCACCATGAGTACTTATTCGTGAAACTGAGGTGAATGACAAATAATCAAGACTCGTCAAGTTGAAAAATGGTCACATTCTTTAAACCAGCAAGTCTATTTATAGGAATTATTTCTATAGATCTACTTGCAAAATTATGTCATGGTATAAGTTCAAGGATCTTCACTACAACTTTGTTTATAATAGCAAAAACTGTTGGAAATAATGACCAGGGGGACTGGCTAGATACATTTTTGTAGAGTGATGCAATATTTGCACTAAATAGTAAGAAACTGATATGTTGTCATGACTTGGGAAGATGATTTTTCTATTTATATCAGCAAATATAACCATGTATAGTAAATGCTGTTGTTAGATTGTTTTATCAGATGGGTATTTGTGTGTATGTGTATGTGTATGTGTGTACTCTGGAAGAAAGTGGAGAATGCTATTCAAAATAGTAACTTTTGAAGACACCTATGCCCACATATGACATATAAAGACATTAAAAATTGCATCTACATTTATTATTTAGGAAGCTCATAATTCTTCTATGCTTAACATATTTTCCAATACTTTGTAAGCACAAAAGAATGTGGAAAATAATCGTTACCATTGACTTTTATCTTGTTGTCAATAAGAAAGACAGATTTGAAATAATGAGAAAAACGTGAAAGGCTATACAGAACAAGTGCAGCTTGAAATGGTAAACACTGTATATTGAATATCAAGCAATGAGTTATCAGACTTAAAGAACCTGTTCCATCACACAGCATTTTCCTACCAGAACAAGTGTGTGTGCATGTATCTCAGAAAAAAATAGCAAAAGATTTAAACACTTCACTTAGGAGGAACTCAGGAAATCTCATGCTGAACACACACAACTACATTCATACGTTACAGAGGAATCAAAAAGTCCTTGCTCATAATTTGGTTTATGAACACAAGCAATGAAAATTCTTGCAACTTATTTATCAAATATCAAATGAGAAAACAGCAAATTCAGTTGATAGACTATATGGTATATCTCTAA
Source organism: Uropsilus gracilis (assembly GCA_004024945.1). NCBI lineage: Eukaryota > Metazoa > Chordata > Mammalia > Eulipotyphla > Talpidae > Uropsilus > Uropsilus gracilis. The sequence goes on from PVHY01000200.1 coordinate 233,378, forward strand.
TTGCTTCTAGATGCAATTAAATAAGTCCTAACGAGTCTTCACCTTCTCAGACCCAAGAAGCTATATTTAGCTATGATAGCAGCTTTATTAAGGTAGCTGTTAGTGATGCTAAGAAAGTATGCTCATTTTCAACTGAGCTTGACAACACTTGATACATTAGCCATGTTGACAATTGCACCAGCTGGATCATTTTGGGTCTGACAGCACACAAATCCATCAAAAAAGTCAAGGAGTCTGTTTTTGTATAACACAGTTACAGGCGTGACTGACATTTTTTCAGTGATGGTAGGCTCACATTTCTTTAAGACAGAATACTAATATTTACAGTAGACTTTTTAAAATGCTAGTTAAAACATCCTGAATATTTCTATGGAAAAGATGCACAGATAGCTAAATGACTGAAAAAAACTAACATGAAAAGTTATTTGAGTTAATTTTGTTTCAGAATACAATTCCTTTTAATATCACAAGAGCTTAATTGCAATAAATGTGGTAGAGGTGAATGTTGTAGAAAATGTGTTCAAATATGCTTAATAAATTATATTTACCAGTTAGCGATGGGGAGGTCATTTGCATAGGGTTGAGAGACAAAGAGTTGAGAAGCTCACTGACAGTAGTCTGGGATCAGAACAAGCATCCAGTGTTCCTGATGTAACATCAGGATGCTGGATTTGTGGTAAGATCCAAGATGAAGTTCATGTTTGCATATGAAGAGTAGGGGAGGCCTTCATTGACCATCACACAATAGTCCTAACTCTGTAAGATTCCTCTTCAAAGATTCATTTGCTGGACTGAATTGAGTATAAATCTGCCTGGGAGGTAAGGAGAGAATACAAGGCTCTTTATTGGCCATGTAACTGATTTGTTGGACTGCCTGCCAGTGCTTGAGTTGACAATTCTCTATATTTCATCTGTTGCCCAGAAAGTTGAAGACAGAACTTGTGACAGTGAAGTCATTAAGATTACATTAATAATTCTTTGAATTGGGCCAATTCTAGCTTTCTCACTCCATGTTCGTTAGCCTTCATTTCTTCCACTCATCTTAGAAATTAAAGAACTATGATATTAAGTTCTCAATTTAGTTGAGGGAATTCTTAGTTTCTGAGAATTCTTAGTTTCTTAGTTGCTTACTTACAAAAATGATCACTACACTAACTAGGAATAACAGTGATCAAAAATGATTGGAATTTTAGAAAACGTAATCTTCTACTATCTAAAATGTTGCAAATCCCATATGTTGTTGGTCTTCTAAGATGAAGGGGAAAGCTTCTCAGCAAGTACACAGATAAGCAAATCTGTGAACTGGAAATTGCCCACGGTGAAAGCAAACGTGTGCATCACTGCAAAACACAAAGATAACTCTTTGTTCCTGCACCTGGAGATGTCTATTAATAGGAGTCACCTAGATGTTGGTTATACATGATTTTAAAATAGGAATACAAATTACGGGGTTAGGTAGGTCTCCTGCAGAAATCAGCAGTTAATAAAAGAGAAAAAAGAGCTTTATTAAATACAGATTCTTAGTGCCTATCCAGTGGAGGGTAAAATTGACAGGATTCAATGATTAATTAAGTCATTCCAAAGTGCTTTTTTAGTTGCTAAATACAGGGGAAAAATCAGTCTAATATTAGAGAAGCACTCTAAGAAATAGAATTATCTTTTGCTAACTCACCTCTCTCACTTAACACCCAGCTACCTCTTAGCAGCTGCCAAATGTGTGCTTTTGAATGATGAATTCTTTTCTAAGCAAATAATTGATTTTTTTCCTAAATAACTCAAGTCTATTAACTGTATCTTGGGAAATTATAGAATTTTTCATTCAATATGTATAGATAACTTAAGTTTGTAGGGATAAAGAGAGTATCAAAAAGATTTTGACTTCTTCCCCCCATTTCATTGAGTTTAAATTAAGAGGAACTAACAGATACTACTATAACCCTTTTGAATAGCCTCGCAAGAGAATAAGGCTTCACCTTAAGCTAAGATCATTTGGACAAAATGTCTTAGAATTTAGAAACGTATTAAGAGGCAGATATGATATTTGTTTCATGAGAAAGCACAAAGTAACATCATCATCATCATCATCATCATCATCACAATAAAATTGACATTAGTTGCGTACTACATATTTGAATTTAATAGACTTCATCTCATTGTTACTGACAAAGCTCCTAATTGTTTTTTGATATAAATTGTTACCATTTTTATTTTTTCACCTATTTTGTAATTAAGGAAATTGAGGTTTTATACACATTAAGAAAATTGTTTAAGGTCATATTTTTGAATAACAGTATCATCTATTCTCCTACTGGTTATGCCATCTTGAGTCACCTATTTTTCCAAGGAAATTTTCAGTGAGGAGACACCAAGAAAAAATTGAAATCCTACTTTTGTAGTAGGATCTTTGTTGTGGAGAAACTAAGCTTCTGAAATCCAGCAAAATTCCCTAGTGGGTGCCTTTACTGCTATGCAACCTGAAGAAAACATTGCTCAGAGATGATGTGGTTAGAAAGTCCCAAACACTTGCTACTAGAAATGTGACCTTCACACTGGCATGTCCAATGCATGTTATAAATGTGAAAACTGAGGGCCTACCCAATGGCACTGAGTCTGTTTTGTAACAGATCTTATCTACAGAAGATCCCAACATAATTCACATTAAAGTTTGAGAAACACTGCCAAAATGTACTGCAGGGCACTCCTGAAAATAAAATGTCAAGACTTCAGTTTCAATTAAACAAGGAACAAAGGGGTGGGAGTTGCCTACTGGGGGGTTATTCTTTGGTGAAAAATAATTACATTGATTAAGACAGGGAACTTAATTCAGGGATAAGACAGACGGTGCTACTTTCTATGAGAGGGATTTATAAGACCATTAGTGTGGAATTAGATGCCAATCCATGAGGTTCAGTTGTCTAGAAATGTTCCTCAGAGGTTGTTGATATCATGATATCATTTTAGGACAACTTAGAGATAAGATTAAGATGTATCTTTAAGTGTCAGCATGAAGCAACCAACCTAAAATATAATCAATGAAAAATAATCTGTTAACTTGGAAATTGTAGGCTGAAATGTGAAATGGATAAAGCCAGGATCACAACACAAAGCTGAAAATTATGGTTCCTGTGAGATCTATAAAAATGAAAGTTAGGAAGAAAGCATGTGTCATTCTCTTTTAAGCAACATATGGAGACGATGTCATCGTCTGTCACCAGAGATATTCACTCCATTGACAGGTATCTATTGTCTTTAGATGGTCTCAGTTTTCCACTTGACAGTATCTCACCAAAACCCCACTGCTTGATAAATGGCTGTCAAAGACTACACAACTAGGTATGTTCTGATCCCAAATTCATTAAGCAGATTTTTCTCATTTTAATTCACCTTTTAAGGGTCAGTTTACCAACTGCTAAGAATATGTGTTTGCCAGATGGTACATAAATTAAGTCCTGGCTATATATTACATACATAACTTTCTGTGTAAATCTCTTTGGGCAAATTTGGGTGGTTCTAACATCTAGCTAACTGACCTAAGATTCAGAAATTTCTATCCTGAGACACTAAACGTTGGATGAAGGACAATCTGAATTAATCTAGCAAAAACATTCTAGAAGGGTGATCTGAAGTAATCTAGCAACATTAATTTTTTAACTAATTCAGCTACTTTTGGTCAATAGCATAGAACTTTGAATTGATAACTACTGTACTTATCTGTACCTGCATAAAGTGGAATGAGCAACTAATTCTTGTTTGCCTAAAATTAAAAGAAAGCTATAATTTATAATCTGTAATAAGGAAAACAGTGCATTTCCGGCTCCCACCTGCTCTTGACAATGGGAAGACAGTTGGCTGCTCCTCGTGTTAGGAAAAGGTCCTTGTGCTCTAGGATTTAAAATGGCATCATACATTTCCAGATTCTTCAGATAAGATGTCCCATCCATTGACCCCATGTTAGCATATGGATGTTAAAAGATATGACTGTTTTCTTCTTCATCACTGCTACCATCGAGTAGGGAGGTGGACCAAATGTCCCCTTTACTCCAGGATTGGTTGACCTGGGACCCTGGACTATTTTGACACCTGGCATTCAATGTTTCAACCAGAAAAATTTTAGACAAACAAGAATTATTTGCTCATTCCAATTCATCACCATGTTTTGGCCATTCTCTATTCTTTGTATGTTCCATATATGTTCTATATGGACATATAAAGAATATTTCTTATGGCATCTAGGATACTACCCATCACTCTTCTCAGTTCAGTCTAACTATGATACTTAACAAACTAGCTTCAGGAATGGGGAAGAACCAATCTCATTTTTCATAGGTCTTATAGATTTATAGGTCCAGTTTATTTTGAATTTCAAGCTCTATGTGGGTAGTTGATTTGCCCCAGAATCTGAACTCTTAGATATTTCATCTTTATTAACTGTTTTCTGGCCAATTCTAAGACTCCCAAGTCTGTGGACATATTCTAAAATGTGTCATTATCAATATCTGTCACTACCACTTTCTTTACCACTACTTTATCTTCCTTTTCTAAGTCATTCCATTTAGTAACTTCACTTGAACCAATTATTCAATCCATTAACTGGCAGCTCATTAATTCTAGTATTTTTTTTAAAATATTCATCAAACTCTTTTTATTATTTAAATTTAGTATATCCTGTGAAGAATCAGATTCCTACTCATGAAAAATAAAAGGCTTTTTATGAGTTTAAGTGAGTCTGTTGATTTGTTTTGGGATAGTGTTGTCTTTATAAAATTGAAAATTTCTGTCCATGACATGCTATGTTCTCCACTGATTGCAGGCATTGTTGATATACTTTCTTTCTCTCTTTATATTTATTTTGAGACTAGGTATCTCTATATTGCCCAGTCTGAGGCCAGAGCAGGCCCAAAGGCCAGGTTGAGAATTCCCTGTGGGGGGCCTGAGTATGTGCAGTTATGCTTTATTTTTAATTGGTTTTAATTTTTAATTGGTTACACACGACTGTAACCTCAATGAAGGTAGATCTTTTTGTGTGCTTTATTCATTGTTATATACGCAGCATTGGGCTCCAAGAATGACTTCCAAATACATAATAGATCTGGATGTATGATCCCTACATTCACTCATTTAAACAGGTTCATATATAAATATTTCTAATATAATTGAGATACAGCATCTATTCTTAATGATTCCATATATTTGCCTGACAACTCTCTAGCCATAATTGTAAAGCAAAATGTAATATGAACCTGGTTTGTACACAGTATTGCGGAAACACTGAAAAAATGAATGCAATTCAGCCTAGGACTGGGAGCAGCTTTGAAGAACAAACCGTGCTTATGAAACAGGGTATATGAGACTTTCTGACTTTACTTAGCTGTTTACCCCTATCTGCTTGCTTCTTTCTCCAAAGCAGGCTACAAGCAGTTCCTTTGCAATTACCTTTAATCTTAACTGGATACTCTTATTTGCCTGCTACTCTCTACAAAGTAGGCTACACACTCTTTATTAGCATTTTCACTGATCACCTTTACCATTGATATGCAAAAGCCAGCCAACTGCTCTCTGCTTTTAGCTTCAAAAACTGCAGAAAAGAAAAACTTTAAAACACAGTTTAAACTTTCCACTCGTGGGTTCTTACCACCATCCCCAGCCTTCTTAGCCAAAATACTAAACCAATGTAAGACTCTCAGTGCAGTGCAGACTAATTTATTTTTAACAAAGTGATTTTTAATTATCCTAATAATTACAAAAAAAATATGTAAGACTCAGAATACTTTAACATTGTCCAAAACCTTTCCCAGCATTGTCCCATCTGGGTGCGCCAACTGAAACTGGGTAAAATGAAGACTTTCTGTCTTTACTTAACTGGATACAGCTATCTGCTTGCTTCTCTCTCAGAAGCAGGCTACAAGCAGTTCCTTTGCAATTACCTTTAACCTTAACTGGATACAGCTATCTGCCTGCTTCTCTCTACAAAGCAGGCTACACACTCTTCATTAGCATTTTTACTGATCACCTTTACCATTGATATGCAAAAGCCAGCCAACTGCTCTCAGCTCCAAAAACTGCAGAAAAGAAAAACTTTAAAACACAGTTTAAACTTTCCATTCGTGGGTTCTTACCACCATCCTCAGCCTTTTTTAACCAAAATATCAAACCAAGACTATCAGTGCAGTGCAGATTAATTTATTTTTAACAAAGTGATTTTTAATTATCCTATTAACTACAAAAGAAACATGTAAGACTTAGAATACTTTAACATTGTCCAAACCCTTTCTCAGTATTGTCTAAAGTCCTTTCCCAGATTGCCCCAAATATCCTCAGTCTCTCTCAGTCCTAATCGTCTCACCAATGTCCAGTCAGAGTCCATCTCCAGACGCTTGAAGACATGTTTCTTTGAATGCTCCTCGTTGTCTTCCACACTATCTTCTCCTTGTCACCTTCGGGTAGCAGGAACTCCATGGTGTCTGCCATGCACAGAGGGCTTTGCACTGCATGCCCACAGAATCCCCATAAAGAGGCACATTACACAACCTGCCCATCTCAGCTCCATGTCTGCACTTTACCATAGTTAAGTTTATCATCTGTACCTTTACCATCTACCTTTTCACTGTTGGCTGTTAAGGTAATTAATGAAAGGGTTTTATTCCCTTGGGTTAATTAACCAGAGGATGGCAGCCCCCGGGGTCGCCAACTGAAACAGGGTATATGAGACTTTCTGACTTTACTTAGCTGTTTACCCCTATCTGCTTGCTTCTTTCTCCAAAGCAGGCTACAAGCAGTTCCTTTGCAATTACCTTTAATCTTAACTGGATACTCTTATTTGCCTGCTACTCTCTACAAAGTAGGCTACACACTCTTTATTAGCATTTTCACTGATTACCTTTACCATTGATATGCAAAAGCCAGCCAACTGCTCTCTGCTTTTAGCTTCAAAAACTGCAGAAAAGAAAAACTTTAAAACACAGTTTAAACTTTCCATTCGTGGGTTCTTACCACCATCCCCAGCCTTCTTAACCAAAATACTAAACCAATGTAAGACTCTCAGTGCAGTGCAGACTAATTTATTTTTAACAAAGTGATTTTTAATTATCCTAATAATTACAAAAAAAAAATATGTAAGACTCAGAATACTTTAACATTGTCTAAAACCTTTCCCAGCATTGTTCAAAGTCCTTTTCCAGATTGCCCCAAATATCCTCAGTCTCTCAGTTTTAATTGTCTCACCAATGTCCAGTCAGAGTCCATCTCCAGACGCTTGAAGACTTGTTCCTTTAAATGCTCCTCGTTGTCTTCCACGCTGTCTTCTCCTTGTCACCGTCAGGTAGCAGGAACTCCATGGTGCCGAACTAGCAAAGTTAACTTTCTTCTCAGGCCTAACTTTTGCACAGCCTCTCGCAGACACAAGTTAAACTCAGCAAAACAAACTCCAACACGGAGTTCAAGTCTGCAAACTCTTTAACTGTATTCAGCACACATGCTGCCAGCCTGGGCCAGCCGAGGGTTGCAGGCCCTCGGTGGCCACCTGGCCAAGCTCACATGGCTCACATCTTTACAAGATGGCCGATTCCCATCTCCTCTCCATATTGGAATCCCAATCCAATCGCCTAAAATTAAATCGAATCCTCCTCTTTGTTTGCACACCTTTTATATACCCTCATTTCCCGCCTTCCAGGAAATCTGTTACACTTCTTTCTTCCCCCTGCATCCCCCTGAAGGGAAATTTCAGCTAAGGTCATTCCCCCATTTTAACATTACCTGTCCTTGAAATCAGCAATCTTAAACAGGAGGGGGGGGGCACACCCTATCACTTACTCCTAAGGGAGTAGTTAGAGCTATTCAAGTGAAGGGAAGGATGATTCATAGTATAGTATTGGAAGAGATTGTGGGAAGTCTCAAAGTACAGAGAGAGAAGCTTCAGGGAGCATGTTTGGTTGTTTATGTGGCATAAAATGTGAATTAGGGACGGCAATGATGACTGAGATATGCTGTGTTCATTTCAGAATCTTGGGCTTCCCCCCCCTTCTATGTGTACAGGAAACTATTAAAAGCATTTTAGCTTGTGGAAATGAAATGCAGGTATTCATGCTTTTTAGTAAAAGACAAAACAGAGCATGTCATAATCCAGGAAACACATGATAACAACTTTGAATTTGGGCATGTCTGATAGCAACAGATGACAAAACAGAATGGAATCTTATATAGGAGACAGTGATGAGAGAATTTCCAAGTACAAGAGTTTAGGAGGTAAGCGAAAATAATAGTTAATTATGAACATTAGCTAAAAAGAATCAGTACTGTGATCAGGTCCAATGGAACCAACAATTATGTTTCCTATATAGAAAAGATGCTTTTTAAAATGATAATACAGCACAAACACCTGGGAAAAAACATAACTAGAAATTTGAAGAATATATATAAACATAATTTACATAATTTTTGAGGCAAGGAAAACTTTAGTAATTAAAGATTGATACCTTGTGCTTACATAGAAGCAGTAACATTAATTTATTGCATATGAATTTAATTGAATATTGAATAAATTGAAATATAAATTGAGTTTTTTATTATAACTCTCCACCTTCTCCCATCTTCATTATTCTAATTCTTAATTTCAATTAAAAAAATCTTCCTAAAATTTATGTACATAAGTACATGTGTAAGAAGAAGAAACAAATATTTTTTTTTGTAATGGCGATAATTAGTCCTGTTAAATATATACTAAGCGGCATTAATTAAAACTATGCTATAATGACAGGGTTTGACAAATCAATGGAAAACAATAGAGTACAAAAATATATCCCATTTATATGGGATATTCAGTACATGATAAATACAGGTTTTCAAAAGTCAGTTACAGAAAAACAGATTCTACAATAAATTGGATTAGGGTAACTATTTTTTCAGAAAAATCTTGATTCTTACCTTTTGTAAAATAAACTCTAAATGGTACAAAACTCTAAATGATTCACGGTCAAAAAAACTTTCAAAAAACAAACTAAATTATGAAAAAATGTATGACACATAAAAACATAAGTTCCTTAATTTATAGAAAATGTTAATTTAGAAAGCAAAGAACAACTGTATTAAGTTGGCAAAGAATCTGAAAATCTAGTTCACATGCATTCAGACTCACACATCCACATATAAATAATATACAGTATTGCTATAGCACTGGAACTTTTCTATAGCATATATTTCCTACAAAGTGTACTCAGGGTCCTGAACCATCTCCAGGAGCCACAGCAGCTACACAGACTTCTCTATTCCCATTCACAGTCAAGTAATTAATTGTCTGTTTAAAAATTTTTGCCCATCTTTAGGGACGGGCACGGTGGCTTGTGCCTGTAAGCTTCAGCCTATGAAGTGGCTGGGGCTAGGGATCACGGTTCGAAACCTGCCTGCGGCCCGTAGCGAGACCTAATTCCAAAAAAATAGCTGGGTGTGGTGGTGCACGCCTGTAATCCCAGCTACCTGGGAAGCTGAGGCTGGGGATTGTTTGAGCCTGCGGTTCCACAGGCAAAAATAGCGAGACCTAGTCTAAAAAAAAAAAAAAAAAAATTGCGCATCTTTAAATGGGATTGTCATTTTATTGTCATTTTATTAATAGGTTTTGAGTATTCTGTGTATATCCTGAATATTAGTTCCATTTAAAATATATGATTTTTAAATGTTTCTATTACTCTGTGGCTTTTCTATTCATTCTCTCAACTGTTCTTCCAAGGGTTAATGTTCTTAATTTTGATGAAGGGAATTTATCAATTTATAGAATTTTCTAAGTCATGTCCTTGGTATTGTATCTAAGAAACCTCTGTCTAATCCAAGAGCATGAAGGATTTTCTCCCATGTTTATAGTTACAAATAAAATTCAAATTTGGATTCATAAATAAGTAAGTAAAATCCATAAAATTTCAACTTAGGAATTAAAATATGGTAATTTTATTTTATTTTTAAGAGGCTAGGTCTTTCTATGTTGCCCAGGTTGTCTAGAACCCATGGACTCAAGTGATTCCCAACCTCAGCCTCCCAGGTAGCTGGGATTACAGGCACACACCACCATGCTCGGCTCCTAAACTACGGCAATTTAAATTAACTGATTTTTCACCAGCTAGACTGACAAATATTTTAAACATTAAAAAATTCCACATTATTTAAAACATGCAGAAATCAATCCATACCCTTTTTCAGAGTGTCAGCTATTTCATAACAACATTTATAGGAATATTTTACAAAATTTTAAATTATAAAGCACACATGTCATTTAAACATAGTCTGTGATAAAATTTACTCAGGTAAGTGCTCAGTAAATTTATAAAGATTTTCATTTTGATAGTGGAGGGATAGACACAAATATTCAAAAATATCAGGACTTCATTGTCATAGGAATAGTATTAAATTGGATAAATAAGTTACAATGCAATAATATGGAACCATTAATGAAAAGTAAGTTACATCTGTGAGTGTTGCCACTGGAAGATTATGTATATAATTTTAAGTGAAATATATATGCTTATGTTTTTAAGTGAAAGAAGCAAGTTGCAGATCATTCTTTGTAGTTTGATCACCTTAAAAATAGCATATACACATGTTTGTGTTTGAATATATATGCAAAGAAGTGCTGGAATAGTACACTCCAAGCTGAGGAGAGAAATTAAAGCAACAGTGGGGAGAGAAGGAGATTTTCATTTTTTATATTGAACATCTTAATATTTTAATAATATTCATATATTATTTTTAATAAAGACTGTAGAATTAAATGCTGCAATGTTCTCCAGTCCTAACTGGATTTTCTAACAATATAAAATGTGGGATAAAATTAAACATCTTTTCTGCCCAGTAAGAATATGTCTCAGTAGGGAAATGAGCAGGCATGAGAGAGAGGCATAGATAAACAGGTTCTAGTAAAATGCATATTAACACAATCCATCCATCTGATTACACAAACAAGCCTTCCACAAGCCTGACCTTCAGATTCACAGACTCAATTAATTTTGTCAGAAATTTATTTATTCTGGAGATGAGGCAAGTGATTAACATAGCCCAATGTTGAATATTTACAACAAAATCATCTCTTTTTTGTTCTGGTTTCTTGCTTGCCATACAAACTTATTCTTATAAGTACTTCTACCTGTGTTATAAATTAATAAATTGATATTCTCATTTATACTTCAGGCTCTGAAAACTTGATTAATGTGAATCTCATCCTAAGCAATTGATCCAGACTTGGAAGACTGCGAAAATCAAATTTCTGATCATGTGGAACCAATCCTAGGTCTTTGACTTCCATATCAATTTTAAAGTATATACTGCCTTTTGAAGTCATTCATTCAAAAAATAGACTTGTAAAAACAGTCCTTCTAACTAGCAAGTTTTACTTCTATCAAATCTTAACAATTACTCAAAGCTTAAGCCAATTTCTCTCACATCAAAACTCTTATTATGTACAAAGTGGCTTGCCTCTGAAAACTCTTTGTAGAAATTATATTCCTTGGGTTCACTGGCCTTTTATCACATAGTGGTTCCTATGTGCTTCATATGAGCCATGCCATGCACCAAAATATATTTATAGATATATTTAGACATTTATGTATAATTTAATTTGGGGTTAAATTCTATGAATGGATCAAAGGTGTTCTGTTTCTTTTTCTCTGTACCCTATTATTTAAATGATAAATTTAAAGAAGAGAAGCTGATGGTTAAGACTGGAGAAATTTGAGATTTAATATTTCATTTTTTTATTTCTATCAAAAAGTGGGGATTAAAGATATTTTAACCAAGGTTTGTTGATAATATGTTCACACAGTTTTCTCAAGAAATGGTGCTTATTGCATTCATTTGCATGTTGGATTTTTTCATATCTTATTCTAAAATTAGTACTGACAAATTTAGATGCATCCTCAAACTACAGATTAATAATCTGTCTCTACAGATATGAAAGAATTTTGGATTCCTGGTGCTGTTTGTATTTAAAAAAAAAAAAAACTAAACTAGTTAACTTCTCCGTTTCAATTTTATTCCCTGTAAATTGGTGATAGCATCTAATCACAAGGCCAGTGGTAATGATGATGGTGGTGGTGGTGATAGTGTGTTGTCATCATTTCTTTTAACACTTACCATGTTCCAGATTCTATGATCTTTTAATAATCTATTTAACTCCCCAAAACCTGAATGAATTATTTTCTCTCTTGTGTGGGCATAAAAAGTTAGTCACCTACAATTTATAATAACTAATAGAATGAAAAAAACAGGTACTCAGGTGGCAAAGTTATGAATTTTGATACATAATAGTAAAATATCTATGATAAAAGTTTCTTTGCACAGAATGTCTACTTTCTAGATTATTTTGCATACTGGGAAATAAGTTTTATTCCTAAATAAAAGTCACTTCTAAGAATGTAATAAATCTGATTCATTAATGGATTGCATAACTGATTTTATCTCTTCTTGAAGTTATAACCGAAGGGTTATTACACTGATTTCTTTCTTAATTTACCATAGGGATTTAATATTCTATTATTTGTTCAATTCAGATACCACAATAATCTAATACGGTTAAAATAAATTGAAGTATGCTGAGTAGAAAATAATTAACACTGTCTCAGTTGTGTACCTCAAGATGAAGGAATGCACTTTATGAGTATTATTTAAAAATTTTCTCTGCTTTATTTCTTGAAGAACTTTTAAACTATTTATCTTCTCACACATACCGAACAAAATAGTTATGTGACTTTTTTTTTCAGAAAGACTAATATCTCCTAAGTATATCCAAAATATAATAAAATATAATCATTGACAGTTTCTTTTGATTAGAGATTGAATAATATTAATGGTGAATGAATCATTAACATGATGGTCATCATCATCATGCACCTTGCAGAGTGTTCTGATTTTTTTTTTGGAAATTGTGTGAACTCCAAGGAGCTATGCACAGAATGTGTTGTCCCATGATGTCAAACAATGATTATGTTGAATTTTCTTGAGTTTGTGTAGAGGGAAGCAAAGGAACAAAATGCAATGGAAGGAAAATTAGAAAGAAAGCATAAAATAAATTTTCAATGTATGCCAAACATGCTTTTTGCAAAGTCAATTGCTTTCTCCACTCCTCTGCACACTGTATCTGTTCTGAACTTTTTAAAAAAGGTTAAATGTACTGAGCCTTTCATTTGCTAATATCAATGAGATCAATTGCAAATATCAATGAGAAAAAGATGATCAATAATCTGTATTCACAATTCCACTTAAGGGATAAAACGGCTTTAGAGTTGAATAAAGTTATCTCTCTATAGTCACATCAGAGGTAACTCTCTCTCAAACTGGAAGTAATCAGTTGAAAAATTGTTGCCAGCTTATTCTGCTTACTTCCTGCTTCCTATTCATTTTTTATTTACCTTGAGATATATATATATATATAAAACTTTCTTTTAAGCACTGATAAACCTTTAAAAGGTGAATAGTATTGCATCTATAAAATTTCTATGCTTCCTAATGGGATTTAAAATTAGATTAATGTAGCTAATTATTTTTGTAGAACAGCCTTGACCTAACTTGGATGAGATTAATCATAGTACCAGACAATTTGATTCAAAGGTTGATAAGGGAGATGTAGAAGGAAGGGCAGGTAAAGAAAGATATGTGCAGTTCCAAGACTTTTCCTGTCTTGGCATTCTTTCATTCATTCAACAAATAATTGAAATTTGGCCATCATGCAAGGTTTTTCTCTCTTTTTTTTTCTTTTTTATAAGGATTCTTATCTGGAATTAAATCTGAACTGATGCCTAAAAAAATAGTAGATTAGAAAACTAAATAATGAAGAACTGAAACAAAAAAGAGCATTTCGGGTAAAGAGAAAAAAATATCTTAGAATTCTGGAAATTTTAGTAAACACTTCTAAAATTTCATTATTTCCTTTCTAAAGCATATCTTTATTATTTTAGAGTGTATTTTATTTTAAGAACTTTAGTAATCAGTTATTTTGCTTAACTTACAATGCCAAGTACTATGTAAGATACAGAAATACTTGACCCTTTCATTTGAAAATTACTACCTCAGGAATTTAGTAAAGCTGGTTTCTGTAACTTGTTCTAATTTTACCTTACAATTGCAATTAACAGGAAAAATTTTGCTAGTTTACTTTTAAAAGTATTATGGTATCAAATATAGGGCTATATCAAGTACCTGTTTTTTGATTGTCTGGATTTATGTCCTGGTAAACTTGATATGTATATTTTCTAATATATTTAGATACGTTTCCCTAATCCAAACCTATAATTAATCATCTTCACAACAGTTGTACAGATGCATGCAGTCTTCTATTATGCTAATTTTATCAGGAACTATATTTGCTCTTCATTTAATAAAATATACACTCAAACCAGGGGTTAGTTACAACTCTGGAATGCAGTGAACACTAAGTTCACTTCAAGATTGTTTTCTACTCCTCACAAGGGGTGCAACTTATAATAAGACAGCATCTACGTAGTAAGAGACATAAAAATACTTATTCAAATAATGCCTTGTCTGTTAAGCTTAACAATTAGACCAATGATGAGGAGTTTGAAAAAGCGTTTTAAAGGTGACAGAAAATGTATTTTCATATTAAAATATTGTTTTGCAAGCATCCAGTCTGAGTAGGTTCATCATCAGTTCTACAGCCAAAGAATGTTAGAGGCCTTGAAATTAATTTCACACAAATTTTAATGATAAACAGGGGGGAAATGATCAACAGAAGAACAGTCATTTGAGTCCTCTCTCTCCAGTTTTAATACTTCATTGTGTTTCACAAGCTCCTCTCTGTGTTATTTCTCTTCACTCCCTTACCTAGGATGACACTACCCTTTTAGACTCACTTTCTAGGCGCAGGTGTGCCCACTTACACATGTGCGCACACACACACTGGACCAGACATGCAATTATGGGGAGATAAAATACCACAGGTGCTGATCAGAGAGGCTAACGATGGAACAGTAATAACCCTGATAATTCATTTAACCTACAAATAGTAAAGCCTAAATATTTGTATAAAGCAAACCACAGTAATTACCGTAACACTGAATGAGGAAAACTTTAAGTTTGTAGTAAAAGAAACAGACAATGGTTTGGAATATGGAGAGATCTGGCATGCTCTTAGACAGAATAATTGGATTTCCTAAAGATGCCTATTTTGCAAAATTTCAGTGAGGTTTTTTTTTGTGTGTGTGTGTGAGATTTGATGGACTCATAAAATAGAAGTGAAAAAATAAAGGTACATGAATAGCTAACTAAAAATTTAGTAGAGCTCACAGGATATTGCTGGGTAACTGATATAATTAATAACTCTGGCTTCTAGCCTAATACTATCACATTAACAGACTCTAGATTTAATGCATGTTACATTTAAGGAAAAACTATAGGCAATAGAAGAAAATGTAAAAAAGTATGTTTGGGACTCTATTCCTTTTTGTCTCCTCTCCTTCTCAAGCAATCAATTTAGGTCACTAAACAATCACTCAATCTAGATACAATGCCAAAATTTTCATTTTTGATGAGCTGAATATGAATAGATGTTCTAAGGTTATCCTAGAATCAGAAACAATATATCTATAAATCCTTAATTATTTCTACTTAAAAGTTAGGATTTTGTTCTTCTAATAATTGCATATACTATACATAACTACATAAATTATTTAATAGAATAAGGTTGATTCCATTTATCAAATGGGATTAAATAAAATTTAAACCATCCTATTTAATGCGTTTAGATATGTTAAATGCTTTATCCAGGAAAAAAATATGAACCCAAGGCCAATATGTAAATGATCTCGTATTTCTTTTTGACAGGGCAACACATTCTTGTTACTTTTTCAGCAATAGAAAACTCTTCTCACTCCCTAAGAGCCATGGTAGTTTACATCAGAGAGCATGAACAGAATGAATTTAAACATATCATCAAAAAAATAATGAACTTGTTACCTTGGCCTTATTGTGTGGTGTGATCTGAGTTAATAACTGTAGCCTAACAATTCAGAAATGTATTCACACACTACAAATACCCTCAGTATTTCTTTGTATGTTAGGGAAAGTCAATAGTCCTGGTTTCTCACTGCTTGCCATTATGTTTTCGGAGCTCTTCCTTGCCAGTCTTTCTATAGAGGTATATCTTGGACTTCATTAAATTTATTTACAATTTTATATAAAATAAATTTTAAAAGAAATGTATTAAGAAATGTGTGTCCTATAAGTCATCTAAATTATCAGGATCTTAAATTCTACAACCTGTAATATAAAGGATTGGAACACATGAACTTGACGCTATCTTCAAATTGAGCGTTTAACCTTGTAGTCAATGTTCTTTGGAAAGACAATTTTATTTAAGCTTTCTTTCAGAGTTTACACTGGGAACAAAAACTTTAAGGAAGAACCTTCTGCCATGGTTACTAAGGAAGCATTTGTAGCTTCCTTAATAATTAGCCATAGCAGCAGAAATATTTCCATAAGGACAAAATTCCTTTTAATTAAATTGTAAGTATAGCAGTTGGTTCTGATTAAAATGCAAATATCCATAGAGGTATGAATGTACTGTTAACAATTAACAATTTCTTATATCAATAGTTGTTTGAGACAAACGAGGTACATGTTGAAGAAAGGAATCAGGGAAGAATTAGCATATAGCAGGATTGCCTGGGGAAAGATCAGCTGTAACTTCATAGGAAGGTATCTCAGATAGCTAAGATTCAACTTAAAAAAAAAAATCTTAAGTCAAAAACCTCAGTTTGAAGACATCAAGGTCATGTGTCCAATCTTTTAATTTTATACATCATAGAACTTCATATCCTCATAATAGATGATTTATAATTTAGTTGGATTTCATAGGACACCAAAATTTCTAACCATGATGTCTTATACCAAAAAATAAAGCAAACCATATTATTTAATATTTTACACTTGTATCATCCTAGACCAACAGAGGACTCTATGAACTAAGCAATTTAGAAGGTATAAATCCAGAGACTGGATGGCCCACCTCCAACAGCTTGATTGGAAATCATTTTGTACACTACAGAATATGTGAGCTGGGAAATATGATAGTTTGCAAGTTAGACGATAACTCCTTGTAACGGGGGACTGAAAGGCGAAGTCAAAGGCTGAAGTCAAAGGCTGTTACAGGTGGTACCCTTATAGGGAGGGGACACAGATGAGGAGATACAGTTTCAGATGACATATGCTCTGTGGACAAGAAAGAATTGGTGAGTGTGTAAAGTCATATAGGGATATAAGAAACTGGAGAAACAGCACTTGCAATTCAGTCTTTTCAAGATTCAGTCATTCCAGGATCTTGCATTACAGGGAGCAGTGAATCCAGGGATTAGCCAATTTAGCCACCAAACACTGACCTTCTAGTCTGGGACTGTAGGCCTCCCAGAGGCGGGAAAAAGGAAACACTCTTAAAAATACCATCTTGGCTTTTGTTCCTTACATGCATTCTAGGTACTTTGGCTGAAAGATGCCATTTGGGAAGTGTAACCTTTTGTTTGGTGTCCTCATTTCAGGTCTTGAGTGGCAGAAAGACACCATCTTGGATGCCTTTTGTTTAGGACCTTAAACACTGGACAATAAATAACTCAGCTAAGGTATCTGGTCACTTGTGACCTCAGTGAGTCTTTGTTTTCCCTTGTTTGTTAAGTAAATCCCATTATTGTTGTTCCCTGAACCTGAGTGGTCTTGCAATTGTGTGTGCAGGTGAAGAACTCACACAGTGACTGCAAACTATTTAGGCAAAGTCTGTGACCCGTTGAAATGTTCCTTATGGCTTGGTATCATCCTGATATCTAATATTGAGGAAAAATGCCAAATATCTCTGAAAGTGTTTTATAATCAAAATAAGTGCATCAGAACTTTTGTCTATATTCTACTATCAAGGATTCCAAATTTGAACTCCTTCTAAAATATTTTTCCTGAATTTTATACTTGATTTTCTTGACATCCAATGAGATATTTAAAACACATTTTAAACAAAGCAGTTTTCACTTTGCATGGTTCCAAGACACACACACATTTCAGTTAATACAGTTTAAATCATAGCAATCTACCAACAATACAGTCTAAATTTCAGTTCTTATAACAGATTAACAGGAGTATTTTCATAAACACAAACTTTCATGGTAGTAGAGTTCACATTTGCTAAAAAAAAAAAAAAACAAAAAAAAATACATTTCCTGATCCATACTGAGTCATATCACATATTTCAGTATCTCTTGCTGACTGGCACATACATTAATACATAGGCAGCTAGGCATTTGGTTGTGTTACCTCCCTGTCTCTCAATACCAATCCCATACTATATTTTACAGAAGTGGACAATTGGTAAATAAAGAAGGAAGTATAGTAAAGAACCTAAATGCAATGACTGAGAATGATGGAAGTTATTACTACTAGAACAGAACACAAGTCTAAGTCAATAAAAAAATAGCTAATATGGTGAATAGAAACATCTCTGTTTGATAAACTCTCAATACGCAGTCAGAGGGCTTGGTGAAGGCACTTTACTGACATAAATGAAGCAAGTGGTCATAAAAGAAAAAATGAAAATGTCCCAGAGGAAATCATGCCAACAAAGACATTCACAGTGGAGAAATTTCATAACATAAGAAGCACAAAGGATCCAAACTTGGAAAGAACTATGACAATTTGTCAAGACAGAAAAGGTGCTTGTTCCATATTGTAAATTATGTGACAGGAAAAAAGTAAACACTCTTCAACTTACTCTTGACACATTTTTTTTCCTACATAAAATAAGCACTTTACTTTTTAATGCTTCCAATGTTTTTGCAATTGAAGTGCACCAAATATTATTTTTACTGTTTTTATTTCTCTATTTAAAACAATATGAGATTTTTTTTAACGTTTCAGTAAAATCTTTTAAAAGTCATGACAATCACCATTTTCCCATTGGTTGTAAACAATTGTTTTTCATGGTTTCCATTTGAGTGTTCATTTTACTGTCTCAGATTACCATGTGAAGAGAGAACTGCCTTTATAACCTCCCAGGCTGAACTTCTGATCTTTCCTTGAAGACTTGTTCCACCCACTGTGATTCCCATCTCAGTTCAATGCAACTGCAGCCTTCCTGCTGGTTAGATCAAAAGCACTGGAATAATCCTTGACTCCTCTCTTCCATTCATACCTAAATCCCACTAGTCAGCAACTCTTAGAGTTAACACCCGTACATGCAGAATGCACGCAGAATCAGATCTTCTCTCCTTTCATCTCTGCCCTCTCCAGAGACTGTCACTGTCACCTCCCACCTCACAATATTATTGTAACACTGCAACTGGACTCATAGCTTGCACTCTTCCTATACACCTCCATAATCTCTTCTCAAACCAAGTGCTGGAATAACTTACTGGAAACATAAATCATAAATCCTGCCTGCCTTCCTATGAACCACAGGCTACTTGTCCGTGAAATACGCTCCAGCCTTAGGACTTCAGAGCAGTTATTACTTGTACCTCTACTATGATCTCCCTAAATAATACTCCCTTGAAATCATTGCTGAAATCATATTTTCTCAGTGAAGCTTGTCCTAACTATCCTAACTACAATGATACAGTTGTACCCTTGCTTTTCTCGCTATTTTCCCCTAAAGCACTAAGCACCTTCTAAGATACCATAAATTTCCCTTTGTTATTTTATTATCAGCTTTCTTCTACCATCCCCAATAGAATGGGAGGACCACAAAATCAGGGACTTTTGTTCTTATTTTCAGTCATGCAGTTCTATGGCCTTAAACAGTGCTGCCATTAAACGTATGTCTCTGAAAAAGTATTTGTTAAATGCTTGAATTCAATGACATGAATGGTGTAAAAATAATGTTGTCCCTATATTTTTATTACAAATATTTATGCTCACTTTGCACTGGTAAGTTTTTCACAGGACATATTTATTTTTAAAAAGGGCGGACAGGATGCCGTATAAGGCACTATGGGAAACAGTATGGCATCTCCATAAAAAAAAATCAAAAATAACACATGCACATATGGAAGAGCAAAATTGATTGTAACCCTCAAAATAAAATTAAAACTATAAATACATAAAAAATCAGAGATAGCATGAATGTATGTATACCACATCTTCATTGACTCATCTGTCATTGGGCATTTAGATTGTTTCTATAACTTGGATCTTGTAGAGTACTACAATGAACATATCAGAGCATCTATCACTTCAAATGAGTATTTTTATATGCTTGTGATAGGCACTATAGGAAAGGAACTGCTGGGTCATAAGTGATATCTATTTTTAATATTTGAGAAGCCAAAACAAACCTAACAAATCAGACCGTACAATTGAGGTCTCCAGATAGAGGGTGGGGAGGAAAGGGAGGAAGAGTTCAGTGGACTCTGGTGGATGATTTTGGGGGCTTTGTTGCTGGGTATGGTATAGTAGTGTACATCTGAAGACATATGAGCCTGTACCCTACATGAGATGCAGTATTTTAGACCAAATTTACCGCAAAAATTTTTTTAAAAAAATGAAAAATACAAAAGTTAAAAACAGAGATATCATATGATTGAGTATTTTCACTTCCATATTTATCCATTTATTCCAAAGACATGAAATCATGATCTCAGAGACATATTAGCACTCCTATGTTCATGACAACCCTATTGACAATGTGGATAACATCCTAAGTTTTTGAATGCAGAAAGTGTGTTTAATGGACTATCAGTCTTTTTTATTTTTAAAAATGTATAAATATATTTTTTATTTTTAAAAATAAAAATCTTTTTTATTTTCTTCAAAATGTATATGTATGTAGACTTTTATTAGGTAAACATTTCCACAACCATAAATATTTCAGTAAAACAAATAGATGTTCCAAGTTACTTTGTTAAATAATAATCAAAATACTGTATGTGAAAATATGGCATTGTATAAAGCAATTGAGTTTTCAATGATTTTAATACAAAAAGTTGTTTATATAACTTTAGAAAATGATTAATTAATGAGATAATTAATGGGACAATCATAATACAGAAAATACTATATGATTTAGAACTTTCCCATAATATAAAAATATTCAACATTTTTATGAGCCCCATTTAGTATTATAAAATACTAAAAATTCAAAATCTCAGAAAAACAGATTGAAAAGTTTGGTAACTTACATAAACAATTTGAAAACATCACAGATATGGAAATATAATATAATTGAAAATGAGAAAGTGCTATAAAAGTGAAAGGTTGTCAAAATAAGGAACAAGATATTGTGAAAGAAATGAAAAAAATCAAGAGTAGTAAAGGCAACTATTTTAAAGTGTAATAGACACTGAATGCCCTGGGGGAAATGAACAGAATTATTTTTTGAGGTGACAGTGACAGTGGACAGAAGTGGCTTCAAAAATTCAGAGATGCAGCAAATTAACTTACCACCTCCTTCAAATATAGAGCATTTCCTGGGAGAATTTAAGCACTTTTAG
Source organism: Uropsilus gracilis (assembly GCA_004024945.1). Classification (NCBI taxonomy): domain Eukaryota; kingdom Metazoa; phylum Chordata; class Mammalia; order Eulipotyphla; family Talpidae; genus Uropsilus; species Uropsilus gracilis. The sequence continues at coordinate 254,827 of PVHY01000200.1, forward strand.
CAGACCTGTCTTTCTCTTTAATGCTATATTTCAGTATATTTTAATTTTGTACTCAGGTAGCACTGGTTTACAATACTGTGTAGGAATAAGGTAGTCCATTGTGCCTCCTTCCCACTTTGCTCCTCCTAAAAAGGGACAACCCCCTTTTTAATTTGTGTAGCTTATGGTTCTCCCACCTGGGTATGAGCACTTGCCCAGAGATCAAACCTTAGCATTAAGAGTAAGCATAGAGGTTTGTTTACAGGAAAGGGGCAAAACAAAGACTCTAATAGTTCACACCCACACAAATATCCCACACAGAAAGGAATCCCACTTCTGCTCCTCAAGGAGCTGTGTGGGGTTTACCTCAGTCCTAGTGTACCTCAGTCCAAAATCACCAAGTTATGTCCTTGTCCTCTGGTCCTCAGTCACTTCACTGAGCATCAGGTGAGTCCCCCAATCCGAGGTTTAACTCAGGTCTATCAGGGTTGCATGGTGGCTCAGCACTTCACCGGGGTCACCTCTCCATCTTCACACAGCTCCAGACCCTTTAGCCTGAATGTTGGGAGAGCCCCAGAAGAAGACTCCACCTCTGAATCCTTTCCCCCAGGAAATAAAACCTCAGAGATCTCTGAACTGAATTTACCGAAGATCTCTGAACTTGCCTCCACTCTCCTTCCGAAAAGTTCGTGTCTCAGTCTGCTCCTATCTTTTTATCCTCTCTCCTTCTCCTCCAAACCAGAGCTCCCATTTCCCTCTACACACCCTCTTGGTGGTTCATTTTCTCTTCTCCACCTGGAATGGAATTTGCAACAAAGTAAAAGAAGCGAATGCTCTTATCTGGTTTAGGACATCTTATGTTTTCCAGACACAGCTAATGGCAATGCCTACATTTTATAAACAAATAACACTGCCCATTTTGGGGTCATGACTTCAGCTCCTCTCCCATCTGGAAGCGTCAGTTCTGCAGATCTAGGTTCTATTATTGTTTTGGGCTTTGTCTGACCTTTTACTTTATTGTGCTACATTTTACTGTAAGTGACACCATCGATACTTTTTCTTCTGACTTACTTCACCCACTGTTGCAATATATGGCAACATGGATGAAACTTCAATTAATCATGCTAAGTGAGATTAGCCAGTCACAGAAGAACAAACCCTGCATGATTCCGGGTATATGAGGAATCTGAAAAATAGTTAAACTAATAGGATCAGAAAATAGAATAGTGGTTGCCAGGAGATGGGGGGAGGGAGAAAGAAGAGCCACTAATTAGTGGGTATAAAATTTCTGTATGTAAGATAAAGAAATTATAAAGTTAGGCTATGTAATAGCATGTCTATAGTTAACAATGTTTTGTGCTACATTTAAAAAGCTTTTAAGAAAGTAGACCTCAAGTGTTTCTGCTACCATAAAATGAAAATCTAAAAAGAAAGGGAAAGCTATATACTCCAAGAGCATTTTCTTTTAAAATTCAGCTCAAGAGATGTAGAGGGAAATGTTGCTTAGGGGTGTGAAAAACAAAGTAGAGACACTCTGGTAGGTGGGTGGTTTTGTAGGGGCTGAAGATTGATTATTAGGAAATAAACAGTCTCCCCAGAATGCCATTAGAGAAGAAGAAGAAAAAAAAAGCATTCTTCCTACTGAATTAACTCTAAAAGCTGTAAGTTTACCAAAGGTGCAGTGCAGGAGAGAGAGTGGATCCAAGCTATCTGTTTTAAGATAGCAGTTCTGAAGGAAAGGAGATATTAGAAGCAATATTAGGTGACTACAATGAGTGGGAAACTTTTTGGAAAAGGATGTTTAAGGAATTTTCTGATGTATTCTTATCCAGTGCAAGTTGTCACTTTCTAATCCACATTAAAATTTCACATTTGTTTTCACAAATTCTTTAGGATTTTGAAGGAGTCAGTACATGCTGTTTCATTAACACAAAACTAAAATTCTAAGCCAGGACGGAGTGAGATATTTTCTTTCGTAAATAATCACAAAATCATATACTATTCCCATATTCGGATCTTCCATGTGACCTTCTTCCTTATCTGTATTTTCCAAAGAATATCTTCTATAAAATGGCAAATCAGACATTCATACTAAGAGGAAAAGGAGAAAGTCAATCGCTCAAGAACAGTAGCAGACAGAAATAACATTACTTTGGATACTAAAAAAAGTGTAGTTGTAAATTATATAATCTAACTTTTACAATTTAATTCTTTTATTCCTTATGTACAGTGTCACATAAGGGATGAGTGTTCATTGGGTTATATCTGTGTTGCCAGAAGCTTTGGAGCACATTGGGGAGAGCTGTCCATGCGAGGAGATGCTCCATCAGCAAACCCCATTTGAAGGATCAGTCATTAAGGCTTGCAGCTTGGAGTTTGTATTTGAAACTGCTACTAGTTTTTTTTTTTTGTTCACCGTGTCATGATTTTTCTGGATGTAACTCTAGCTCAGTAGGCACACCTTCGCAGCTTATTTTTCCATCTTCTGAAAGATGACTACTTATTTTTCCACTAGGATAATCAAGACACCTCTGTTCTATTCAATAAACACACTATGCAAATGCGGTAATTATCCACCCAGATGTTTCAAGTTGATTTAAAAGTAAAAGACAGAAATTTATTTTATTTTTGTTTGTACATTTGGGATATATTTCATTATACCTGAAACACACACACACACACACACACAATTACAAACATGATTCCACCTGGATTAAAGAGGCAGAGTAAAGAGTTCAGAGTGACATACTGGTGTGACTCTTAGAAATACGTACACAAATACACCTGACTTGTGTACCCTGTATGTGTTTTCACAAAGTGACACAATTATTTCACTCGTTATTTATTCTGTATAAAGTGTTCACTTCTGACAGATGGCTATAAGGACAACAAGAACCACCTGTTTTAGGAGGCCAAGATTATGGAGATGGTTGGGATAATTCCCAGGGTCTATAAAATCAGACAAGTATTTTTCCCTGTGCAGAGGGTAATGGCACCCAGTCAAATTAATATTTAACGAAAACTCCTAGACTAGACCAATTTCATAAATGATTTTCACTGTGAGATTCTCTGAGGAAGATCGTAGCACCGAGTTCTTTGCATGTCTGTTATCAGTCTGGTGATACTGTTTTTCTTGAACACCAAGCAGAAAGGATTCTTTATCCTTCTTTCCACCACCTCTGTTCTTTCTTTTCACTGTTTTCTTCTATATCAAAAGCAATTAGAAGGGGAATAAATAATAATAACGTAGTAGAAAAACATGAAACCTCTAACTTGATTCTTTGTTTTCTTCTAAATGACCTTTGGAATAAACTGTCTGCTATGTAGAAAGAATAAAAAAATCTTTGTAACTTTGAAGTTCATACCCAAGAAAATCAACACTTAATGTTTCAGCTTCCATGATTATTTCCATCCTCATCTCAAATGTTATTTGAAAAGCAATGCAAGATATCAGAAAGTTAAAAATTTCACTGTAAGAAAGACCCAGGCTTGAATCTTCATTCTTCTGCCTTCTCTTGGTGAAAAATCCCTGAGCTTCTGTAGTTATCAGATTACTAATTTGTATCTATTTTTGAGCCTCTGACTACTTAATACAGAAGAGAAAAAGGGATAGAGTTGAAATTCAGGAAAGCTTTTAAATAATGACTTGCTCCTTCTTATTGAACTGATAAGAACATAATCTTTAATTCTCACATTCTTTAAACTAAGGAATGAGTGATAATATTTATCATAAACTTACTATATTTTAGGCACTGGGTTAAGTGTTCTCATACATTAATCCATTTTGCTCTCGTAACAAATTTATAAATTAGGAAGTATCATTATCTTTGATTTATAGTTAAGGAAAATGAGGCATATGCAGTTGCAGAAATTGTCTGAGTTAGAAAAACAAACAAATACCAGTAGATAATCCCATTTCATCTGTGCTGTTATTCACTGGTCTACAAATCTTTTCATTAAAGCATCATATCCAAACATTTATTTCTAATCAGTGTTATATGAAATTTTAGGGAAAATTTTCCATCTATATCAGCTCTTTTTCAATGGAGGAGAGATAATTTTTTACTGGGTATTTTTTTTTCAATTTACTTATTCTTAGCTAGAGTATTATTATGATAGGTACACAAAATGAAAAATCAGTATGTGTATATTCTACATTAAGTTCATTACAGTAAGCCCCAATTTAGTTCTTCACCAACTATCTTCCTGTAGTTGGAGAGATGTGGCTTGTGTGTGTATGTGCGAGTGTGTGTGTATGTGTGTGTGTGCGTGCACGTGATGGGGGGTTATTGGAGGTGAAATGGTGTGTTTGTGAAGCTCTTTAAACTCTGTCAGGTCTAATGATTCCTACAAGACTTCTTCAACCATTGGCCTGAGCAGATTTCTCTCTGACCTAAGGCTGATGATTCTGATGATTGATTGTATTTCTGTTCAGTAGGCAGTTAGAGGTGAGAGATATGGGTATCCCTGAATCCCTTATCACCTTATACTCTGTAACTTTCCTTTCTATCTGGCACCATCATTTTACTTTGGCCCTTCAATCATCACCTCCACTTTCACATTAAGGTTCCTACTGAAGGGTTCCAAAATGTCACAGAGACAAGATGTATAAATCTATGGAGGGAATGGAGACTCCTCAGTTCTATTTGTATTCACCCTAATCTTGCCAGTAAGCAGAGTGTGACACATATCACCTTCTTGCTGGCAAACTACAAAATCAATTTGCCACAGGTACACTTATTTTTCCCCAGAAGAATAAATGATTTAACCTGTCAAAAAATATGCCATGTGTATTTGTGTGTGCGTGCACACACACAAAAGAAAGAGAAAGAGAGAGAATGTGTTTTTGAGGGAGAGTAGTTTTGTGTGTCTATGTGTAACAACGATAAATCTTGATATATATATATATATATATCCTAATTGCCAATGAATATTATTTTCATTGTAAAACATGCATTTAACTATAAACAATACTTTTTAAATGTATTGTTAGAGTCTCAGTAACAGTTTTCTTGATGTATATGCAATATCTGCTTGGGAAAGAGGTTAAACTAAATTATCTCCTAATTGTCTTTTCAGTATTCATGGTATTTTTTGTGTACTAGAGTCACTGATGGGAGAAAAGTCAGGATTTATTTGTTTTTCCACTTTCTGTCTCAGCAGCTCTGTTGTTTCTATTTTATCTCATGTGGTCCTACTATCTTCAAGCTTCTAGAACATTCACAAAGTTTGTTTGGGAAGTCTTCTAGTGTCAACATGGGGACTCTAAGTCAGGATCTTAGTACTGACACTCTTATTTATGTTAAGACATCTAATGTGACATGCAATTAGAATTATATGAATAGGAGTATAAAATATCACAGAGAAAGCATAGAGTCAACCTTAAGAGCTTTACTCATTTTTAAAAACCCACTGAAAAATATTGATGGATTTTTTAATTTGTATTCCTAGTTTACAGCAACCCAAGCTTATTTGGGTTATAGCAATCCAAAGTTTATTTTTGCTTTTGTCACAACTTGCACTAAAGTAAAAAATACCCATTTGAGCCTATGATCTGCATGCAAATGCAGACTCCTCTCAAATTTTACGAATATTTTCCAGCTGTTTTGTGATAGAAAGCCAATTATGTACAATATATCATAGAAAGGAAGCAATTACATTCATTTTCTTGGGCACCGAGAAATTTGATAAGGTTGACACTTGGCACTTTGAGCTGTGATAACAGTTAATTTTTTAAAAGGCATGAAATACAGGCCAGTTGAATTGAAGCCATTTGTTTTTAAATTGTTGGAAATTGTGTTACCTTAGATGCTTTCAGATGACAAGAGGGAGTGGAGAGGGAGTGAAAAATTAATTTAGAAATCTATTCTAAATGCAAAGCGAGTAGTAGGCTCATTCAATAAAAACAAAATACTTCATTCTAAGAATAAACCTATTCCTGGAATCTAACAATTAGCTTCTGATGGGGCTGGACCTTTGTGTGATTGTGAAGAAGGAAAAGTTTTCTCACTGTTCTTAATGTTGTTTTACTTAACACTTTCCCATCTTAAAAGAATGTTTCCTTTCCTATTTAAACAAAACATCTACTGCATGTTTTTCTGTTCCTTCTGTTCATTAAAATATTCTCTCAGGAGCTCAAATAAATGCATCAGTCCTCTGAAACAGATAGCAACAATGCTAACGTGGAGTAGATTGTCCAAGTATTTATTGGGTATCTCTAATTGGACAAATACTGTACAATGTGCTCTCCACTCCATGTGTGCATCTAGAGCTCTCATACTGGGCACAGTAGTAGCATAGAAAGGGCTTCACTTGAAGCAAATTTACCACATGGGTGTATTGATTGTATCAGGGTGGGTTGGTGGGATGTGACTCAGTCAGAAGGAAAAGGTTGAACAGGGAGTAAAAGTGGAAACAGCAGGATGCATTTGGGAAATTATATGTGATGTTGTTCTGGCAGACGTGACATGGTGACAAACTGATCTTTACTTTCTGGGGTCTTCCTAGTTCACACAATTTGGCCTGGCATACTTAGTGATGGCAGTGAGTTCTGGTCCCAGCAGCCTACAGTTGTACATTAAATTTTGTTCATTAATTATATGATCACATTTTCCATAGGTAAAAATCAACCAAATCTGAGGGAGTTGTATGGTGAAGTTAAAAAAGACAGACAAGAGACAGTATTATGGGTAGATTATACACTAAATAAAGCACTTGACCTTTAAGATCTGCCTATAAAACTGCTATTTAGGCAGCAGGGAACTTCTGTTTCATTTACACCAAAATTAAAACCAGGTCACACAGTGAAGTGTCAGTCATTAGTAAAATGAGAAAGGCATTTTAGCACTGGATTACTTCTTTACACCATCAATTCATGTCACATAAATAACCTTTCATTTCAGACACTGCCTTCCATCTAGTATTATTTATATCCTTCTGTAAATACAAGGCCTGACAATTTGACTATAGGTTGCAAGCACTCATGTAAACAAACTTATTGGAGTAATCACAAACGCACAAAGTTTCTTGTGTATTGATTTAAATATAGTAGGGGATGAGTTGTTGGAGAGCATTTGCCATTGATTAAAACAGCCATGGAATATGTCATACAATTGAAGAAAATGCAAATATTTAAAATAAAGATGAAAATATACTCATTCTCAAGATTGTCTTTCCTTCCTCTAAGATGAAATTCTTCAGGTAATCTGTCATTTGAGGTCCCCAGAGATCAGGTACCTTTGATCACCTGAGTGAAGACTCATACTCTCCTGAATTTCATTAAGGCTCTGCTGTGATAAATGTCTCTTTGTGCACAGAGAATTCAGTGAAAACTATGGAAAATCAACAAGATAAATACCAAGTAACGCTGACCATTTTATAACAACAAGTCCAGTGATATCTCATTGATACACATAACAGTTTAGCAAACACTGTCTGCTGATACATCCTTGTAATTTCACTGCAACAATAACATATGCATACAACAAAACACAACTGGGATGTAGAGGCAAAAAAGATACTTAGACACAACTGGGATGTAGAGGCAAAAAAGATACTTAGACATGGAGAAATTAGAACAGGTTTAGATTTTATGTCTGTGGGAATCATTACACCGTTGAATTTTGGTCCAACCTTTCAATTTCTTCTATAAAGTAATAAAGTAATCTTTTTTTTTTTTTGCTTTTTTTACATGTCTTTTTGTTAGGAGATAAAGAAGCTTATTTCTTGAAATAATTTCTGGTAGTGCTGAAATGGTGTGAGTTGGACCTCTGAGTTTATCCACATAACATTTCTTAGAGTTTGTTCGCTGCCCTTAGATGGACCAATTCATTGTCAGGTTTTTATAATTCACATGCACCCATAAGTACTTTTTTTAACCTGAGCACTTTTGTTTGTGAATATTTCCCTTGCCTTTATTGTCTGTGTCTACAAAGACAGTAGCTTGAGTGACAGAGGTTCCATAGATATAAACAAGAAACTAAAAATACAAAAGCACTGAAGGAAAAGCTGTACAGATAGCAGGAACATGTGGCACAAAATAACCTAAAATTATCACACCAGATGTTACAATGTTCAGACGAAATGAAAACACTTTTTTGGGAAGCATTTGTGTTTAAAATGTAATAATTTAAATGACATAAAAATTATTAGAACTGTTAAACTGAAAGTAATATTTAAACAAACATGATGTTACTTTTTTAGAGAATAAAGCACTTTTAAAATATAATATATATAAATAATGGAATTTAGGGTTGAATAAGAATGTTGCTTGGATAAACATAGTACATATGAGGTTTTGCTATTAAGCAACTTATGTTAAGGTTTTGCTAGGATCAAATTGAAAAAAAAATGCATAAAGAAACACATTCATATCTAATTCAAGTGCTTATTCATGACATATGCTTTTGGTTCTGTAGCCCAAATTTTGGCCAATACAAATTCTTTGACATTATCTATATGCAGTACATTCATTCTTATAATTGGAACAGCAGCTCAAGTGGAGCAAGAAAAGGAAGTTTATTGTATCACAATCTATGGTCATAGCCAAGAGATTGGCACTTGCTGAGTATTTAATCACAATAAAAATCCAGACAACTTGCTTTAATTTATAGTAGTTGAGTGTATTCTATATCTCAAGTTTTAATTAAGGATGTTTATCTCAATAAATGTCCCAAAATGCATCTCAGTGCTCTGCAAAATTAACTCATTTCTAACCCTAAGTGGGGAATTTTTGTCAAAATGTTTGTCAGTAAGTTAGTGTTCTAATTCTTCACATATTTCTGCTCTAGAAACACTGAAGAGAGTTGCAAAATTAAGTCCATTACAATCTGAACAAAGTTGCCCTCCAAGGTTTGTTGTGGTCACAATCACCAGGGCTCCTTTCATTCCACACTGCTGCCTAATCGGTTATTTCTTTTATCTTTTTCCCGGATAGCTGCATTGAAATGTCAGTCACCTATAATGTAAGCCTATAAAGAGAAAAGGTAAGCTGTGTGGTATCATCATGAATGGGAAGTAGGGCTTGCGATACCTGTTTTAAAAAAAAATTCTAACTTGTTTCAAGCACAACGAAATAGTTAATATTTATGGACATTTTCAAAACTTAAAAGAAAATGATCAAATTTCTTAGAGATTTGTATTCTTAAACTAGCCAACTCATTCATTCACTCACTCAACCAGTATTTGTCTCATTTCCAGCCAGAGAGATTAATATTTGCAAGGACTGAAAGTGAACTTGCCATGCAGAGAAGCCAGAGAGGTGAGCCTACACCATTGGAAGACTTTGGGGTGAGGTCCAAGAATAAAGGCATCAGGCATCAGTCTAAAGTAGCAGAATAACTGAACAATTTGATTTCATAGTATATAAAGGAAGACACCTGATGAGAGAAGTCATGTGTTGTCCAAAAATTAAATTTAAAAAACCTGTTTATTTTTTGTTGTTGTTTTTGTTTGTTTGTTTGTTTGTTTTTGAGAGTAGGTCTCGCTATTTTTGACCATGGAACCACAGGCTCTCATTGCCCGGGGTACCACAGACTCAAGCAATCCCCAGCCTCAGCTTCCCAGGTAGCTGGGATTACAGGTGCGCGCCACCACACCCAGCTATTTTTTTGGAACCAGGTCTCACTATGGGCCCCTGGTGGGACTTGAACCGCGATCCCTGGCCCTGGCCGCTTCATAGGCTGAAGCTTACAGGCACGAGCCACCATGCCTGGCTAAAAAACCTGTGTTTAATGTAAATTTTCACTTTAATAGCCTGATGAATTTTAAAACCTGAATTAGAGAGTCAGCCTTTTATGTAAAAGATTCAGTGGTACATTGAGTATCATTTTGACATCTGAGTATCAGAATGCATGTATCAATGTCAGTGCTTATTCCTTTTTTCATTTGTCCATATTAAAATTTGTCACGCTCTTATTAGGTACCTGGCTCTGTACTGAGTGGAATGATGAGAACAAGACATAAAGGCACCTAGCCCTCTGAATCTTCCTGGCTCACTATATGCCTGAAGTGAGAGCCAAGAGTGGGCACTCATCCACCTCTGGATTTTATTTCTAATGATTACTGCTCCGGCTTCACATCACCTGGAATTTCCTTGCAGAGCCTACATTCATAGCTCCAACACAAGTCAATATCTTCCTTACGGATAACAAATGATTTTTTTTTCCAAGCTAGAGTTTTTTCTTGCTACCAAAATGTATTTTTCATTATTCATTGTCCATTTAACATCATTTCTTTCCTAACAATTAGTTGCTGAGTTAATTATTGTAGATTAAAAGATGAAAACTAAGCTTTGTTCTTAAGGTACTCACTTAAATGTATAAACTATATATAATGTGATATGTATACTAAATGTGTTTTGATTAGGTAAATAGAACACAATGAAGGAAGAAAATACAACTGACAGCTGATTGCTTGTTTTACTCCCCAGATGTTCAACAACATGTCCTCCTCTGTGGACTCTCTTGTGGGCTACATTCAAGATCTTTAAGTTACAACATTTACCTTCTGTTATATAAAACAGAAAAACACTCATATTTAAATTTCATCCTCTGTTTAAATAAATTCAGTGCTCACTCTGAACTCTGGAGCATAATTTTTTCATTCATGTCATTGCTAGTTTCTCCCCTTGTAAATCTTTTTCAGGAGGATTCACGGATTCACATTGTCTTGAATGGGCTGAAATATGGTCTGTTGCCCTTACCCTCATTCTCTGAATGCAGTTCTTTGAGACCAGATGTAATAAGAAGCCTATCATTTTCCATTTTGCTTTTACAAAAGACTGATTATTTTCCTGCTAGCTGATTTATTCCTTTATATAGATGATTTAATAGTTTTGTCTTTGAAGTTCCATATTTTTATTAATTTATATATTGATTTGATTCAACTATCATTTATTCTTCAGATATGTTGTATTTTTTACATTTTTAAGAACTAACTTGAGGAAAAATGAATCATGAATCATACCTTTGATTTTTTTTTAACCTTTTGTGTAGTTTTCATCTATGCATTCTGTCATTATACATAGCCTACTATGTGTAAATTGGTTGTTACCTGGCATCTGTTATTATCAATGCATTGTTCTAATATCTGCATTTTTCTGCTTCATTTTCAATTTCAGTTTCTCTGGTTTGTTCTTTATAGTCTTAACCATTTATATTTTTACCAGTACTTGATTTCCATGTTGTTACTTTCCACACAGTGTGCTCACTGTGATAATTTTCCTATTTCTTCCTTTAAATAAAAGTCCAAAAACATATTTTTTCTCATTCTGTTTTATTATTTCTTTCTCAAGCCTTTGTAATTCCATGCTGACATCTCAACAGGTACCTTCCTTCAGTCCTTAACTCCGAGTTAATATTTAAATCTGTTCTCTAATAAATACCAGGAATATTTGCTTTATGTTTTATAGCTTTTTGGTTTTTTTTTGTCTTGAAATTTTGGGGTATATAACTTCTTAAGTAAATGATGATTACTCTTTAAAGGAGGTTGTAATAGATAAAATCAGGTCTTCTATTCATACCCAGAAATTCAAACTGGGAATCATGGAAAATGTCTTTGCATGGAGATTTATTGGCAGAGGCCATCGAGGATATCTGTGCAATAAGTACCCCAAACAAGTGGTTCCTGAAAAGGTAGGAGTGTTGGAATCTTATAGGGGAGCAGAGATATGTAAAGAGGAATTCAGGGCTTCTCGTTTTCTGGTCCCAAGAGGTTTAGAGACAGTTGAGATGACTTGAATCAAGTCTGACTTTCCCATCAGTGTGCTTTCTTTGAAATTAGCAGGTGCTTGTCTCTGATGCCACTATCAACTCGGAGACACAGAATTTTACTAGGGATGAAAAGTTTTCCAAGTTCTTGGACATACAGGTGGAACCATTTAACAGATAATCATGAGGGAGGTACAATTCACTCTACACAATTAATCAAAGAGCAGAAACACAGTTTGATGAGTTAATAGTTTCCTATTTTTTATTCTAAAGATATTTACTTTTGCAAAATGGAAGGGATTCATCTACAAGGTGAGTTCTTGAACTGGTAGGGTGAGTTAGGCTTTTTCCTCCATGAGCCTGTATAACCAGAACCCAGAGCATTGCATATTCCCTATAATTGTGTGGTTCAGTGGGTGTGTGATGTGTAACTGCACACACCTTGGCCTAGGAGAGACGAAAGGAGCACAGAGGGCACAGGAGAGCACAAGCATGATGAGAAATCACAAGAGAAAGAAAAAAAAAAAGGCCCAGAGAAAGATCATGATGATTTCCGAGGAACTGGAGGGGTTGACTGACTCCCAGCACCTTGGCCCTGACCCTGACCTGGCCCTGCCTGCCCAGCCTGGTGTATAACCACTTGAACTAATAAAGAACCTGTGCAGATGGGTGAACCTGATGCTTATCCCTACAATTGGCAATGAGAATGTTATCTTACAGCCATTACGGCAATGGTCCCCGGAAGACAGCCAACAACTCAGAGAGAAGAATAGGCTCCGTTCATGTACAGTGGGCACAGTGGAGTTGCTCCTGGAAGGTTGAGTCCCGAAAGTCAGGTTGTATAGCGTTCCTTGATAAGCAGAAGCTGGTTGCCATGCAGAAGCCAGGTAGCTGGGGTACTAGGCTGATAGGTAACAGGTGAGGCAGGTTGTAGTCAGGTCATCCTCACTCTACTCCTGGCATTAGGACTAAATGGAGAGGCCAGAATAGTTCTCACTCTTTTTTATCCTTTCCGTCTAGGCCCAGTGCATCCACTCCCACATGTGCACACCCACTAGGCCCAGGCCTAACACAAACATGGGGAGGGTGCAACACCGTAGGTGCTGATCATAGAGGCTAATGGCAGAAAAAGCCTAACCAACTCATTTAACTCCACTGGGCATGGTAATCTTCATGCTTCTTACATGCTGGACTAGACACTTATCCATTCATTCAAACTAATATTTGAGATTATATCCTTGGATGGCTCTGAATGAGAAAACTCACTGTAATGTTTTCATCCCTGAGAAACAAAATATTTATTCTTTCAGGCAGAGTCTCAGTCTGAAATATTTTTAGTCTATAATTAGGTGTGTAAATGTTTATTTTTAGTGAGAATCTTAGACTGTATTATATTAAGATTGCCTCTTTTCATTCATCTTTGATCTTTCGAGGGCCAGCATGAGAGTTGATTATGGGAGAACCTTCAGATACACAACAATGTAAAAAGTGTATATATGGGTGTATAGCCAACAACAAATGAAAAAGAAAGAAAAGGAAAAAATAGTAAGATTTTAGTAAGAATTCATTGAATAGTTAATGTCAACTCCTGGAGCAAAATACTGCAAAGTGAATACAAAATAAAAATATTAACGATATTTGGCACGCAGCTCTGTTAAGCAGTTAGAAATGTGCTATTGAAGAAAAACAAATGAGCAGATAAGAGACATATTTTATGGGTGGACACATTCAGTTGGACTGATCTTCATGTCAGATGGTGTAAGAGTCTACGGGATCATGTTTACAGCAGTGTCTATGAAGCTATAGCATCTTGAGAATTGCACACACTTAATCAGGGTTCCCAGAGGGTACTTAGTAAATAAATATTCATTGGCAGAAAGCCTGAAGCTTTATTGGCATAGTTTTACTCATACAACTGATAGTTCTTTGTTGTCCTTGGTCTATGAATAGCAGCTGCTCTCTTGATTTAGGGCCCCACCCTGAAAATTCCTTCTGATTCTGAAAACTGCATACCCAGACTGACTGAGCAGAGTAGATTTTAGACTTTAAAAAAAAAAAAATTAAAGCTGTAAACAGCAGTTTGCTTGGGCCCTTTTGAAAGTGTCTGCAAATGTGTAACCATCCTGTTCATGATGGCAATTGCAATGCAAGCTCACCAATTTGGGTAGGTTCTTTATTGGTTCTAGTGGCTACACAGACACATCAGGCAAGGCAGAGCAGGTCAAGGCCAGGGTCAGGACCAGGATCAGAGTGAGGTGACCAAGAGACTGGTGAGTCCCCAAGCTGTCCAGGAATCTTCACACTCTTTCCCTGGTTGCTCTTTCTGACTTTCTCTCCTTCTCTTGGCGCTCTTACCTAGTCATTCATGTGCTCCCTATACATTCCCCCAGGGTGATGCTACCCCTTTATCCTTTTCTCTCAGGTCCGGGTGTGCTCATTCATGCATGCACAAACCCAGTAGCCCCCACCTTACAATCATGGGGCAGGTAAGCGTTATCCCACAGGTGCTGGTCATCGAAGGCCAATGTTGGAAGGGTAAAAACTTTGAAAATCTGCTTACCCTGCAGCAGATTTAAAATTTCCTTCTGTGTCTTCCATTCTTTTCCAGCAATTTACAGCATCCTGTTCTCTACCACTCTCTTTGTAGAACATGAGTCTTCTTCAGAAACAGATGAGAAACACATCTATTTTATCCTCTGCCTGTAAGGTATAAATCTTTCAGTAAATACCAATGCAGTTAAAGTAGAAATATCATAATTTTGACATTGTTAGAATATCAAACATCATCACAATATCAAATGTTAGAATATCCAGTGTCATTATTGAATCATAGTAAATACCTTCCCTTTACCCACACACAAAATATTTATGACCTTATCAATTTTCTATGATGTTGGGGGGAAACCCCCAACACACACACTTGAATGTGACATAGTGACTTTAGTAGCCTTGATTTTTATTATGCATGAACTTGAGAAGGACATGGCCAGGAATGAGCATTGAACATTCATCTTGTTGATGCTGTTAAAGAAATTATTTTGTTTGGCACAGTCCCAGCAGCAGTCAATGTGCTTTGAGTCTCTTAGTCACACTGTGAGGGAGGAGATGAAACAGCCATGGCAGCATTAACTTGTCTTGCTTTTGTCCCAAAGACAAAATTTCTAATTTTCTACAAAACATGAAGGAGGATAAAGTATCTGGGGAGAAAAATAAATAACACTAAAAACAAACTTGGGGCTCATTTGTCTCATTCTTCTTTACCTAGATACTGATGTCAGTACGCCGCTGATAAAGGAGAAATTCTGACAGTCTTATATATCTGTGTTAATTGACATAAATTGCATAAGAATACCTGTGTAATACAGAGATATAAATCAGTAAGCTCCTTTCTGCAGCAAAGTTTGGGCAGATAACCTGTTGTGCAAAACAGCATATTGGTAGCTTTCCTATGATTTAGAAATTTCATAGATTCACACATGGGATAAACGCTAAATCAAATTTCTTGACTATTATTGATATGTGTTTACACTCACACACACACACACACAAGAATTGATTCCCATAATTATTAATGACGGGAATAAGCTCAGTACTTTTGCTATAGTTCCTGATTAATGTTAACAAAATTAAGTATATTTTGTTTATTTTCAGAGGTCTTCCAATTAGGCTACTTTTCTCTGAAGATATGTGAGAATAAGTGGGCTAATTGAGCACACATTATGAGCCATAAACAAAACTAAAGGATTCTGCAATATTTGCACAATGGCAAAATATATACCAGCTTCAGAGCAGGTGGTATTTACTTTCAAGTCACTATTTCTACCTTTTTGTAGCCCTGCTTCTGCTTTTTAAGTCTTCTGAAGCACCCTTGAATGCTTAGTCTTCTGATGACAATACCCAAAACTGATTATTCTACTATACTCTAGACCTCTTCAACCCCTACCAGTATTTATCACATCTAACAGCAAATCTCTGAGGTCTTACAAAGTGTTTAATTAATCAATAGAATAAAAAGTTTATGGTTGAAATTGACTTAAAATGATGTCCCCTGAGATAACATTTGTATCTTCCACAAAGAGCTCCCATTCCTTAACTGAATATGTGACTAGTATCTGAGTTGCAGCTTTGCTGCTAACTAGTTAGGGAGAGGTTATTGTGTGTTGATTCCTGAGCATTTCAAATTACACAAGGGAAGCTATTGATTTTCCTTATGTCCGCCTGGGGACCAGTCCTTTGGTGACCATTTAGAGTTGATTAAGCCTATCCAAAATGCATTTCTGGTACCAAATCTTAATCAGTCTTGGAAGAAAAAGGTATGCAAGTGTGAACTGAATGTAATTATTTTTATAAATGAGAACTTAATATCTTCTTAATTAAGTTGAACAGTTGTAGAGTATGGCCATCCTTGTAAACTGATACTCTGCAAATATTTATGAGAAATATCTTTTAGTAAGGCTTGAATCTTAAAAAGTTCTGACAATGTGTATTTTTTCTTGTGCTTTAGTATGATGTGCATTAAGAGTTGTTTAAAATCTAGCATTTGCCCTGTTTTACTGAAAATCCAATACTTTTTAGTGTCATGCAAGTGTATAATTTCCCTTATCGGTGGATAAGTTATTTGTAATTCTTCTGTGATGTGATGAAGAACTACAAAATTGACCCAATTATAAGGATATAATTGTACTAAATTATATATGGATTGCTATTTAAGTACATCATTTTAGGAAACTCTATAGTAACAAATTTTACAGACTTATTTTGTTTTAGAGATAACAAGTATTGGCTTTATCTCCTTACTATATACAAAAATATTTAGATTGAGATATTTATTTATATTAAGAATAGATAAAGATATTTAAATGAGAATTGATTCCAGTAATTATTAGTGAAGGGAGTTAAACTCAGTATTGTTGTTATAATTCCTGATTAATGTTAAAAATAAGCATATTCTGTTTGCTTTCAGAGGTTTTACAATTAGGCTACATTTCTCTCAAGATATGTGAGAGTGAATGGGCTAACTGAGCACAAATTATGAATACATTAATTAAACACCCCTTTCTGTAGGTCATATCCACCTGTGAATGGTTTTGGAACCTTGTTCTGTCAGAATGGAATGCTAAGATTCCATTCACAAACCTTAAAAGACATAGGAAATTAGGGTTTTGAAAGAGTTGCACTACCAAAGTACAAACTAGATATGTGGTATCAGTTGTAAAAGCTGATATCTGATATCTACAAACTTTGGGATTGGGACTAATTATCAATCCAAGTAAACTGAGGTCTTATCAGTCTCTGAAAATCACTATGAGACAAGGGGTGGATTTCATGGGAGGGTCTACTGAAAAGTGAATCAGCATTGGGATGATGGACTTAACATGAGTGTTAGATATGGTAGCTCAAAAATACTCTGTAACAGGCTCAATCTTTCTTGTCATTGTTATCTTTAGTATTTAAAGACTCTCTATCTTCTCTAGTAAGTAGTAGCTACAGTAAAGCTGAGATGACTTAACACAAAACCCTTGAAAATATTTGAAGTTAGGAAAGTATCTTTAAAAATGGAACCCGACACCCCTGTTGAAAATATATACTTTCCATGACCTAGAAAAGAATTATTTCCTTAAGGTGAATGTCCCTGGGCACTTTGAAGTGTTAAAATTCTCTAGGTCAAAACATAGTACTTAAAAAAGATAATTATAAATGCTAGTGAAGAGATTTAAATTCAAGTTATTGATAGAGTCTTCTAGATTTTGTAAATTCCACATGACTGCTTCCTGTTGGACATTTTATGTTTGCTTTCAGTATAATTATGTTTGTGATTTTTTTTATACTAGAGTTGTCTGAAGCAAGAATAAACAAAGAGTGAATAAAATTTGAGGTGATTATATTTATTTGAAATATGTTATTTGAGATAAATATTTGTTTGAAATTCTCAAATAAGTGATAGGAGTGATGTGGTGAAATTGGGAGTCTGTGGCCCTACCTTTGTAATGTTGCATTAGGCTTGCACCATTTTGCCTTGGGGGGCAGAGACTCAGAGAAGCTGGAGTTTCTCATGATAAGGACAAAGAGGTTATTTAGGAAGCATCTCAGCTGGAGAGGAGAAAGTGGCAGAACAACAAGGAGGCTGGGGGATCCACAGTTGCCGCTGCCATGTGTAGCAGACGGGCAGCGAAAGAAGTCTCCACAGCCCAGGCCAACAAGGAACCTGTGGAAGCATGTTGGAGAAACTTGTAACCTGTGTGAGCTGAACTGGAAACACAGTACTTGGAAACTTGCTTCAACTTAGAAACTGAAAAACTTGGGATTTGTCTGGAGACCTGAAGGGAAGGGATATTACTGTCTGAGTTGGTTGCTGTTGCTGTTTTGAGTGAATCTTTATGGTTCGGGTTGCTTCAGGGTTGAAAAAGAAAGAAAATGCTGAAGCTGTGCCTTTTGGAGGATTGATAATACCACCTTATTTTCATCTTTGGATCTGAATCTCCTGCTTTTGACTTGATGGTGGAAAAGATGCCATATTTTAGATGCACATGGACCCACATGCAGCTTTTTTAAATAGAGACTGAACTGTGTGGTAAGATAACCAAGGAGGTTCCTTGTAACCTCAGTGACTCTTGCTTATGTTGTCTTTTTAGTGAATAAATCTTGCTTCTGACTCTTTTTAAGATAGTTTGGTCTTGCTACCACATGCATGGACTGGGAACAAACCTGGAGAGCAGCTGGGTTTAAAGGGCCAGCTGCTCTCGCTTGTAAACTTAATTAAATTCTCTGTTTTTTCTTGTTTTCTGACCTAATTTCAAAAGCACTTATTAATAGTAACCAGGGAAAATTACTAGGTGAAATAAATTGGTTGCAATGATAAAGGGGTTTGGGTTTGGTGCTATATGGGTACTCAGTGACTTGGGAGTTGTATTTTCCTTAAGGGTGATTGCCAACCAATTATAGTCTATTGCTTCCAAATAGTAATAAAAAATACAGTCTGATCATTATTTTTTGTTACTGTTCTTCTTTTTGAAAATTAATTTATTTACTTTTTACTGATATACATTGGGGTATCCCCACCTGAACATAGAGCGTCCATCACCAATTGGCCTATACTCCAACCACCACAAACCATTATACCACCCTAGTTCCTTCCCTGTTCTTTCCCATATCCCTCTCACAGCCCCCTTGGTGTTTCTGTCTCAGTTCTGTAATCAACTGTCAAGTTTTAATTTTTCACCTTGTCTTTATCCAACTATCATTTTAGTTACTTTAAATTTCATGTATTAGTGACACCATCTGGTTTTAGATGTTCTGATTCTTCCTACCAAACTGGAAATCAAAAGTTTATATGAAATTATTTAATATTTATATATCAGTAAGTAAGCCAATTAAAATAAATTTACTGCCTACTTCCTCCAAAACACAGTCCTGCATACTTGGCCATATGTTTACACACTCCTGCACACAAACTCACATATCTATGGGGCAAATGTAGTTTAATTTCCATCAGTTAAGGATAACCTGGGTTAAAAGTTTCCATATCTCTCTTGTAAAAATGTTGTTTTGATATAGCATCATATAGTTTGAATTTACAAAAGTACCAGAGAATCCCAGTGACTGTGATAGAGCCTCTTGCATCCATCCATGTTCTCACAGTGCTTAATATGGTGTTTTTCTCCCCATTGTTCTCTCAGACTGAACACACTTTCCATTCAGACAGATGCTAAACTTTTGACACTTTTCTTTCTTTCTGTGGTTCTTGAAAAAGTTGCTATCTTTTGGAATTTTCTTTTGATGCTTCTAATCTTTCACTTGGTGATTATATCTGATTTTGATGCTTTTCATCTTCTAATCCTTAAAATTGAATACTTGTTGATGTGATTTCTGGACACAGACCTGGGGAATAAAAGATGAAACAATGAGACAGAAGGGTTCTGGTCACCTCATAATAGATCATATTCCCCTTCCTGATAAACATCCTCTCAGTCAGGCTTTGGAAGACTACATGCATCTAAGAATTATGATGGATAACCTGGAAGAATTTAATAGCTGATTTTGAAGGAAATAAAGGAAACATAAACTAAGTTTTATAAGTATGAACTCCAAGTTTTTAACTTCAATCCTGAGGGAAAATGGTCCAAACATTGTTGACAACACATCAATCTAAGGATAACTATCCCTTAATCAACAAATACTTAGTTCCTAATCTGAACAAGGCACTTTCTGAAGTGTTCTCTACCTTGGGGAAAACATCAACGAAACTCCCTTGCAGAAATTTTATTTTAGACTAGGGTAACTGACAATAAATTCATATAAAATCTAGATGTAATATCTAACGTATTCTGAAGAAAGTCTAAAGAGCCTAAAGGTTATAAGAAAAATCAGGGAAGGATGGGATTGTAATTTTAGAGAGAGTGAATAAAAGCATTTCTACTAAGTTGGTATTTAAGCAGAAACCTGCCACAAGTTAAGAGAGTGAGCCTTGGAGAGCTATGGAATGAGGCCAAGGCAAGTAGAGGTCAGCTAGGTAAGTGCCCTGGGATAAGAACATAGTAAATAACATTAAGGAATAGCAAGAAATTGCTGTAGCTGGACTTTGAGTAAAAAAAATAAGAGGAAAATAAATTATCTTACAGAAGTAGTAAAGAATATTCAATGTTGTAAATCATGGGAACCATGAGTTATATCTCTAAGTGGAAAGGAAGACTGTTGAAGAACTCTGATCAGATGAATTTATGATTGAAATACATTTCAAAGGATAAATTAGACTAGATTTTTTTTCCATAGGACAAAGAGAAACTAGAAAAGAAGTAGTGATACTTGTGTGGGGAGGGGTGACAGAGCCACATAAATGTCTAAGCAATGACTAGTGATAATTGGAATGAGAATTATGATTGGTTAGAAGGGATCAAATCCAATCACACACTCACAATTAAGTGTTCTGCAGTATACTATGCATACAGAAACACACTCAAATCAGAAGTGTACACACACACACATGAAAATAGCTCCTTTATAAAGAAATACATTACCAGCACAAAAGAAGTCCTCCCCACCTTCCAAGGAGACTCTTAAGTTTAGTAGTCATAATCTGTGCAGCACAAAATACAACACCATACTGAAATCTAATCCAACAGATCTGTTTCCTAGTTTGAATGTTTTCTATTAATGGCAATTGTACTGTGTGAGTTTCTAAGAATAAAATAATTATTAGACATTTGATATTTAGATTATACTGCAAATGTATATATATAGTAAGTATATGTATATATGGTATGTACATCCTTGTATATATAAATAAAATAGTATAATAGTATATATTTAGTACATAGTATATTTATATATGTAAATAAATATAATATATATTTGTGTGTATAGAGATATATATGTATATATGTGTATATATACATATATAAAGTAAATTTCTATTTACCAGGAGATATATATGCACATATACATATATATGTACACATATGTACATGTATGTACATATATACATGTACATATATGTATGCATATATATGTACATATATATCTCCTGGTAAACAGAAATTTAGTTCCATTCCTCTCCTAAACATTAAGCTATTACTCTCCCAGAGATACAGGAAGTCTCTTAAAGGTGGAAAGATGTGTATCCCCTGGGAAATTTGGGACTAAAGAAATGCAAGATCATAAATTCCTTTGTTTCCCAAATATTCCGGACATTCCTGAAGACTCCAACCCAGGACTTTCAACAGGCAAAGCTAGAGATCCAAAGAAAGACCTGTCCCCTCTTTGTTACCCTAAGGATGGGTACACAGATAGCTTAATGGGAGAAAATTACTTTGGCAGTACTCACCTCACTCCAGCTAAGCACCAACAAATTGTACATGTCCTCATTCCCTTACTGAACCAGGCCAAATAGGAGATTGTTTTCTACTCTACTTAGTTTTAGGATAATAGGTAGCATACTCACACTTAGATTGTTCATGTTAGATTGTATCTTGGAGGCTAAACAAAGAGTAGATCCTCTAGTCACCTCTGGCAGAAGCAGGTAATTCTTCAATACTTCCCCAACAATAAACTGAGCTTCCGACACTAATCAGCATCAAGGAGAAGCAAGCTGATGCCGCGATGAGTACAGGACACTTTTATTTTTTGCAGGTATGCTCTTTGAAAGACACTTAAGAAAACCAAACAAAACAGACCACTGACTGATAGAAAATACTGATGCAACAAATATGACCTTGGGCAATAAAGGTCACTGAAACTGAACAAGGCAGTATCCGAAGAGTTTAATGGTGACTGAGTTCTTCACCCATGTGCAAAATTGCAGGAATATTCAGGTTCGGGGAACAACAATGATGGGATTTATTTAGCAACAAGGAAGATGAAGAGTCAAGGAGGCTACAAATGGCCAGTTATCTCACCCCAGTTATTATCCAGTGTTTTGAATTCCTAAACAAAAGGGATGTTAAGTTGGGATCTTCTTGCCACTGAAGACCTGGGACAAGCATCCCAAACAAAAGGTCATGTATCCAAAATGGCACCTTCTCACCACTGAATACCTGGCTCATGCTGCCAGAGGCAGCAGACCAGCAGATTCAACAGGAGACAGCAACTGAAAAGCCTACTGTGCCGCCAAAATGATGGTGTCCAGGGGAGCAACAGCGAGTCAGACAAGCAACACTGAGAGCAACAGCAGCAACTGATGGGCCTGATAAACAGCCCACATTCACACAGGTCAGCGTTGCACCCTGTTCCAGGTCCTCGCCTTCACTTTAGGGCTGCAATGGCAGCAAAGCAAAACCTGCAAAACTTCTCTCCTCCAAGGCTGGTTTATCCTTGGGAGGCCAGAAAATGTCACCTGAACGATCATAATGGTGGGGCCTGAAATCACTGACCCCCAGAAAGGCTGACTCGTGAGGACTCTTTCTTCAGTGTCTTCGATCCCTATTAGTGCCTTCATCCCCAATTCTTTATTGTTCCCCAGGGTATATCTCATCTGGTGCTATTTTTCCTCACTTCCAAGTGAGGGAATTAGATGACACCTACAGGTAAGGAAATTAGGTGGCACCCTGCAGGGGGGTGCCACATGTATCCGCCTTTGCCTTCAGCCTTTCCTTTAGTCCCTGGTTACAAATGCATGCCATTTGTATTCAGAATACGTAAAGAAAATACTAAGAACATTTATGACTAAATGATAAAACAACTCAATAAAAAATTAACACATACCTTACATGCTTGACCATGGATATTTCTTTTGTCATCAGGGAAAAGCAAATTAAACCTAGAAATAAATGATATCACTAGATTGAAGTCTTATATATCACTGAGGAAAATAAAAACAGTATGGCTGATTTTTAAAATAAATTAGCTAATATTTGAAGCTAAATTTAGAAACTAGGTTCCACTTTTAATTATTTACTCAAGAGTTCTGAAAACATATTTCTACAGGAAAACTGTGTACAAATATTTGTAACAGCTTTAGTCATAAAAAAAAGCTGGAAACAGTCATCTGTCAGTCAATAATTAAACAAATAATGGCTTAGACTTGCTTCTCTTCCACACTGGCACAGCATATAGAAAGCTGAGCCTAAATATGTCTGACTGGGCAGAGTTTCAATTAGTCTTTTTCTCTCCTCTCACATAGTAGTACAGTAGTTAAGTTCTTAGGATTTATTCATACTGGTTAGTACTAAGATTTAAGTAAGAGAAATGTCAGAAGTCCATTTGCTCATATCTAAGTTGCTCTAGTTCAGATTACTAAAGATTCTAGTATTGGAAATAGTGACACTGGCTTTTAATGAGTAGTTCCCCATATCTTATTTTTTATAGCTTGTATAGGACTACAAAAGCTTTTCTAGTTAATGGTGTGTTAGGTTCTGAAAGACTGTTCCTAAGTTCTAAATAGCTAAAGAATTGCTATGTAGAAACACATTTTGTCCTTGAATATTTTTAAATGAGGGAGCCACATTTTCTTGAGTGATTTCTGTCTTGCTCTTCAGAATGCAAGGTAGTTATTAGTTATTTTATCCCATTTATCTCATCTGATATCCATTGTTCTTTGAAAAAAGTTTCATTTCTTCTGTTGTATCTTCATTTCCATTATAATCTCATCCTTCCCATCTGCACACATTTTGGAAAGGATAGGGTTAATGGTGCCTTTACAGCAATACATTATCAGTAATTCATGGGAAGGAGGGCAGAGAACAATAGTTAGGATGGCCTATTGGACTTCATACTGGGCTAGTTCTCTCACATTGTATGAAATATGGAGATGAGATGGCTCCCAAGACATTAAAGTTGGAGGCACTAAAGTAAATGTTGGGCTTAAAAGAGTCTAGGGCTTAAGCGGGGAACACATTTGTCCCAAGTGTAATGTTTTTACTTTATTCTTCCCTACAAAGGTGAAGAAGGAAACAATCAAACTACCTACTAGCAAATAATTTAATCATGCTGAAAGATACTTAGGTGATATTTGGCATATAAGTTGGTCGTTAAGAAAACTTACTCTCAATTCTTTCTAGAAACATCAACTTATTTATGCAAGAAGGTTTCTCAGATGTTCATCTGGAAGTGAAAATTGGAAAGAGAGAGAATTGCTCCTGATTCTCATATTCTATCGATTAATGCTATTAATTGATAGCACATTAATTAAGTATAAGAAAATTATTTTAATTTTCAATTAAATTTACATTATAATGTCACTTAGAATACATTAGAATGTAAAGTTGTTGCTTTTACTAATTTCTTACTAGTTAGTGCTTTCATTATAATTCACCTTCCAAAGAATTTTTTTTTTAAGTTAGGGTCTTATGGTTTTTGGAAAATAAGAAATTTAAAAGAAATAAACTTCAGCTGACCAAATTATTTTTCAGAGAATTAGAATATAACATATGGTCTGTGCATAGTGCCCCCTGGGAGTGCAGTGGAGGATCTCCTTCACTGATGACCCTCCATGAAGAATAATCTTTTCTTCTGGACACCCTGCCTGATGATAGGAGTTTGGCTTAGAAATTGATCTTGGGGGGTTTATGTGGAATTTACTAGGAACATAAACAGTAAGACGGGATCACACAGGTGAAGTTACTGACCAAGGTGGTGCGGGCAAATCCGTGCAGATTATTATGATGGGCCAAGGAGAGGAGTGGTTGTGCAGCTAGAATGTCAGTGGTGGTTCATTGTAGGAGGTCTGAGGAGCAGTTGATGGGTCCACTCTTGCCAGAAGAAATCTAATCCCGTGGGACTTCAGATGTTTAATGGAGCCTCAAGGGAGTCCCGCAAGAAAAATTTGATATTCAATATTAAAATTCACTTAGGGACACTGGGATTTAAAAATGTTTTTAAGATGTTAGAGGAACTTTTTTTTTTTTTTTTTTTTCAAATCAATGACCGGACCCAAATTACTAGCAGTTCTGTCTCTATTTCTTCAGTTTGTAAATTGAGTTCATTGTTAGAGATTTGGTGTTGGTATTATTTTATTTGGAGATTGGCTGAAAAAGTGTCTGATCTGGATAACATTTTCCTAAAATTGTTAAACGTTTTATACTGATTTTATATGTTTGATTGCAGTATTAGCTGGTGGGTGAAAAAACAAACAAAACAACATATAGTCCCAAATGTCTCTAGATTCAAGGAAATTCAGCCTTCTATAATACCTAATTCACAGCGGTGGTTCCATAAGTGGAAGCCTAAGCACTGACACAATGGTGAGATGGCAAAGTGCTCCTTGAATATAAAAGTAATCTTGGACTGTTGATAATTTCTAATTATCTTTCTAATTTTCCTCCACTATTAGAAGAACACATCAGGATATACATAACACTAGCATATGCACATATCTTTGGGTACAAACCTGTTTTCTATTTACAAAGGCTCATCAGAATTTAGTTTTTCATTTTTTGAAGTCATGATACATAAGTACATATTATTTTCAACCTTGAAATGAAGCTACTGTATAGGAGAAAGGGCTTTTGAATAATATTTACCAGATACTTCCCTAAGACTTACATTGTAATCACAGATAAATTTTAATTCCTTGAATTCAATTATCATCTTAATAAAATTTGCCTGATTGAGAGATTAAGTTGCCCTTTTAAATTTTGCTTTGGCTATATTTAGGACTAAAAATTAGTAAATTCTGCTGTTCCATTATTATACTCAGATATGAAGCAAATATTTAATGTTACTGGTTTATTACACAATGTTGTCATGCTATTTCCTGAAGTTAAGTAATGAACATTTCTCTAGCTTTTGTTTTACACCACCACAACAATTAATTGTTTGACATAAAACCAAGTATTTGCATGAGAGTTCTCACTAGGTAAGAATTTAAGTTTCTGGCCAGGCACGGTGGCTCGTGCCTGTAAGCTTCAGCCTATTAAGCGGGGCTAGGGGTTCGAGTCCCACCTGGGGCCCGTAGTGAGACCTAGTTCCAAAAAAATAGCTGGGTATGGTGACATGTGCCTGTAATCCCAGCTACCTGGGAAGCTGAGGCTGGGGATTGCTTGAGTTTGTGGTTCCCCGGGTGACAAGAGCCTACAGTTCCACGGGCAAAAATAGCGAGACCTAGTCTCAAAAAATCAAAAAACAAAAAATTTAAGTTTCTGTATCTTATACTTGAATTCCAAACATTCTCAAATGGCTAATACCATCTGTAGCAGCTATCACCCATACAGGACACTTATTCCACAGCCTTTATTTATAATCCCAAAGAACATGTATAAGTGTGTAAACTTACTACAAACAGAAAACGCTATGAAGGCTGCATAGGCAGCCTTCATATAGATATGTCTTTCTCTCTTTTCTCTTAGGCACAATCTGCCCATTGTGTGGCCTCAGACACTCACCAGCTCTGCTCTTCTGCAACTCAGCAATAAGATGATAATGAAGCTCCTCACAATAACCCTCTGCTATTAGGGTTGTTGATTCAACAAGGAAAAATTGTATTTGCCTTTGTATAAGCTTAATGTCAAACATATTTACTTGATTTCTAATGTTTGGCGATATAATTATCTGTAAAATAGGAAGCACCATGATTAATCAGAATACCTGATTCAAGAGAACACTGATTAGCCATCTTCTGATCCTATCTGATGAAAAGAATAAGGTAAAAATGGATAAAGAGAAGATATAGCGATTGTATTTCTGTACCTGTGAAACAGGGCGACCATGAAGGGACTTTTTAACTTTAACTGAACCACAAACAGACCTGCTTCCCTCTCCCAAGCAGACTACAGACAGTTCATTAACATTTTTACTGTACCTGCCTACTATTGATATGCAAACATCAGCTATTAGCTTCCCTCTGCTTTCAGCTCCAAAAACTGCAGAAGAAAAAAACTTAAAAACACAGTTTAAACTCTTGTGGGTTCTTTCCACCATCTCCAGCCTTCTCAATCCAACTACCAAACCAATGCAAGACAATCAGTGCAGACTAATTTATTTCTAACAAAGTGATATCCTAATTATCCTAATAACTACACAAGAAACATGTAAGGAAAACTCTGATTACTTAGCATTGTCCAAAACCTTTCTCAGCATTGTCCAAAGACCTTTCCCCAGATTACCTAAAAATTCTCAGACTCTCAATCCTGATCATCTCACCAATGTCAGCCAGTCAGAGTTCAATCTGCGTGTTTGAAGACATGTTCCTTTGGCTGCTCCCTTGGCTTGCTCCTCCTTGTCTTCCACGTTGTGTTCTTGTCTTCCAGGTAGCAGGAACTCCATGGTGCTGAACCAGCAAAGTTCACTTTCTTTTCAGGCCTGACTTTCGCACAGTCTCTTCTGACACAAGTTAAACTCACAAAACAAACTCCAACACGGAGTTCAAATCTGCAAACTCCTTAACTGCCATTAGCACACCAAGGGTTGTAGGCCCCTGGTGGCCACATGGCCAAGCTCACATGGTTCACATCCTCATCTTACAAAATGGCTGAAACCAAATCACTCTCCTCCATGAATCTCTCTATCTCACCTCCATATCGGAATCCTCTCTCTTTGTCTCCACACCCTTTATATATCCTGATTTCCTGCCTTCCAGGAACCACATCTGGACCATTTCACTTCTTCCTCCCTCCTGCATCTCCCTGAAGGGAAATTCCAACTAAGGTCATTCTCACATTTTTAGCATACCTGTCGTTGAAATCTGCAATCTTAAACAGGAGACAATGGGGGAGGGGAGGGTAGCACACCCTATCACCTGTGTGTCTGAAGAGGGGTGTTTCAGGAGAGCAAGTGCTCTCATAGACACACTTGAGTTCACTGTGGCATCTGTCTCTCTAACAGATGTATGTTCTAGCTGCAGTCATTTCCATATTTATCATGTAATCATCTGGGATCCAGTTTCTGCTTTTGAATAATATACATTATTTTCCTCCTTTTGTTGCTATTGCTCTTTTGCTTACTTCAAAATAGAGGAAGGGGGTAGAAGGTTAGGGAGTTTGAGGAAAGACTCTTTGCCCCAGTTTTGCCAACAGCAAGATCTTTTAACTTTAATACGTGACTGGACTTACGCTTCTGTGTTGGAGTAGACCACGGTGTGGTTAACTTTTGAAAAAGCAATTATACTCTTAAGAAACATTCCCTAGAAATCCTACACTAAGCCCTTATACAAGGCAAATAGCAGAAATGTTCTGAGGTTTTTAGTTTGTATACTGTGCTGTCATCGTAGCAGCACACTGGGGATATATGTGAGTTTCTAAAAATAGAGTTTTAAAACAACTAGACTAGGTTTTATCCAAGGTTTCCTCTATTGTCCAATATTATGATATAGGGGGTGATGACTTTATTTTTGTAAATTTATAATCTTTAATTTTCTGCCCAAGGATTGGAACTTGAGTGGCCATTCTCTCTCTCTCTCTCTCTCTCTCTCTCAAACACACACACACACACACACACAACACACAGAGAGAATCATTGGTATTCAGTTCTTCTGTGCTATGGCAAACCAAGATAATTCCCTGTTTCTGTGTTAAAATATGCTCAAACCAAATAAAATTAATTTAGATGCTTGCTCTAGGAAATACCTGCTTCTAGAAGATAAGAGTATAAGCTAACTAAATGGGTTACTTATCAAGAATAAATGTTTACTGATCACAACTTGCTTCAAGATCTTTACCTCTGTATGCCCACCAGTCTGATGCCATGATGTCTTAAATGTTACTAAATTCTGACTGATTTTTATTTAGTCTTGAAATACCCCTTGAGAGTCACCCCATTCAGTCCTAAAATTTCTAAAAAATTCTTTGCCTTAATTTCCCATTTTGAGACTATCAAGACTCACTGAAGTTTGTATTCTCCCTTCTATTAGTACATTTTAATAAGCTCAACTTAGATCAACAAGTTTTTCTGATGACCTTTATGGAAGTTAATCATTGAGAACCAAATGTTTGTATGTCTCTACCATATCTATATATATGAAATTCCATGCCTTTTCTTTTCCCAAGCTTTGTCTCTAAGCTTTGTCTCTAAGATGATTTTGAAGTCACACTACATCTGACTTCATAATCAACTTTTATACCAAATGGCTTCTGATTTTTATCACCAATTTAATCAGAAGTTTATCTGATGGAGCCCAGCCAACATAATACCTATCTTGTTCAGTGCTTCACATTTCCCTCTAGAGAACTAGTTCTGCTCCTGATGCCACAGTCCTCTGTATCTCAGCAATACACATTTCATTGAAATTGAAAGTAAAGTTTTTATCAACTAAACTGGATACAAGATGCAGTCCTGATGCTGGCACTCCGCTGCAGTTGTATGGATAGTTTTCCTAATCTCCAGAACACTAAGCTGGTTTTCCTTCATATAGTTATTATAGATGCAACTGAACAAACATATTTGAATTAATAACCTGATGCTAGTCTTATAAATTTAGGACTTTTCTAAGTCTGCTTCCCCAATTATAAAAGAAAAAAAATTAAAAAACATATTAAATGACATTATGTATGTTGCTGATCCAGAATAAACAATTTATCTTGTTAATTTGAGGATAAGAATCATGATTCAGAGGTACTGGTAAGGGGTAGTCTCAAAGGTCAGGGCATTTTGGAGTTTTAATGCATCAGGAAGGGAGATGATCTGAAGTTGAGACCAAGGGATTGAGGGTAGGAAAGAGCCTGATATGAAACAATATTACACAGAGCAGCATCCAAACAGAGGTGTTTTGTGCAGCTTGCTACCATCCAGGCCAAGATACAGTTACAAGGCATGTAGGGAACAAAAACCAACCACCAACACAATTTCCCAACTACCTCATACCTAGCTAACTGCCTGGCACACTGGATAACAGGAAACCCACAGTATATCGTCATGGGCAAAACAGAGCTAGGAAAGGCTTCCTCCCTTATATGCCCTCCTGCTGCCAGTTACTTCTTTTGCTTGTAAAAACCTACACTTTTGTTACCAAATGCTGGTCTCAATTTCTCTTCGCCAATAAAAGGAAACAGAGTTTGAGGAAAGGGTGGGTGGTTGGGTGGTTGGTTGGTTGGTTGGTTGATTTTGAGACTAGGTTTCACTATTTTTGCCCATGGAACTGCAGGCTCACATTACCCATGTTACTGAAACAGGGTATAAGGAAGACATTCTGACTTTAACTTTAAACACACATCTGCCTGCTTCTCTCTACTTGAAGCAGGCTATAAGCAGGCCATTAACAATTACTTTCCCTTGAAGTAGCCACACCTAGGCCTGCTTTCTCTCCCTGGGAAGCAGGCTACAAACTGTTCATTAGCATTTACACTGTAACTGCCTACTATTGATATGCAAAAGTCAGCTACCAGCTTCTCTCTGCTTTCTTTCCCTCTTTTCAGATCTAAAAAGAAAAACTTAAAAAAACAGCTTAAACTCTACACTCATGGTTTCTTTCCTCCATCCCCAGTCTTCTCAACCAAAATATCAAACCAATGCAAGACTATCAGTGCAGACTAATTTATTTCTAACAAAGTGATTTCCTAATTATCCTAATAACTACAAAAGAAACATGTAAGGAAAACTCCGATTACTTTAACATTGTCCAAAACCTTTTTCAGCATTGTCCAAAGTCCTTTCCCAGATTGCCCAGAAATCCTCAGTCTCTCAGTCCTGATCATCTCACCAAAATCAGCCAGTCAGAGTTTAATCTGCATGTTTGAAGACATCTTTCTTTAGGCGCACTCCTTTGGCTTGCTCTAGCTCCTCCATGCTGTCCTCTTCTTGTTGTCCAGGTAGAAACTTCATGGTACCGGACCTAGCAAAGTTCATTCTTTTCAGGCCTGGCTTTTGCACTTCCTCTTCCAGACACAAGTTAAACTCAGCATAACAAACTCCAACACAGAGTTCAAATCTGCAAACTTCTTAACTGCCGTTAGCACACATGCTGCTAGCCCAGGTCAGCCAAGGGTTGCAGGCCCCCGGTGGCCACATGGCCAAGCTCCCATGGTTCACATCTCCATCTTACAAAATGGTTGAAACCAAATCACTCTCCTCCATGAATCTCTCTATCTCACTTCCATATTGCCTCCGATTCTTCTCTTTGTTTTCACACTCTTTATATACCCTGATTTCCCGCCTTCCAGGAACCACAACTGGACCATTTTACTTCTTCCTCCCCCCTGAATCTCCCTGAAGGGAAATTCCAACTAAGGTCATTCTCACATTTTAGCATACCTGTCCTTGAAATCTGCAATCTTAAACAAGAGACAATGGTGGAGGGGGAGGTTGGAGGAGGTAGCACATCCTATCAGTACCACAGACTCAAGCAATCCCCAGACTCAGCTTCCTGGATAGTTGGGATTACAAGCAATTGCCACCATACCCAGCTATATTTTTTTGGAACTAGGTCCCACTACATGCCCCAGGTGAGACTCAAACCACGATCCCTGGCCCCAGCTGTGGCTTCCTAAGCTTCTGTTTAGCTGCCACTTACAGGTACGTGCCACCATGCCTGACTGAAAGAGTGGTTTAATTTGTTGACAAAGTGAGGAGGACAGCAGACTCATGCTTGAAAGACCATAGTCCTGTTTGACAGAACAGGGGTATTTATTATATAGAATCACAAGGGAGTAAAATAAAAAGAAGGTGGGCAAGGGTCAGCTTGTCCTTGAGATGGAGACATCTGGAGATTCGGGTTGGTATACTAGCTTGTTTTGTTAATCCCTGGTGTTCATTAATTTCCAACATTCCTTCTCTGGCCATTGTGAGAAGATAAGGTTATTCATCAAAGAATGGTTGCTAATTTGAAAGGGTATAGGAGCTTTATCTGATAGGGCAGTAGGAAAGACACGACCTTTTGACACCGCATTACTTAACTTGCTACTATCTAGTATGATAGCTGTTACTCAACTGTGGTGCACACTCGGAACTACAGATGCTGGCTCTTCTAACAAGGACAGGTCAAGTTGTGTTGACACCCTTGGATTGGTTCCCAAATCCATATACCTGTCTCTCATCGATGGTTGCAGTCTTTGCATAGAATTCTGTAGGAGATACCTCTTTTTCTTGTTGGAACTAAATCAATGAGTCAGCCTTCTTAATTTTCACCCAGAAGACTCAGCAGAGCTGCTCTTCTCTAGAGAGAAGATGGAATCTGTTGGACTCAAATCAGTTTCTATAATGTAATGTAGTTTTTGAAGCATCAAAGATGCCCTGTTGTCTTGAATGCTTGGTTTATTGCAAAAGCACAAATACGATTAATGACCATGTGGATGTGGATGGATGAACTTCCTTGCTAACTTTACTTTTTTTTTTGTTGTCCATATTCACAACTTGAAAGAATAATTTGAGTGTTCAAGAACATTTTACTCAAATCCTTTGATCATCTGGATCCTCATTTCCTTATTCCACTGGTTCTTGTCTCTGGCCTTTAGATCTCTGCAATGCTCATCAGAACTGAAGGGTGAGTGTGAAGGAGGGGGTGTGAGTTGTAAGATAAAATTCCACTTTGTGCAAGTGAGATCTTCTTAGCAGCCCTGTAAAATATTTGTTAGGGAAGGGCTAAGCAAGGCATAGGCTATAAATACTTAGCTTTATGGTCTGTATATTATGACATTGAGTGGTTTCAAAGGAATAGTTTTGGCAAAATGTGTTATAACTAACATCATTAATTTCTGTCACCTGGGGCTATAATTTTCACTGTTAAATCTTTGGCATTTATATGTACATGGGACAATACTATAGACAAGCATAATTATGTATATAATTCATTGTTTATACTTTAAAGAGATTGATATTTAAGGTTAATTGTTCTGAAAGGATGTTTGTTTTGTCTTAAGAGTAACATAGATACTTAGGAATAACTGTGTGGGGGTGAGGAAGGGAGTGGGGAGAAGAAATATATATGTTTGCCTTTTCAGTTTGGCTTTACCCCAACTTTCAGAATTGAAATGGATAAAACATAAAATCAAAAAGCTGAAGTTATGGTAGGGGATTTTTTAAAAAAGGTTTATAATTTTCCATCTTTAAGTGACTGAAAGAGGACTTTCAGTAAATAAGAGTTTTGCTCAGCCATTAATATCAAATGAGGCACCTTGGGAGGTTCACATAGCTGAAGGCATTATTCAGAGGCAGAACTCCTCATTGTTCCCTCAGGGCACACATTGTTAGCAATCAGAAGCAGTTAACAAGCTCTAGGCTGTGTTCTTTCCTGGTTTCAACACAGGAAACTTACGTGAAGCTCTTCAAGAAACCCTTGATTAGAATTCTTCACAGTAGTCCAGTTTGAAGGACATGAAGGGCAAATTCAACTGTGACCAGGACTATATAGAAAAGAAAGTTTAGTGATTAAGAAAAGTTACTTTTATAGCTTAAGCTAATCCCATAGAAACCCATTGATTTTCTAGTAAACACATTTCCAGTAAACACATTTTTTAACTAGTTGAAAGAAAAGAATACCAAGCTCACTGAAAAATCTCTAACTCATTTTGCTCTTTTGATAATATGTAGTTTATGGATATAATGTTATGGGGGAGGGGATACTCCTTTTAATTTCTTGTCAATGAGGGTTCTTCTGCCCAAGTACAAGCAGTTGCCCAGAGATATAGCATTTGTGATAAGGGTAAGCATAGAGGTTTATTTATAGGTAGTAAAACATGGTTAGAAAACAAATGAAGCAGAGAACTTAGCTAAACTTAATATCAGGGCATCTAATCCCCCCTTGCCCCTTCCACCCCTGCCTGGCACTGCCATTAAGAGTTGATACAGACATCTGATAAAGAGCAGACTTGTAAATTTCACAGAGAACTGGGGTAATATGTTGATTAGCATACTTGCCTGACAGAACTCTTCCCCCACCACACACAGGAGTCCTTGGTGGGAAGATTTGGGAAGAAAGTATAAAGAGTCTTGAAGACAAAAGAAAGCTTCAACCATTTGGGGAGGAAAGATGGAGGCCAGGCCATGAGAGCTGAGGGGACTGAGACCTGAGCTTGTAAACCCATGGCTTTTAGTAAGCTGAATGTGTCTGCAGAAAGCTAGAGAGGTTGGAGATTTGAACTCTGTGTTGGAGTTTGTCTTGCTGAGTTTGACTTGATGCTTCTGGAGAGGTCAAGTGAGCCAACCTGAGAAGAGAATGAACTTTGCTGGTTCCTATACTGTGGAGTTTCTTTGTAATATCTGAAGGAGGACAACAAGGCAGACAGCTTTATGCTTTCAAGTGCCTGCTTGGAAGAGCTGGCACACACCAAGGAAAGCTGTCTACACTTTGAGCACATGTAAATGAACTCTGAAGGACTGGACAAGTGGTAAGGTTAACAGCTAAAGAACTGAGGGTTTTTGGACAACATTGGGGAAGGGCTTTGGACAGTGTAGAAGAAGGTTTTGGACAATGTTGGAATAACTGGGGTTTTTCTCATATGCTTCTTTCTGTAGTAAATAATAATTCACTTTGTTTAGTAATACAATAGTCTGCACTCATAGAGTCTTGTCTGGCTTGGAAAGGCTGGGTGTGGTGGAAATTACCTGCAATATTGAATATTTTGAGCTGCAAAGGGTAAATTGAGGCAAGCTAATAGGTTGTAAACTGAAGTTTCTGAGTCGTCTGTCCCCATCGTGTCCCCCCCCTCCCCCCCCCCCCCCCGT
>PVHY01000201.1:0-48752 GCA_004024945.1 Uropsilus gracilis
TTGTTCTATCTCTTTAAAGAATGTCATTGGAATTTTTATTGGAATTGCATTGAATCTGTAGATTGCCTTTGGTAGGATGGTCATTTTGATAATATTAATTCTTCCAATCCATGAACAGGGAATGTTTTTCCATTTCCTTATGTCTTCTTCTATCTCTTTTTGGAGCGTTTTAAAATTTTCTTTGTATAGATCTTTAACAATTTTTGTTAGGTTTATTCCCAAGTATTTAATTTTTTTTGGTGCGATGGTGAATGGGATGGTTTTTCTGATTTCTTCTTCCTCTGCTTGACTTTTCGCATATAGGAAAGCCACTGACTTCTGTGTGTTGATTTATTATCCAGCTACCTTACTGAACTGGTCTATTATTTCAAGTAATCTTTCTGCGGATTTTTTGGGGTTTTCTAAATAGAGAATCATCTGATCCCAAAAGACAAGCACAGATTGAATTAATTTATTTATAATATTTCTATATTATACTCACTTAAGGAATCAAAATATTCCTTTGATGATGATAAAGAGGTTATGCTAAATTTGAGTAATGGCAGAATATCCAAATGGTGAGTGCTGAATGCAGTTGATTAGAGTATGGTGGAACATCTGTGAATTATCTTTAGAAGTCCTGTTTAAAGTATCATGAGTCTTTTCAGTCAATGCAGAAATGTATTTTAAGAAAATTACAGGGTTAATGCTTGGTGTAAGGATCTATAATCAAGTTAACAAACTAAAAACACAGGGAATGAGAAAAAGGAAGAAAGAGACAGAGACAGAAGAGGATAGAGAGGCTATGAAGTAATGGAAAAATAATGGCTATTCATGTTGCCATCAAGAGCTTTTCCCATGAACGGTGCTAAGTAATGGCTGCAATGAGCACTCAGGTCTCCAGGTAGATGTCAGGATGCTATAGGCTAATTGTGTACTTTCTGGTCTTAGTCCTTAAAATAATGCCTGATGACATAGGATACACTAAATAGGTGTCAGCAGTTCTTTTCCTTTTTTTCTTCTCTACTTTGTTCCTATCTCCTCTTCTGACTGAGAACCCTAGTCCTTTTTTGGCTCCTCCATTTTGTTAGTCCATTTAGTTTCATTTTGCTAACCCACCTCCAAGTTGACAGATTTGATTTCTGCATTTGGATAGATTGGCCCATATCCTTGATTTCAATCCCTTAGAAACTCTCCTATTCCTGTCAGACCAGGGGAGGAGGATCAACAGCTTACAGCAACTATAACCAAAGAAGAAACATGAGAAGAAAAGAGTTGTTGGTTATGCAAAAATAGGGCAGGACAACTACCCTCCCTTTTTTTAAATTTTATCAACTTGCTTCTGACTTTTAATATCTTGGTTTTATAATAGCATCCCAACCAAATTCATTGTATTATATTGAACATATTTTTAACAGATCTAACATTAAATGTGAAATTCAGATATTTACCCTACCTGTAGTTATTCAAAGTAAAACTCTGCTTTAAAAATGTTTTGATTCACTTTCTATTGAGCTCTGAACACAACTGAATTGACCCATTCTGTAGATTTACAAACCAGTGGTCAGAGGATAAAATATTTGAAATGACTTACTGGTAATGTCAATCACAGTTTTCAACCCTAAATCACAGTTGCTTTACAAGTTTCATGTGGGTGATAATTTTCTGTGCAGAGTGTTAAAAACTGCTTTATAATAGCAACTCCCACAAAACCTCTTCAGTTATATGGGTCTGTTAGTATTTTATTTTAAACATCATTTTGACAGGTGTATTATGTAGTTATTATATTTTCCATGCATAGAACATTCTTGACATTCACTTCACTTGCAGTTTCCTATTAGAAAAAGTTCAGGAAAAAAAAAAGCATAATCTTCTTGGTTGAATGAGAATAAAAGAACAGTCCATTTTGTCATGGATTTTTGTATCACTGACCTGAAATAAAACAAACCAAAAATTCATTCAGAAAATCTTTTATTCATTTAGGCACTCACAAACTCCATGCCTTTTTAAATGTATTTTCTTATCTTTTTTTCTCCATGTGTGAGGACTTGTGCTATATTAGGAATCTAAAGACAAAGACTTATTTGTGTCTGCACAAACTTCATTTTCTTATGTAGGATGCAGTAATGCAAACAAGTTGTCATCATAAAACAACTTTGAGTTGTGCTGGAAATAGAAGTGGTATAAAGACAACTGTGGTTTCTTGTGTGAGCCAGGAAAAGCCTACCCTGAAAGATGTTATTTTTTTTTTTCTGAGAGGGTCATAATTCACAGGTCAATAAGGAGAAAAAGCATTTGAGGACAATGCAAAGGCAGGGAAGTAGGGAATACCCTGGGGAACTGTATGCATGAGATAATAGTAAAATCGAAGAAAACTATGAATATGAACCAGTTGGACCTTAATTGTGAATGGTGTCCAGGTCAGCAAAGATGGTGGGTATTTCATGAAGGAGTTCAGGCTTCAGGGCTGCAGAATAAAAATGAACTGAGCTCATCAGTTGAGAGTATCTGATTAGCTCATGAAACAGAATCCAACCTTCAACTGTCTCCAGGAGACACATCTACACTCCAAAGACAAAATTAGGCTCAAAGTCAAACACTAGAAAACAGCACTACAAGCTATGGAATAAGAAACAATAAAGAATGCAAATAAATAACCTTCCTTCTCAATTGAGGAATTGGAAAAAGAGTAAACAAGCAAAACCAGTAGAACAAAGATTCTTTCTGACAGAGTTTGCGAATTAGCCTGTGTAAACCGAAAGCATCCCATTATATTTTGATGGCATGTTTTCGACCACTCTTGTTGTACTAAGCATTTTCTTTAAAATATATATTGTCTATTGTCAGCATGTGATTAAAATGTCAACACTTTAGAGCAGACATTGTGTTTTCTTAATCATAAGCGTAGCAACAGAAAAAGTTGAGTCAATAAATATTCTGGGGTGACTATACCCAAGGTGTGTATTTCTGTGTGCCTGTGCATGTGGATACAGATGGTTATGGGAAATGAGAAAGGCAAGATCTTTGAGTTAGATAAAGAGAGTCTGAAACACCATGGAAAGTCATTGTCACTGTATAATCATCAGAACTACAAGTGTACTACACACGATAAAGTGAAAAATTGGTGAAAGTTGTTTCTGATCTCATCTCACGCTAGTTTCAATTTTTAAGAGAGTTGGAAGAAGAGCTCTTTACTAACACAAAGTAATGAAAGTCTTGAGAAAGAATCTTCCATGCTTCAGAACCTTCTGTGATGGCGAGAGGCACCTTTTCACCTACAATCTTCCCTCAAAGGGTGACAGCACTAAAATAGAAAAAGATTTGATAAGCAAGTAGTTTGCCAACTAATTTCTTTCCTTTAGGTACTTTGTTGAGTTTGGCATGACACTAACAAAGGAACTGCTATCTGAAAATCTCACTCTGGCTACCTTAGAACAGTACATATTTCCTTATCACTGGTCAATCTTATCTCTAATGGTTATAGAAAAATCCCTTGCCCCAATAACATGTCAACTTCACTCTAAGGATAGACAGTGTTCCTTAATCAAATTGTCTATCACAAGGTTGTTATTCACAACCTGGGAAGAAGGGAAAAGAGGATTTCCTTTCTAGATCCTTTCAGCATAAGTAGTATAGATACCGTTAATTATAAAGTCTCCTTCAGAACATCTCAGTTTTTAGCAGATCATCTGAGGTCTGATGTCAGCAGTAGATGGAGGGGATGAAAAAGTTGTGTTATCTAAGCATGTTATTAAGTTGTGTTATCTAAGCATGTTATTAAGCATGACAATGTGAATGACTTATAATTCTTTATATAGTTCTATGAATTCAAACTATTCTAGGATAAATATGCATTCACTTATAATCAGTAAATGGAACAAACTCTACTTATGTTTATTCCTAACCATCCAATGTAAGGATCCAACCCTTGTGCTTCGATATCAGTTTATTAAAATGCTTGTTGCTAAAATGGCATCTGTGTTCAGTCTAAGTATTTTAAAAATGCTGTGGTGATTCTAAACTTGTTTGATGAAAGTCACCTTTGTATTTGTACCATGTTTCTATCCAATTGATGTTTATATAAATATTAACATATTAAAATGTTAATCAGTTTATAGTCAATCAAAAAATAAAGCTGTAAAGTTGGATGGAAACACTCAAAAATAAAATAAAATAAAATAAAAAGCTTCACTGGGATAAATGCAAGCAGGTGAGACCTATGTAATTGCTGGACACTCATTACCTAATTGTCTGTAGTAACTGAATTCCAGTTTCACCTGGCACATGGCCACCTAGTCTTACTTTTCTCTTGATGATCCATGAAGCCATTTCTGAGAACGGTCAATTACTACCCTGCATTGGAAAATCAATATAATTATATCCATTCTCTTCCCTTTGCCATTGTTACTTAGTGAGAGATGAAGGACCTTTCTAAAGAGGTCTTATTCAAGATGTCTTTTCATTGCATTTTTGTGACC
This sequence comes from Uropsilus gracilis, assembly GCA_004024945.1. Classification (NCBI taxonomy): domain Eukaryota; kingdom Metazoa; phylum Chordata; class Mammalia; order Eulipotyphla; family Talpidae; genus Uropsilus; species Uropsilus gracilis. Next base: position 4,458 of record PVHY01000201.1, read on the forward strand.
AAACCAGAGGAAAATTGGAATTATTGTTTCTGGTCTTTAACTAGAACTCTGGCTAATTTGGATTGCTAGCTGATGATTTCTCTCTAATCTTCCCAGTTTTTTGTTGTTGTTGTTGTTGTTGTATTCCTTTACTTGAAAAGCCTGTACACACAATGAAAGTATATGGCTTCTGATTTTCTTAAGTGGAATTTAAGTCTCAGTATGTTTATATGTTTTCTTGAAAAAATTTAATTGGGCCTTTCAAGACACATAAAGAAAATTTGCAATTAGGTTTTGAAATTAGCTATTCTTAAACCAGCAAACTCAGAATTAGTAAGGATCAAGGCGATTTCTTTCTATGTTTTCACACATTCAAATTCACCCTGGAAACAGAAGCCTAGTCTACTGGAAGGCATGATGCAGATAACAAGTTCAGCAGATGATAGTGATATGTGTAATGTTGGGTAATTGATGGCCTAGCAAGTTCATGGAATGATAAGGACTTTTGAAGTCCCAGTTTTTAACTTTCTAACTTCAGTGTTAAAGAGTTCTAAATCTCCCACTTCCAACCAATCACTTAGTTGATTCATATATCTTTTTAATTTCTTGGACAGTAGCTATCAAGGACAACAACTTTCAAGTCAAGCCGTCCTATTTCCAGTCCTGGCAGTTCTACCGACTAGCTGTATGATCTTTTGTTTAGTCCTTTGTTTCCCATTTGCAAAGAAGGGTGTGGTATGTGTAGCACTAAAGGCTGTATATAGACTCATTTTGAATAATTACTGACATAGCAAAAGTGAAGTCTTAGAATTATGCCTGACACGTAATAAAAACTAAGAAAGTGGGTGATTGTGGTTTTACTAGGTATCAGTAGGGTCATCACTAGGAGACTTATCAGCTACTGATAAAGAAGTTGGAGTTTCTCAGTAAGGAGCACCTACCATATCATCCTCCTAATGAGGAACATTTCCTTGCAAATCAGTTGCTCTAGAGTATAATGGTCCAACCCTGGGAGGTACCTAGACTATAATTTAAGTAAATCCACTTCAAATATTTCCTTTAGGTTAACAAAACTTCCCTTGCTTGTCTCCATGTGATGCTATACTGAAAAAATTTCCATTTATGTAGGTACAGATAATTTCTCACAATCGTCTCCCAGTGTACATGGAAGAGACTTGCAAACTCCTTTGCCTGGTTCAATCTGAAACTCATTTTCTACACATTTCTTGTTGGAGACCTTGAATAGAACTTGTGATGACATCTACCATACATTCTTTACGTTATTTGGATTAGAGAATGCTTCTAGCAGTTTCAGGGCTAGAATCATGCCGAACTGATTGGATAAACACAGTGGCAATAAATTACTGCACAATGTAAGTGGCGAATGCTGCTTTCTGGATCTCTTGAGGTTGTTCTCACCAAAGGCTGAGTATAAAGCTCCCATTTCAGAGGAGCTCTTGAATACATGCCTCTTATCACCTTCTTCTCCCTTTGCAGAAGGAGAAAGAAGGAGAGAGAGATAACAATCCACAAACCTGGAACTGTCTGTAATAAATATTTTTACTCCCATTGCGTCTCTGGAGGCACCAAGGTTCAGAGACCTGCCGGCTCCCGTCTTCTGTCGTCTGTGACACCCACAGAGAGTGATTTGATGATCCAGGAGAGAACTGGCGCCTCCTATTCTGTTAAAGCAATCAGTGAAATGAATGAGTAATGAGTGAGAGAGCATTAGTGACATTGGTGCTTAATGAGCTCAATCATCTTTGCTGCATAGCCTTAATTTCCACAGCTTGCTAAATAAAAGTTTATTTATGTTCTTTAGTATAAGATAATTTCCACAGATGAGCTTTAATAAAGTGAAAAGAGGTGCGGGGAGAAGCACTACAGGAAACTAATAAAGGCAAAAATGAAAAATGGAAAAAATAATAAATTTTTATTAGGGATCCCTGCCAAGAAACCCCTGAGTGTGAGAACAAATCATGCTCACTAAGAAGAAATATTACTTAACATTGATGTGAGCTCTCTTGAGCAAGAGAGGTGGGTATTCAGCTGTAAGATATTTCAGAGCAAACTACAATATGAACCAATCTTGTGCTGTTTTTCTGCCCTACAATATGGATACCAGCTGGTCTTTCACATACACATATTCACCTTCAATATGTACCTGGGTAAAATTTCTCTGCTCTCCAGTCCATTTATTGTCGATGCTTTGGTTTGCTTTTTGCATGATTCTCCCACAACCCAGACCACACATCTTAATTGACATCTTCAGTGGGGCAGAGGAGCACTGTGAGTGTTCTGGGCCTGGGACCCAGATCTATACGAAATATCTCTGATAGGATACAGCAGACTCCTTGGGAAAGAGTGGGTTGGTTTCTGGGGGAGGGCATAGTAGGCCTAAGGGTGGTACTGAGAAGGGGATCGTGAAATGGCTCTTGAAGGAAGATAAAGACGTGTTTTGACATTGTTCTGAAAATTCTAGGGGAAAGAGGTGGAGGAATATTAAAGGGGGTGTAGAAAGTGCAAGCAGAGAAGCAAGAGAAAAATTGCACTGGAGGTCAAGTGTTGTTTTTGTGTCTCAGAGGAGGGAAGGATGAATTGGTAAACCGCTACTCAAATAAGATAGGTCCTGAGATTTGCATGTTGAACTTAATAACATGAAGGTTACTTTTTAAAGTATTGCAATAAAACACTAGGGAGAAAACACTGATTAGTGGGGCTAGAAGGCATAACAGAAAGAAATGAATTGGAGACAATGACTACAATCAAATATTTTGAAATGCTTTTAATGAGAAGAGGAACAAATAAGTGGGTAGCAGCTTGAGAGGGAAGTGTTCAAGATAGATTTTTAACATAGGAGAAATAACTGTATCTTCATATGCTAAAATGAAAATTCAGTTGAGAAAGGAAACATAATATTTGAGAAAAGGGCTTATTGCTGTAGTGTTGTCCTTGAGTAATTAGACAAGATGGAAACAAATGCTTTTAGAAAGCAAGGCTGATCATTAATTTGTTGTAGCATAAGGTAAGTCAGAGATATGAATAAAAATGCTGGAGATACTGGTGAGATAGCAGAATCCTGAGATGTTATATTCTATTGTTTCAGTTTTCAGTGAATTAGGAAACAAGATCATCAATTGAATGTAAATAAATACTCAAATTGCTATAAAAGCAAAAGTCAGTTTTAACATGTGAAGCTTTACCTACACCCATTATTATACCTAAGTTCACTCAAAATGGATTATAAATAAGAGACTTTCAGATGAAATTGCAGGAGAAATCTGATGAATCTGGGGTGGTAGGAAAATTTTAGTTGTAACACCAAAAATATTTGATCATTCATGATATTAAAGAAATATCAATAAATTGAACTTTATCAAAATGAATGAATTCTGCTTTGTGATTCTACTAAGAGAACAAAATAGGAGCTAAGACTAGGAGAAAATATTTGCAGACTTAATATCCAACAAAGGACTAGTATCTAAATACAAAGAATGATCAAAAATTCACCTTTAAAAATTGGACAATCTAATGTGAAAAGGGGGAAAAAGGGCAAGAGGAAGTCACAGAGAATAAACTGCTTGAAAATGAGCTCATGAGAGGATAGTCACCATCTTCAGGGAAATGTCTCTGTATGGCAGGTCTGCCAAGAAAGTGTCATTTAGATGATAACAGCTAGATGATACAAATTAGGTCCATCACCATTTAGATACCAATAATGACTACTTAGACTAATAGACTGAGGAAAATTGCTATTTATCTGCAATAGAATGCAGTTGGGAATAGATAGGCCAGGAGAGAAGACAAAGAAAAATAATCTGAACCAGTGAAATGGAATTGCTAGTTAAAAAAATATGGCAAACTAAATTAAAAATTAAATAAATAAAGTCATCCAAGGGGTTTCCAGTACAAGAGGAAAGAGATTTCCTTGTATTGTAAAAAAGGCTTTAATATTCAAGACATTGTAGATCAATTGAAGAACAGGCTGGTTACTGTTGAGATCTCAATTAGTGATTAAATGCCAGCTATTGAATCAGATGAAGGAAGCTGAACATTATAAGGTGGAAATTAAAAGCTTTGGAGGACCTAGAATTCTAGCATAAATGTATGTTTGAGAAGCAGAGGACAGAACAAAGAGAGCAGAGGTAGTAATTCAACAGATACCGGAGGAGGATTAGCATTGAAGAATAAAGATCAGCTTCTTTATAACGCTCATGATTGGAGTGCCAGCCTGGTTAATCAGAAAAGACAGTTTGCTAGGCATACCTGGTGAACTCTGTCCATGACAATTTATAAGGATAAAAAATTACATAAATGTCTAGGTCAAAAGGGAAAGGTACTTACAAAGGAAACCCCCAAGTCTGACTACTGTCAGATTCCTCAGTTGCAAAACTTGCATTAAAAGAGGAAAAATATCTCTGATAACTAAAAAAAAAAAAAAAAAAAAAAAAAAAAAAAAAAAAAAAAAAAAAAAAAAAAAAAAAAAAAAAAAAAAAAAAAAAAAAAAAAAAAAAAAAAAAAAAAAAAAAAAAAAAAAAAAAAAAAAAAAAAAAAAAAAAGATGGCAACAAGTGTCCTAAAATGGATCAGATATCATTTCACAAATATAGGTCTGTGTTTATATCCCTATCTCTACTTATCTTATTTTTGTGTAATTTTAAAAAATTTTTAGAATAATTCACACACTGCATTCCCTCCTATGAAAAATATTTGAAGTATGTTTCTAAAACACAGGACAGAGATCTCATGGAATAAAGAATTAGCAAATTTGAGAAATACAGATGTAGATACAGAGTAAGTATGGGTGTAGACCTGCACACATTTAGAGACAAAGCTAACATTAGCTTGTTGACATCAAAACTAGTGCTTCTGTATTAGTTATTAGAATATGGAAACACATTTTTGCTGCTTGATACTTAGCTGCAGATCCCTGAAATCTCTCCCCTATTTCTGACCTTACTACCTGGGCTCTTCCCCAAAGATAACCTGAATCTTCTCACAGCTCAGCAACTACAGGCTGGACCCCATAATGTCAGATCCATTAGGACACTTCAAGATTTATTTGCTGTCATAGATCTCTAGAGATGTGTATCATGTAATTCTGTTGCTTTGTGCCTCTTTAGAAATGTATTCTTTCCTCTCTCTCTTCAATGTCTTTCCTCTTCTTCCTTCTTATCACCCCCCCTCTTCTTCTATCCTCAACCTCCATTTTTAGTTTCAATATAGGTTAATCTATTTTCCCAGGCTTCTTAGAATCTTCTTAAATAAACAGTGCTTGTTGTATAATGTAACTGGAATTAGTTTGTCTGCTTGCCAACAGAGATCCTTAATTGATGTGCCCATAATTTCATCACCCATAGATGAGCCCTGCTGCTCCATTGATTTATCTGCTTCCAGCTATATAAAGAGATAAACATAGACATAGAACTATGAAGAATGAAATCATATTTTTAATGCATGACCTACCTTTTGCACTTAGTAACAAACAGAATGCTTATTTACTATTCAATAGATATTAAAATATGCTATCATTCTATCAAATAAAATGGCATAATTTATTTTACTAGTTTTCAATTCTTAAATCTTTAATTTACTGCCTGTGTTTTGTTACTGTAAAAACAGTAGTGAGTATACTTATGCTTATTTAAATTGTTTTGTTGGACCATTTCTTAGAATTTGAGTAAACTATAAGCATAATTTAAAATTATTTGATATGCATAACAAATTCTGCCCTTCCCAGAAACCAAATTCCCTTATAATTCTTAAAAACTAAGTTCAATCATTAGCAAACAATCTGCTTAATAATAAGTTATATATTTTTTGCTTTGCCAATATAATTGGGTAAAAGCACTATTGCACTGCCTTAATTTGTATTTTTTGAGTTGGAGGCTTCAAAAAGGTAGTCTGTGGATATTCTTCCCCCTTTGCTTTGAAATGATCATATCCCATAAACTAAATTATGTATGTACTTGGGATATTTCTAGACTTGTGCTATCCTGCAACCTCCAGGTAAAAAATGACAATTTTTAATTAATTTTGATGAGATAGACTAAAGGCTCCATTGTCCAGTAGTATTAACCATGTTTTGGCAGTCAAGAGCCACCCTTGATCAGGAACCACTTGTCATTGTCTACACCATCCTGACTATAACAGCCTTATCTATACAGGAGCCTGTATATTGGACTCTATATTTCCATCACTGCAGGAAAGTTATATTGGACAGTGCTGCATTTGAATTTCTATTATATGATACGTTTGAATATTAATATATTTTATAATGCTTTAAAAATTAATACACCTATTAATTTTGAAGATTTTGAATAAAAAGTATCATATAAACATCCTTTCATTTATTTATTTAGAGTTCCCAGGAATGTAGATTGTGGTTATGCCTTTGAATTGCATCATTATTACTATTATATTTTTGAGTTATGAATTCTTTACAACTTTATTTAGGTACAAATTATATATCATAGAACATGTTTTTTATACATTATAAATGTCCAATTCAGTTAGTTTTGGTAAATTTGTAGAATTGTGCAGTCATCACCACTGTCTACTCTTACTTCCTTCACCTCAGAAAACTTCCTCAAGTATATTTGCAATCAAGTCCTTCAGTTCTGTAATCCTCTGCATGCCTTACAGGTTCTGGTTCACTTCTGCTTAACTCTTTCAGGTTAAACAGCCTCTGGTTAAATCCCCAATAGTCTACTTATCCATTTTCTGTCCCAGACAAAGATTATAATCTGAGAGAAAAGTCTTGCCCCTCCCCCAGAGACTTAGTACCTTGGGTAGGTGGTCTGCAAGGAAGTAGACATGGCAACAGTTATGGCATAGACCTTCTTTTTTCGATGAAAAAAAAAATTTTGTACTATGATAGCCAAGTGCTAGCTCAGCCCCAACCTAAAAAGTCTCAAATCTTGAGGTTTCTCATGGAAACCTGATGTTGTGCTCTCTGCCAGGGTAGAAAGAGAAAACAAGGTTAGAATTCAGGATAAACTGGTGATGGGAGAATGAACTAACATGAATTGAGCATTTGGGTATGAAAGAAGAAACTGGATGATAGGAGGAACTGAAGAGTCAGTTGTTTTCTGTTTTGTTGGTGTTATGTGTGATGTCTGGTTTGACATTATAGTTTCTGAAAAGATTATATGATGAACTCACCTAAGGGTCTGAATAGTTTTGCTCTATTTCAAATAAAAATTGGAGCTAAGGTCATAGTGGTATCACAAAATTCTTATTTCTTACCTCCAAATGATAAATATATTTATTTCCACTTGAGACTCGAGGGAAAAGTTCACTTAGGAAAACACACGGATACAGTAGAATATAAACCCATGTAGGATGCTCCTTGTCTTTGCCAAAAGGAGGAGCTGTGTTTACCACTTCACACTTGCAGATACACAGTTTCAGAGGGAAAATCTGTTCCGTGATTTCATTTTCTGCTATGATTTCTGACTTCTGCTGCATCTTTTATGATCCCCTTTCGGAGAATCTTTATAGTTTCCTGTGTACCCACAGAGTCTCTGCCCCATGGTGAGATTTTCCAGCTGATGTCAGTGTCTTGGCCAACAGAACTGTTGGAAACAAACAGCAGCAAATCATTTGAAGTTCATTTGGTGATAAATGCACTATTCGAGGATCAGGAAGACAAATGGATTCAAACTACAAATCCATGTGATTTCATAAGAGTTTATTGTAAGGGTGAGGTTAGTTCAATTTCAACATGATATATAGAGAGCATAATTTTTATGACACAAACATTTGTATGCCCTACAATTGAGTTGCAGTAACAGGCATCTGGGGGTAATGAGGTGATTCTCTCATTTTGTGAGCTAAAACTTTAGGGACAATGTTCTCTGTTTGCTGCTTCAGCTCAACAGATTGTGAGCTGCCATCCCTTCCCCTACAGGGCAGGGAGTTTGCCTTCTGTTCAAGGAAGTGTCAGGGTAACCAGCAAACTCGTGGCTCATTTCTTTCTTTCTTTTTTTAAAATTATATATATAAATTTCACATCTTTGTAACCCCAGGGATTTAAACCCCCCCCCATTTCTTCCCTTTCCCCCCTGCCTGAAGTTGTGGGCTTCAGTTTGGTGTTTAGCTTGTTTTGATTTTTCCTCATAGTTTTCGCTTATTTTTTCCCTATATCCCATGTATTAGTGAAATCATTTGGTTTCTGTCTTTTTCTTTTTTGACTTGTTTCTGCTAATATGATTTCTTCTAAGTACATTTATTTCTTATAGTAACCTTCCTGAACAGAGCAGTGACTTTCAAACTCTGCATTTTGTGAAGCAACAGTACTTCAGGCTATTGGAAGTCACCTTGACTTTGAGGAAGTGTGGGGGTGGGTCTTTAATGTCCTCACCCCAAAGTAATCAAAGTCACTCTCTTGGGACCCTTTTTGTTATGTTTGGAGCTTCTGACTTAGACTTTTTCAATCCCACTATTTAAAAAACATTGAAACCAGCTGAGTTTTGATTTCATTCCAGTTTGAGCAGAATATTCACTGAGATAAGTGGACAGTAGGACAAGTAGACAAACAGGTAGGGAGGGAAAGAAAATAGGTGACTGATATATTCTCTCAGATTTGCAGCTAACCCTGAATTTTAATCATCTTAAATGATACCGTGACAAATTATTGACCCAAATATGTTTAAAGCAGTCTATTTTGTGTTTAGGATGAGTCTGAAAGGAGCCACATAAATTCAGCCCTCCAAAATGGTGTTCTAATTAGACAAGACTGCCTTTTAATGGTGAAGAAAGAGGTCTTGGATCAATTATTTAAAAGCTGGCTGATACTCCCTTTTCTAGTTTTAAAAGAGGACCAGTAATAGCTGCTTCATAGGAGTGTGGTAGGAATACATGATGCAGCAAATCTGAGCAGCTGTTCACAGCACGATTAGTTGACTTGGCCTTTTTCATTCCTGTTGTCATCTAAATATTTATCATATAAAACCAACCTCTCCTGGTTGGTTGTTTACAAGTTAAGTTTTCAGATCACTTTATATTCAGTGCCTAAAAGAAATAAATAATTTGAGCCAATTTCTATGCAGTTTCGTAAAAACAAGAGTTTATGAACAAAGAAGGTTTTGTATGGAGATAATAAGCAGACTATATAGTGAGTGCTCAGGGTTTACCCAGGACTCCAGGTGATGAGTTGCTGTTTGTTGTCTCAGAGGGAAGAACTATGCCCAAGCCCAATTTCTACAGTACCAGAGCTTACCAGACCCCAGTGTCACATGTGCTATGCTATGAGTTTAGCTTTCTTAGTGTGTCCCTAAGTCTAGAGTGCCTGACTCAGACTGCTTGAAATGCAAATCCAAATGTTGATGGCATTCATGTCATGTTGCTCTCACACAAGGAAAAGAACATAGGTCCCTTGACTGATACACTGCCTCAAAACCTGTTTAGCAATACTCTGTTTAAGAATACCCCTCTGCAAGATACTGATAGGGGCCCCAATACCCATCAGCCTTCAATACAAAGGCCACACTAGACCCAGAAACTTTTATAGGTAACATTGAATTAGGTGAAACCAAGTTGTTGATACTGTGGGTCACTGCATGATTAAATGCACTATTAAAGGATCACTATGGCAAAAACTACAGATATGGCAATAATGCTAAGAATTTTCCTATCTTCAAAGAGTTTCTACTGCACCAAAGATGTGAGAAATTTCTCTTCATAGGAAAATATGCACACTGAAATTGTTTAATCAACACAGGACTTTGTTAACTCACTACAAGGTAGCACTTAGTGTGTTAGAAGCCTACTTATAATCAACAGCCCAGATGGCGTCCCTTTATTTGGAATTGGTGGAATTTGAATAATAGTATTTGATTTTGTGCTTAATCTTTTTGTGTGTGTTATTTAGTTTTAAAATTATTTGATAGTCAAATGAAAGCATGATCATATTTTAGGGATATGTTTGATCTAATTAGATAACACTGCTGTAAATGCTTTAGCAAAAATTTATATATAAACAAGAAAATTAATTTAAATTATTCTTATTGCATCCATTAAACATACATGTCCCAAAGGACTTGAACGTGTCAGATTGTATAAATCTAAAATTAGTAGAACTTTATAATAGTCTATAATTCAGAGATTTGAAAATGAAAACATGTCTTTTCTCCAATGAGTTGAAAATTATGATTCTTCATGAAAACACATTCTTTTGGGTAACTCATTTAGTGGAGAAAATGAAAATGATGATGGCTTGGCAGTTTATAATTATGTTTTCTATGTACTTTTATTATATTTATTATAACCACTAACAATGATAGCAATTATATATATTTATAGTTTATATGTATTTATTAATATCATTGTTATAGAAAAGCAGTATGAAGTCTTGTAACAAATAGTGGGTAGGTACTAAGTTCCAGACAAGTTCAGATAACTTGGAGGCAAGGTGATGGGTCCCTCCCAGAGACCTGGAGCCAGCGCCAGTGACTTGCAGAAGAACAAGTCTCTATCTCTGAAGTCACATGACTTTCAGTCCAGTAGGAGAGGCAGAGGTCAAACAGTTGCTCATTCACTTAGAATATTAAATATGAGTGAGAGAATAATTTGCATGCAATAATAGAAAGCAACAGGGAGTCCTTACCTGTCTGGAACTGACAATGGTGAAAGTTTCACCTGAAAGGATGGTTTGCAGGCCAAGCCTGAGGGACGGAGGGAAAAAATGCAGTCAGAAAAAGGGAGGATGATTCCATGCAGAGTGAGGATCTCAGAAGAGAAGGGGAGATAGGAACAGAGGGAAGAAATAGCCAAGGATCATATCATAGGAACTTCAAAAGAATATTAAAAATAAAAATAAAAATATGTAACTTAATGGAGAGTGTAACTACAGAAACCAGTTTGAAAGGATATAATATAGAACACAGACACCTGTTAAAGAAAGAGGAAGGAATTCCTAAGGGAAACTACTTGAGTATAGGGGGGATTTTCAGAAGTTAGTGCTGAAAGAAATGAGGAACACTGATGTAGACTGAGGCGGGTGGGGGTGCTTGGGAGGAGTAGGTGGGAAGATTGGGAGCAGATGGTAACGGGTTTGGTATTCCTCTGGAGGAATTTGAATGGTGTGGGATTTGTTTGTATCCATGGCAATGGTGGGCCACAGGTGATCCAAAGTATTTTAGAAAGCTTCTTTTTCAATTCTGATTAGAGGCTGGAAGAAGAGTCGGGCACGGTGGCTCGTGCTTGTAAGCTTCAGCCTATGAAGCGGCCGGGGCTAGGGATGGCAGTTCGAGTCCCGCCTGGGGCCCGTAGCGAGACCTAGTTCCAAAAAAATAGCTGGGCGTGGTGGCGCGTGCCTGTCATCCCAGCTACCTGAAGCTGGGAATGGCTTGAGTTTGTGGTACCCCGGGCAATGAGAGCCTGCAGTTCCATGGGCAAAAATATCAAGACCTAGTCTAAAAAAAAAAATAGAGGTTGGAAGAAGAGTTAGAAGGTAGTAACAGTCACAATTCAGTGTCAAATTGATGAGGGCTTGTATTGGGGCATTTGAGATGTGGATAAACTGACAAAGATAGATTTGAAAGCAATATTAATCTTTAGAGTAGGTAAAACTTTTGTGGCAGCTTGTTTTTAAAGCAAGGGTGATCTTTAGTTTTGTTTTGTATTATTTTATTTATTTATTTTTTGAATATGGTAACCCTGCAAAAGTGGGTTCTTTGAAAATTAACCTTTCTGTTCTAAATTTAGGGAGTGAGAAATCAGTTAGTTCTCATTTTCAATGTCACATATCAACATTTGGGCATTCACATTTTAGGACCAGAATGTGAGAGAAACTTTCCAGAATTAGGTGAAGCCAAGCTGTTGATACTGTGGATCATGGGCTTGGTTTATGTCATGGATGAATGAGCATGGACAATGCAACTTAAGTGGTGGTTAACAGGATGCTGAACTTCTTGCAGGGAACTTTTGGAGTGATAGGCACTTGTGATTGTAAGTAGGGAAAAACAGCAATAACTAACATTGTCTATGCATTCCTCTCTGATCAGCAATAGGTCCCACAATCAACCATTCCTTCAGATTCTAATTGCTGCTATTTCCTGGTACTGTTTTCTGCTATTTTCTGGTACTGTTTACAACTCAAACTTAAAGTTATATTTACAGTTACATGTCTCTCTTTGCCCCAAGGATTCTCAATGTTTTTCATTGTCTACTGTAATTTTCTAGTTTTTCTTTTCTTCTGTGATGCGTACTGCCAAGTTTCCATGTTCACTACAAAACTTCCACTGCATAAATATCAACAAAATATACCACACTGGGTACTTCAACTAAAATTAGGCAATTCTTTCATGGAATGTTCACATAAACTGAAAGAGGCAATTGAACAGAAAAAAATATTATTTAAAATAGTAGAGGGAATATATTCTTGTTATCAGCTCATGAGATCAATTGTAATGCTCCATTCAAAATCAGAGGCAGTAGCAGGGCATGGAGGCTCATGCCTGTAAGCTTCAGCCCATGAAGTGGCTAGGGTTAGGGATCGCGGTTTGAGTCCCGCCTGGGGCCTTTAGCAGACCTAGTTGCAAAAAATAGCTGGGCGTGGTGGCGCGCGCCTGTCATCCCAGCTACCTGGGAAGCTGAAGCTGGAGATGGCTTGAGTCTGTGATACCCCGGGCAACGAGAGCCTGTGGTTCCATGGGCAAAAATAGCGAGACCTAGTCTCAAAGAAAAAAAAAATCAAATCAGAGGCAGGTAATGAGCAGAGTAATACAGGAGGAAGAGTAAGGGAAGATGAGAAAAAAGGAATGTGAGAGACAGCCTTTAGGAAAAGTCTTTAGGTAGAATGTTTGGGGAAAGAAGTATGATGAAGGGTAACTCATTTTATTATCTCATATGGTTGTGGTGATTACTTGTTAGGATGTAACTAACAAGTAATATAAGGATGTAACTAACAAGTAGGATGTAAGTCCTTTCACATTGCTCAACAACCATTATCATTGCCCATCTTGAGATGGTTTTCATCTTCTTAAACAGAAACCTTGTAATCTCTGAAAAATAAACTCTATAGTTTAATTTTTGTTGTAGTATAACACTTGAGTATAACCTACAAATTTACTATAATGAAAGTGCCTGCATTCTTATAACCTTCCCTAGGTGAAGTTGGAATGGTAGGCTCCCCAAAATCAACTTGACAGCTAACATTTGAGCTAGGTAAAAATTGATTTATTTGTCTATTCTTTCAGCAACACCACACTGTGTTGACTGCACAGCTTTGTGGTGAGACTTAAAATCAGGAAGCATCAGCTTTGCCCAACTTTGTTCTTCTCTTTGAGTATTATGTTGGCTACTCTGGATCTTTTGTCTGTATCCACTAAAGTCATTTTGTGAATATCCATATAACAGCTGTGCTGGGACTTTGGTTGGAATTGCATTGCATTGAGACTGCAGATCACGTTTAGAATTGACATTTTGATAACCTGGATATCTCTTATCCATGAATATGGGCTACTTCTTCACTTTTTAGAAAATGATTTTTTAAATGAGTTTTGTAGTTTTCCTTGTGTAAAACTTTAACATATATATATTTTTAAGATTTACACCTCTGTCTTTCTTTTTTGGGTGTTAATATAAATGATATTGTGGTTTTAGCATCAGATTCTACTTGTTTATTGTTGTTAGATAGGATAGTGGTAAAATTTTTTGTATTAGCTTTGTATCCTGCAACCTTACTATAATTGCTTATTAGTTGCAGAGGCTTTTGTCTTTTTTTTTAACTTTCTATATAGATAATCATCTCATCTACAAACAAAGGCAATTTTATTCCTTCCTTTTAAAATTGTATTTCCTTTTCTTGCTCTGTCACATTAGAAAGATCTTTCAGTATAACACTGAAAGGAGTGATGAGAGAGGGAATCTTTACCTTGCACCTGATTCTACTGGGAAAGTTAGGTTTCTCACCTGATATGATATGATACATGATAGCTTGTAAGCAATCTTTAGAGTTAAGAAAGTCCTTCTGTATTTCTAGTATAAAGAGAACTTTATCATGAATAATTATTGGATTTTATAAAATGCTTTAACCTATTGACATGATCACACAATTTTTTGTTTTAGACTGTTGATATGATGAATTACAGTAATTAATTTTGAAATGTACAACTGGCCCTCCATATGTAGGATAAATCCCACTTGGTTATGGTATAAAATTCTTTTCATAGTTTTTGAACTTTATCACTAATATTTTGTTGACAACTTTTGCATCTATATTCTTTAGATATAATGATCTATAGTTTTATTTCATAGTTTATTTGTAATCAATGTAACTATTTTTGCTTTCTTTCAATTACTGTTAGCATGGCATACACTTTTTCCTATTCATCTACTTTCAAATTATACAAATCCTATATATGAAGATGGTTTCTTCTATTTCCTCTTCATTATCCATCAAAGATTTTCTTCACTTTTGTCAGAAGTAAAATCTTTGGTGGTACGCGCCTGCAATCCCAGCTACCTGGGAAGCTGAAGCTGGGGGTTGCTTGAGTCTGTGATACCCCAGGCAATGTGAGCCTGTGGTTATATGGACAAAAATATTGAGAACTAGTTCCCTCCCCCCCCCAAAAAAAGAAGTAAAATCTTTTAGTTTCTAGAAATTCTTCTGGCTATTTCTTAAGATTTCTGTCTCCATTTTTATTGTCCATCTGTTCTTGGATTTTGTCTATTTATTAGAATACTTAGCATCTTAATTATAGGCTTTAAATTTGATTTGATAATTACAACATCCCTGTCATATCTAGTTCTAATTGTGTTCTGTGCACATTTAACTAGAAAGTCTTGTGTATAAGAGGCAGAGTGACATTAAGATACTGCAAGGGCAGAAAGAAATATCACCATTTTGCATAGCCAACTAGATCTAAATTTAATATATTCTCAAGATAAACAATGACCAGTCCTCAATTAACAATCTTGAGATCATTTGTCACAACAGTTCAAAATTAGCTGGGAAATTGGCTCCATCATCACTGTTACTTTACTTTATGAGAAATACAAACAGCTAATATCTTTATGACAGGAAGTAGCTGTGTAACTTGGGACCAGAAGCCCTAACATCTGTAGAAGTTAAGCAACTACCCTCTCTTTGGTACCTGGAGAGAGGAGTTCATCTCCATTTTTGTTTACATTTCAAAGAAATGCCTCTCAAGACCTTGAGAAAGAAACCTGGGTTGTAAAGCAGCAAGAGGCTTAAAGAAATGAGTCACATACATTTAAAACTATGAGTTTACAAATAAAAATGCTTTAGGAAAAGACAGGAAGAAGTTGCTATTTTCAACAAGGTGAAAAAGCCTGTAATACTTAATTCATACTTACTCTTTTTTTTTTTTGGAGACTAGGTCTTGGTATGGTGCCCAGGACACCATGGACTCAAGCAATCCTCCACCTCAGTCTCCCAGGTAGCTGGGATTACAGATGCCTACCACAGCCCCTGGCTGCTTTTTTTGAGACCAGGTCTCACTACATTGCCTGGGGTAGTCTCAAACCCATGAACTCAAGCTATCCCAAGCCTCTTGCCTCCCAGCACTTGGACAAAAGGTGTATGCCACCATGCCTGGCTCAATTTATATTTACTTTTACCACATGTCATAGAATTCAATTCTCTACACCTAGTTCTTAAGGAATATTTTGAGTTTATTGACTATAATACCATATAAAATTTAGGATCACTTAACTATATGTTTACCAAAATACTATTAGAGTTTTAAATTGGGATGTGAATGAAAATAAATTTGAATCCACAGTCCTTTAATACACAGTTATCTACACAATGTATATGTCCCTCCAATTATTTTGGCATTCAATATCTCTCAGTACTGTTATTTGCATTTCTTTATTTTTATTTTTTGTTGTTTATTTTATAAACAACTTTATGTTTTTTATTTTAAAGTTGTTTATTTTATAAACAACTTTATGTTTTATGTACTTTTTTTGCAAAGTTTCCTTGTATTTTCAGTAGATTTTTGCCTGTCTGATATTTATTTTTCTTTTAAGTTGCTTTGCAAAAATATTAATTTTCATTTGTTGAAGTTTTATTAAAAAAGATTTTTGTGTTTTATTTAACCCATTTAAAATTATAATAAATTACTAGTAATTTATTATAAATTTCAGTAAACAATCATAATACCTGTGAACAAGGCTCACAATATTTTTTCCTTTCTTTTTGATTTGACTCATACATTTTATTTCTTTCTCATTTTTTCCCACTAAGACCTCAGATTGTTATAAAAAGTGATCTCTTTGTCAATCTCAGTGGAATTCAGAAATGTTCTTAGATTTTCCACTATGCTTGTGGATATGTCAATTTCTTCCTTTAACTTTATATATTTTCCTCATATAACTTGAGACATTACAAATTTAGAGTTGCTGTAGTTCCAGTGAAATGACATTCTTTGTTATAAAATATGCTTTTTTATCTTTAATAAAGCTTTGTACATTTCTGTTTTCTTCTGTCAGGAGAACATATGTACTACCAATTTTAGGCTACCTTGGGGAGGGCTGCATAGCCCATCAACTACCATGTAGCCTTTTGTGTTTCTAGCTTAACAATTTTTCAGCAATGATTTCCTACTTTGGTATCTTGTTTGTTTCTATCATTTTATATTGTTTCTTCCTTCTTTTTAAGTCTCTGCTTGTTCTTTTTAATGTTTTCACCTATGCCTGTTCTCATATAACTGTTTACACTTTGCTAGAGCTCCTGCTTGAGTAGGTTGACTGGGTACAATATGGAATGTTTGATTTGCAGTCTTAGTTTTAAAGTGAGCAGATATAGAGTGTTTCAAAATGAAGAGAGTTTTTGTTTGCTTGTTTTTTTCTTTCTTTTTTTTTTTAGGCACTAACTAACATCTCTAGCTTTTTGCAGTCATATAATTTCCTTCCGCCAGATATATCTTTTGTTTGTTTTCTGCAAACTGCCAAGGAGTGGGTGCTCTGTAAGAGGCAGTGGCAAGCATGTTGGGGTTGCTGACTAAGGTAGTGTGCCCTGTAAAAGATCTGCACTTGTAACTGCAACCCTCTTGTAACTGCCATCTTTTGGTCTAGGCATCTGTTAAGATTTCTACAGCAGACAAAGTCCCCTCTCTTTGGCCAGTTCCATCAGATACATCAGAGGCTGTGGTTAGTGTGCTGTTAGATCTAGCAACACTGCAGTTGTTTGTAATATTTAAATATTTTATTATAATTCCTTATACATTGCTTGCCTCTCCAGTATCTTCCTTTAGCTGTTTTTCAATTATTCTTTATTTATGTATTTTTATTTCAGTGTGGATTTAGGAAGAAAGGAGAAAATTCATATGTTCAGATATTTATCTTGAACCTGAAGTCTTTGTGAAGTATTTCTATTTATAGAATTGTAAAACAAATCTTTAAGATTTCTGTGTGAGGTGAAGCTATTTCTCCCTATGCCAATCTTTATTTTTACCTTCTAAGGCTAAATGTACCTCCTCATTTAGGACCTGTTTTCTTTTCCTGGCATTTTAGAAAGAACACAATACAGAAATCCATGTTTCTGTAGTTAAAATGACAAAGAAAACAAAGAATAAAACCATGGGCTTCAAGTAGGACAAACCCAGAGAATATATCCCAAATCTGCCATAGTTTGGGCAAATGACATTGGGAAGATCTGTTTCCACACCTTTGTTGCAAGGAAGGTGTAGAGGACCAAGTTCTATAAGTAAAAACTTTAAATACTCAGATCAACCCAAAATTCTCTATCTTCCTATCTAACTTTGACTTACTTTGTCAAAGTTATTATTATAAATGGTTCCCCCATATTTAGATTAGTACCTATAAAAACACCAAACAAAATGTTCTAATATAAGCTCCATTTGAAAAAGAAAAATCAGAACTTGGAGGTGACCAGCTTGCACCCCAAAGCCCAAAAATTGCAAACTTGAAAAACGAGGACACTCACTATGTGAGAGCATCAAGACACCCCAGTCAAAAAGGGTTATATGATGAGCCTAGATGCTTGGAAGTACTAAAAAATATTTAAGACCCATCAAGCTGAAAGAGGAGAAACAATGAAAAAGAAGACAGACAATACAATAGAAACCACATCTAGTCACCACATCCACTCTCTGAAAAGGAACTTGTTTCCCAAGATAGCCAAATGAAACAAGATACAATCACCACAGCAGCAAAAGCACAAAGGTAGAGTTAACCACAACCAGATAGGCTTCAACATGCCATCTAATAGTAGTCACTCAATATGTAAAGCAAGTCTGAAAGGAAAACACAAGAAGGAGGAAGATTACAAATACACAAGCAAGCCCTAAGAAAAATAACTCACCAACAAAAGATAAACAATCTGCAGAAACCAACATTGATGACATGGAGAAAATGCTTCATATGCCAGACAAAGAACTAAGAATCAACGTGCTAAAAGCACTCAAAGAGGCCAAAGAAGAGGGGGGGGGGAAATGGAAAGCAAGAGGGCAGAAGCTTTCAATGAACTAAAAGAAGTAGTAGAAAAATATAGAGAAGAATGCAGCAAAATGAGCAGTATCATTGACAGCAGAAAAATAAATTTGAAACCCTAAATAAGAAGCTGCAGGAGATGCAGTGTATAAGAGGAGCAATAGGAGAGTTCAACATTGCAGGGTAGAGCCAGGAAAGCATATTAGAAGAGACAGAAGAAAGAATCATCACACTAGAGGATACAGAAGTATATAGAATGAAGAAAGAGAGAGAGAAAAACAAAGTAGGAAGACAGAAGAAAAAAATCAGAGATCTGTCAGATATCCTAAAGAAAACAAATATAAGAATAATTGGAATCCCAGAAGGTGAAGAGAAAGACATAGAATCTGAAAGGCTCTTCAATGAAATAATGGAGAATTTCCTAAACCTGAAGAAAGAAATGAAAATAGACATACAGGAAGCAAAAAGGACACCAAACTACTTTAATGAAAGAAGAAACACAGCAAGACACATCATAGTAAAACTTACAAAAGCCAAAGATAAAGAAAAAAATTAAGAGAATAACAAGAAGGAGGAACCAGATAACCTACAAAGGAAAACCGACCAGATTGACCTCAGATTTCTCAGAAGAGACACTCTAAGCAAGGAGAGAATGGGGCCACATCTTAAAAACACTCCAACACAAAAAGTGCCAATCAAGAATACTCTACCCAGCAAAATTGTCCTTCCTTTATGAAGGAAAAATTAGAACCTTCTCAGAAAAACAAAGCCTCCAGAAATTTGCTACCACCAAACCCTCACTCCAAGAACTCCTGCAAGAAGCCCTAAGATTGAAACCTGCAAAAGAATGAAAAGAATGAATAATAAAAAGAAAAGAAAGAAGAAACTGAAACAGAACCCCAAATCACCACCAGGAATCCATTGCTAGAACCTCAAACATCAATAATCACTCTAAATGTCAATGGGCTAAACTCATCAATCAAAAGGTGCAGAGTTGCAGACTGTATTAAAAGATAGAACCCAACATTCTGCTGCCTCCAAGAAACACATCTGATCCAAAAGACAAGAATAGATAAAAGGATGGATAACAATTCTACAAGCAAATGCCCCCCCCCCAAAAAAGGGCAGGGGTAGCCGTTCTTATCGCAGACAAAGGATATTTCAAAATAAAAAAGTAACAAAGGATAAAAAAGGTGACGACCTAACAATTCTACAAGCAAATCCCCCCCCCCCAAAAGGCAGGGGTAGCCTTTCTTATCGCAGACAAAGCATATTTCA
Organism: Uropsilus gracilis; assembly: GCA_004024945.1. Classification (NCBI taxonomy): domain Eukaryota; kingdom Metazoa; phylum Chordata; class Mammalia; order Eulipotyphla; family Talpidae; genus Uropsilus; species Uropsilus gracilis. Next base: position 24,140 of record PVHY01000201.1, read on the forward strand.
AAATAAAAAAGTAACAAAGGATAAAAAAGGTGACTACCTAATGGTTCAAGTGTCAACCAACCAAAAGACATAACAATTATCAATATATACTCACCAAATGAGGGTGCACCAAGATTCATGACAGCTACTAAGAGAAGTGAAAACAAATATAGATGAAAACACATATGTAGTAGGAGACTTCAACACCCCACTCTCAACAAAGGGCATATTAAAAAAAACAAAAGGTACACAAGGACACAAAAGTCTTAAAAGAAGAACTAGACAAAATGGACCTGATAGATTTCTACAGGACACTACAGCACACCCACAAGGAAAAGAATACACCTTCTTCTCAAATGCACGTGAATCATTCTGTAAAACTGACCACATATTAGGCCACAAGGCAAACATGAATAAATATACAAAGATTAAAGTAATACCAACTTTTTTTTCAGACTATATGGGTATCAAACTAGAAATCAACAATGAAAAGAAAGTAAGAAGTATATCCAAAACCTGGAGACTGAATACATGCTACTAAATGATAAATGGGTAATTGAAGAAGTTAAAACTTACTACAAAACAAACGACAAAGAAGACACAGCATTTCAAAATATCTGGTATGCAGTAAAAGCATTTCTAAAAGGAAGGTTCATAGCAATATAGGTCCATATCAAAAACCAAGAAACTAACCAAAAAAAACCCTAATCTACCAACTTGAAAAATTAGAAAAAGAGCAACAAAAAAACCCAAAACCAGGCAGAAGACAAGAAATAACAAAAATAAAAGAAGAAATCAATAACCTAGAAGCCAAAAAGACTATCCTGAAGTTCAACAAAACCAAAAACTGGTTCTTTGAAAAAAATAAAATTGATAAGCCCCTTGCAAAGCTCACAAAGGAAAGAAGAGAGAAAATTCAAATAAACAGAATCACAAATGAAAGAGGAGAAATTACAACAGACACAAAAGAAATCCAAAGGATAATAAGAGATTATTATGAACAACTATATGGAAATAAATACAACAACCTGGATGAGATGGACAGATTCTTACAAAGATACAACTCCTCAAAATTAAACAAGGAAGTTATAGAGAAATTAAACAAACCAATCACAAGCAGTCATCAAAACTCTACCTAAAAACAAGAGCCCAGGACCTTATGGCTTTATAAATGAGTTCTACCAGACTTTCAAAGATGAAATAATGCCTATACTACTAAAACTTTTCCAAAAAATTGAGAAAGAAGGAAATCTGCCAAACACATTCTATGAAGCAAATATCACAGTCATACCAAAACCAAATAAGGACAGCTCCAAGAAAGAAAGGTATAGACCAATTTCCTTAATGAACACAGATGGAAAAATTTTAAACAAAATCCTGGCAAACCAAAACCAATGATGCATAAAAAGCATTATTCACCATGACCAAGTAGGATTTATCCCAGGGGCACAAGGATGGTTCAACATCCAGAAATCAATTAACATAATACATCACATCAACAAAGAGAAAAACAAAATCACATGATAATATCAATAGATGCAGAGAAAGCATTTGAAAAAGTCCAGCATTCATTCATGATAAAAGCCCTTGAAAAATTGGGGATTAAGGGAACTTACTTCAACAAAATAAAAGCCATCTATGACAAACCTATGGCAAACATCATCCTAAATGGGGAAAAACTAAAATCATTCCATATAAAATCTGGAACCAGGTAAGGATGCCCACTCTCCCCAGTACTCTTTAACATTGTACTGGAAGTTCTAGCTATGGCAAAAAGGCAAGAGAAAGATGTAAAAGGGATACAAATAGGAAAAGAGGAACTGAAGCTATCACTGTATGCTGATGACATAATTCTCTATATAGATAACCCCAAAAAATCCACAGAAAAATTGGTTGAAATAATAAACCAGTTCCGTAAGGTAGCTGGATACAAAATCAACACACAGAAGTCAGTAGCTTTCCTATACTCAAAAAGTCAAATAGAAGAAGAAGAAATCAGAAAAATCATCCCATTTACCATTGCACTAAAAAAAATTGAATACCTGGGAATAAATCTAACAAGGAAGATGAAAAAAACTATACAAAGAAAATTTTAGAATGCTGCTAAAAGAGATAGTAGAAGACATAAGGAATTGGAAAGACATTCCCTGCTCATGGACTGGAAGAACTAATGTCATCAACATGGCCATCCTACCAAGGGCAATCTACAGATTTAATGAAATCCCGATAAAAACCCCAATGACATTTTTTAAAGAGATGGAACAAAAATTACTGAAATTTATATGGAATAACAAAAGACCTTGAATATCAAAAAGCCTCTTGACCAGAAAAAAAGAGAATGGAGGTATTACAATTCCAAACTTCAAACTATATTTAAAGCCATGATAATTAAAACATCTTGGTACTAGTACAAAAACAGACAGTCAGAACAATGGAACAGAATTGAGTGCCCCGAAATAAAACCACACATATATAGTCAACTAATCTTTGACAAAGGAGTGAAAAAATTACATTGGAAAAAAGATAGCCTTTTCAATAAATGGTGCTGGAAAATTGGACTAAGACATGCAAAAAATGGGCCAAAGCAACTCCCCACACCATAATCAAAAATCAACTCATAATGGATAAAAGACCTGAAACCATAACATACATAGAGGAAAACTTGGGCAAAACCCTCATGAATTATTATTCAGAAATCCCTTTCTGGAAACATCTACAGATGGCAAAAAAAAATGAAGGAAAACATAAACAAATGGGACCACATCAAACTAAAAAGCTTCTGTACAGCAAAAGAGACAACAGGAAAAACAAAAGTAGCCCAACTGAATGGGAAAATTTTTTTGCCCTCCACAAGAGTAATAAGGCTTTAATATTGAAGATCCATAAGGAACTCAAACAACTAGACAAAAGCAAAACAAGAAGCCCAGTCAAAAAATGGGGAGAACTAAAAAGAGACTCCTCCAAAGAGGAAATACAAATGGCCAACAGGCACATGAAAAATTGCTCAATGTCACTAGAAATAAGGGAAATGTAAATCAAAACCACAATGAGATACCACCTTACACCAGAAAGAATGGCCCACATCCAAAGAATGGGCAACAACAAGTGCTGGTGAGGACATGGCGAGAAAGGAACACTCTTACACTGCTGTTGGGAATGTAAACTGGTCCAACCACTATGGAAAGCTATGTGGAGGATCCTTAAATTAATGATAATGGAATTTCTATTTGACTCAGTAATTGATCTCTTGGGAATCTAGCCAAAAGAGACGTCAATGTGGGTACAAAGGGACATCTGTGCTTGGATGTTTATTGCAGCACTATTTATAATTGCAAGGACTTGGAAGCAACCTAAATACCCCAACACAGATGACTGGATGAAAAAAATGTGGTACATATACACTATGGACTATTACTCATCAATTAAAAATGACACATTTGATGATTTTAAGACAACATGGATGTTCTTAGAAGAAATCTTATTAGCAGAAACAAGTCAAAAAGAAAAAGACAGAAACCAAATGGCTTCACTAATATATGGGATATAGGGAAAAAATAAACACAAGGCATGAGGAAAAGTCAAAACAAGCTAAGCACCAAACTGAAACACACTACACCGGGCAGGGGGGAATGGGACAGAATGGTGGGGAGGTTGGGAGGGTAAATCCCTGGGATTACAATGATGTGAAATTTATATAAATAAATTTTAAAAAGCACAAATAAAAACTATAAACAAGACAAAAAAAGAAAGAAAAAGAAAAAGAAAAATCACAGAATAATTTGAGAAATATCATATAATGGCCAAACGATTCCAACATGACGCCTTGCCCAGCTCTGTTCTTCCCTAGTACCCCACCCCTGTGATCTCCTAGACACCTGTTTGCAATCCTGAAAAAGGGCACAACTGGTAGACAGGACCTTGTATTTAATATTAACAGATATAAGTAGAAATGTGAAAGATTGATGGTGGTTCTCAGGGGATAAGGTGGTAGGGGACCTGGGGTAGACAACAATGTAAAATAAAATAAATTAAATAAACATTTTTAAAAAGAAATGAAAACTAAGATTTTCCCATGTAGTCATTGGTAAAAACTTTAATCGGGCCTTTTTAGATTCCCTCTTTGACTTGGATTTGTCTCAGTAGGAGGAGAAAAGAAAGAGTAAAAGAAACACACATGAAAAGCTCTGAATGAGGACAACCAGTACAGCTGTGGTCCATCCATCAGTAGCAGGAGCATCACCTGAGAGCTTGTTAGACATGCAGATTTTTAGGCTTCTCCCCAGACCTATTGAATCAGAATCAGCAGCCTGGGGCCCAGAAATGAACCTTTCAAAAGTTCTCTTGGTGCTTCTGATGCCTTGTTGCCATGTTTGTGAAAATGGCTTTTAAGTTTGTTAAGTTTTTAAGTATGTTGCTCTCATGGGCATTGTAACAATTCTAACCTTTCTCTTATGAGTTGCCATGATTGGACTCATTTCACAATGAAGTGAAAGAAGATTCAGGAAAGAATATAAGGTAAAAGTCCTTTTCATTTATCACTACGCAGAATTCCTTCATTTATACCTAGCTATATTAAATTCTCTCATTTTCTTTCACTGTTATATCAGTTTATTTATTTTTTGGTAGGGAGAAAACAGCTATGAAGAAACTGACTGGAGCTATAAGATAAAGCAATGAGGGTGAAAGGATAGCTTTGTCTCAATACTGCTCCTGGAGACTGTGTTAACACAGGTGCTAAGACCAGTCATCAGGCACTTTTGATGCCAAAAAATTATTTTTATAGAAATGCAAGCATTTGGATGATGAACCATATTTCTTTTAAAGTAATGTTTTTTAAGAAGTCAAATTTTAGGGTTTTCCTTTCTGCATCTACACATTTGAGAAAAGTCAATATGAGGCTAGTCCAGCTGAGCATTTGTGTGTTGCTGAATTGCAAATGTGTGCAGAACACAGCACATTTTACACTTGCTTAGTTTTAAGGCTGCTATACCTCAAAAACAACAGCAACAACACACACAAAAGCTTGCTAGGAAAATGAGTCAATACCACAGTTGCATGAAGAGACCAAAGGAATGTTTAGGGTGCAAGTGATCATCAATACCTCTGAAGTGGTCTGGAAATTTTGTGAAGGAAATTGTGCCAGGAGGAATTGAGGTTTAGCTATAGCATTATTGGGAGGCAATCAAGGCTGGCTGCACAAGGCATAGGATTCCGTTGTTTCTCCAAACCATACCATCAGTATTAATACCCTGAATTGTATTTGTGGATTATTACAAACCATGTAGTCAACACTACATGTCCACACATCCTGTTACTATTATTAAGGAACCTGAAGCTACAGAGGTTAACAACTGACTCAGTTCGTAAAGGTTGCAGTGGTCTTTGCATCCTTTTGGTCTGATTCCAAAGTCTGTAAACTGACTGCATGTTTTCTCATTCTCAAAGGTGAGCTTTAACGTCAGAGAATCTTGGGGCAGATATTGAGAAGCTCCTTTCTCAATGATATTTCTTAAACCAGAGTTTCATCAGCTTTATTTTGTGCTTATGACTCATTTGAGGTGCTTTAATTGCAGGTTCTGTGCAGTGAGTCAGGGTTGGGGCCCAAGAATCTGCATCCTAACAAACTCCCTGGTGATGCTGATGACAGAGTCAAACTTTGAGAAGGTGGCAAAGGCTCCAAATAACAGCAAATTCTGCTAAGTTGGGTTGCAGCTGAATAGGTCGTGTCTACATTGACTTGTTTTGATTGGTTGGATACTTGTAGCTGTTGTGCCTTACCCTGCAGGGGTCAGATCTCTTAATTAATGAGCTGCATAAGGGTTTTCATCAATTTGCCCACAGTGGATGGAATTACAAAAAAGAATCTTTGTCTCCTCCTGACTTCTCATGCTCTGGAGCAGACTGTGAAACAGGTAATTTATGCCAGTGGTTACAGATTACAGGTTTATTTAGCTAACTGAGTGCAATAATAAGACCCCCACAGGGGGAAAAGGCATCTGAAATGCTGAAAATCTCTGCCCAAATGTAGCAATTAGGTGGGTTTTGGTGGTCTCTTTTTGCAAATCCATGTAGAGAAATCGTCTATCTTCATGATGTTAAGTGTGTCTGACCTGTGACCTGTTGGTGTTCTCTTTTAAGGCTTCCTGGCGCTTAGATTTTATTCCTGGATGCACAGGAGAGACCTGCACTGTGTAGTTAACCTGATGAGTTACATGGAGTGCCCCTGACTGCCTCCTCACCTCTTGTGAGACTCAGGATGAAGACAGCATCTCCTTGGCTGCTACTGCTCCTGGGAATTTTTTTCCCCTTTGCTGCTAGCAGCATTTATTTTGTACCAATAAGAAGTGGGGAAGTTAAACTACAGGAATGTTAGCTGATCCCAGGGACATTTTCTTTGTCTTGAAAGGTAAAGCTCTGAGTGACGCAGCTGAGCAGCTAGCATCTGTAGTGTCTTAGGCAGTAACATGAGCGGGAGAAAACAGCAGCAGCAAGACACATGGCTAGAGCAGAGATGAGAAAGGGTGCCTGAGTTTCTCAACTAGTTTTAAAAAATTGGGGAGGTTAAATTCATGAAAAATACGAAATGAAGCTCAGACTCTTTGAGGAGCTCTGAAGCTTAAACATCATTAGGTCTTCAGTCAGTTCACCTCCCTGCATTATTGCACTTTGATTTATCTTCAGCTTCAAGGCCTTATTTTTCATTACCTTTCTGCCACTCACCATGTCAGCTGAATAGACTTTCTTCACCTGTCCTGTTTCTCCATGAGTCCTTGTCTACTCTGGTGGCTTTTCAGGTCTTCATCATCTGTATCACCCAGAATCATTTGCTCAGTTTCCTTGTGTTTCCAGAGACATATTAGAAACGTGATTTGTGTCAAGCCTCATTACCTTTTTCATGTACTTAACTCTTCTGCCAGTACTTTTCTTCTGCTTCTCCCCAATATAAAACTGGAAATTGAGAGAAATATACTTTAGTTACTTTTAAGGATGAATTTAGTAGAACAGTATTTAATTTGATAACTTCAGTGTTCATATTTCATCTCCCAGCCAACTAGCTGTGTTCCATCTTTTTCCTCACTAGCTAACATAGTTATCATTCACTGTGAAAGATACTACCACAAGGAATTTATGTGCAGTATCTTATCTGATTGCTTTTATTTATTAGCCAAAGAATTGCTGATAATCTTATTCATGTCTTTTGTGATTGTAAATAGCATTTGTTGATATGCTATGTTATAGGATTTTGGTTTCTCTTGTGTTCAAGCTTTTGACAATCTTCAGTTCCATTAAATGCTGATAGATTTATTTTTGTTGCTCTGAGTAGAAATGGGAATATTTTAGTCTGTTTACTTTTAACTTGCTGAAATATAATAAACATAAGAAAATACAAATATGTATTTAGAATTTTCAAAAACAGCATACTCATGTAACCAACTCTGATTAAGTCTTTTTTGTTTTAATTTGCATTTTTTGATTAATGTTGACTTTTACTTTCCCTTATTAGCCTTTTGGATTCTTTTTATTTTATATTCTATCCTATTGAATTCCTTGTTTTCATGTGTTTGCTATGCAGATTTCACATTCCAGAAGTTAGTAAGCTGTTTTAGATGTTACAAATATCTCCAGCTGGCCTGCCTTGGGTCTTTAGGTGTTTTTGATGTAGCCAGGCTATAACAGATGGGGAACAAGAATATTTGTGTTTCAGCTAGTTTGAAACAATTAAAAGCCAGGAGCCTGGCCTCTAAGGCAAGAAATTTTTTCACCCTATATTAAAAGGAATGCAAGGCTTCAGGCAGCAGACAGATTACAAAAGAACTTATTTGGCCATAAATGTAAAAAAGAACATCTTTATTGACTTTTTCAGAAAAGCTATACAGAAAAAAAACACATTGACATACAAATACAAACTTCAGCTCATCCAATTTAACACCTGTTGGTGGTGGTGTTCCTTTTCATGAAATAGTCTCCTACTAGGCAAATATAATTGCTTTACAATCCTATTGTTTTGCCATCTCTTTGCTCAAGGGTCTCTGATTGACAGCTTGATGGCTGCTAAATGGGTTTTCTTAGAATTAGATCTGTGAGTCCACTAAATTAATTGAAAGGACTGTAGATTTCAGTCCACCAGTTTCTTAGCTGTCTTAGAGCTACGAGCATGTCAAGGTAGTCTACTGGGTTTAATTTACCTTATTTCTTGAAACCAAACAATCAAATTTGTGGAATATAGAAGGAAAATAAAGCATTTAATTGGAAGCCGAGCAAATACAAACTGAGCAAAATATTTCAGTATAACTTTTACTCTCATACTTAAATAGACTGCCACCCAATCAAAAGCAGTGATTCCAAGGAACACTATCAATAGCTGAAAATTGCCAGATGACCTCTGCCTGTTCTAGAAGGGAGGACTACCTTCCCCAGACTCTAACAAGCAGTGTTTGAAGAGTGCATGAGCATCTTAACAAGTGGCAGGCTATTAGGGCAGTCTGCACCAGCACACCAGCAGATGCTGGAATTGCAAGGGAGTGTAAACTTGCTTTGAAGGTCTGTGGAGCACCTTTGGCTGGCCTTGCACTCATTTAAGACACACCCACAGATTTAGGCACACCTGCTTTCAAGGGCTGGTGGCACGTCTGAGGAATGAATTGAGATAATTAGATAAACTACGCATGAAAGAATAAACTTTCAGGGGACAGCTGCTGCTTTAGGTATGCTTCAATTTCCTCACATAATTTAGAGACAACATATCCCAAATGATACTTTTTTAAGATGGGAAAGGAAAAAGCTGTTTTCTCTCCCTCCATTATTTTAATTTGACAGAGGTGGAATTAACCTGTGAAGGGGAGTAGTAGATACAATATTGGTGAAAAATGAGTAAAGGATTATTTTTCTAATAGTTCAAGAATTCTAGTTACACTTAATAAAAAAGCCTGTTTTATGAGGTATGCTGATAAGATTGAAAACAATGCTGCTTCTACTGTCCTTATTTACTATGACTTTTGACAAGCCCTAGGACTAAAGTTTGAAAATATAACTTTGCATATGATAATGACTTTGTGGACTGAGACTAACTTTACCCTGAATTTGGGATGTGGGAGCTTATAATGTGATAATCCTTGTGCTATGTTATCTCTTAACTAATGCAATGTCCCCATGGCTCTGAAGGAAATAACTCACTCCCGTGTGAGAACCCTGATATTACTTAACCACAAGAGCCCCTACTCTTGATTCAGGTGGGATTTCTTAGGAGGAATCCAGTTCCCCTCTAGCTAATAATAGACTAAGAAATAAAGGAAGATTTAAAGTATTTCAAATTTTTTACTGTGCTAAAATATTTATTACCTGAAACTTGTCATCATAACCTTTTGAAGCACATGATTTGATGATATTTCATTTATAATGATGTATAGCTATCACTGTTTCCAAGACTTTTCTTTCACCCCCAAACAGAAACTGTATTCATTTAGCATTAACTCCATTTGCCCTCTCCCTGTCCCTGGAAACCACTAATCTGCTTTTTATACCTGTACTTGCTGTGATTCCAGACATTTTTAATAAGTGAAAACACATAATTTTTGTCTTTTCACATCTGGTTTATTTCACGTATTTAAATTATGGGGGTTTTGGAGTTGTCCCAGAGGCAAAAAGTAAACTGATAACCTTGCAGCAGATATTGTTATTTTCTGCTCATGGGTAGAGAAGAAATCATTTTCTTGATAGTAGTTATACAGCAGGTACAGGTTAATTTAGGTGAAGATACATTTCTAGAACAGCAGCTGTCATTAAAATCAACCCTTGATTAAGCTTTCAGCTATCTTTATTATTCAAGTTCCTATTGTTAAATGGTCTACAACAGTAGAGCTCTCCATAAGCAGTTCAAAGATACCATTGTTGTTGCAACTTTCTGGCACCAAGTCCTGCAGCAGTCAGAACTCAGTTGCACATCACACTAACATCATTGTGAAATTATGCAGATAAAGGATATGATGCATAAAATTAAAGGTTTAAAGAGCCTGTGAAGAAAGCTGGTTGAATCTCTAGGGGTGACTGAGAAAAACAGCACAACTCAACTCATAAAGAGAACTACTTCTGTTGCCACAGTCAGGAAGTTCCTGTTTGTAGGAATAAAACAAAAAACTTCCTGTTTGTAGGAACAAAATTAAAATCTGGGAAACTGAAAGCTATTGATTGAACCAGACTCTAGAAATAGATCACCTTATCTGTGTTTTCAGTTATCAGAAATTACAATAATGTTTGTCTTTTGGACTAGGATATTGCTTTATTAACTAACAATGGCAAAATAGTTACCTGGTGTCTCTCTCCCTATTTAATGCCAATTTCAGTTTAGAGCAAACATTTCTAACTCATAAAACCTCAATTGTGTGCAGACTTCCAGCTATAAGGATAAGTGTAGCTTTTCTTTTTCATTCCTTTCAGTAGATAGTCATTCTAGAAACTCTGAGATGCATGACAATCTGCCATCATCCCAGAGATGATAACTCTAGGTCAATGATAGGTTTTAAAAGCATCCCTAATGCATTCATAAAGATGAGGTTTTTAGTGTTTGGACAGTGATATCAGGTCAAAACAGGGCAGAAGCCTCCAATCAATAAGCCAAAGGAAAAATGCAGCACTTTTAAAATGCAGCTTCTAACACCCAGATTCTTTCATGTCCTTACTACCAACACATGACAGTTGCCAGAGTCACACTGCAATTTAGACAGAGTTTTATTAACAAGGAAAATGAACCAGGAACACAGAAAGTCAAACAAAAATCCTCAATGCCACAAGTGGCCAGATACCTTACCCTAGTCACCATTCTTAGTCCCAAAGGTCCAAAAGACACATGTCCAAGATGATTCCCCTTTGCCCCTCCAAACCTGAGGCAGACACTCTGCAAAATCCAGTCTTTCTTTTTGATCTTTTCTTTGTTTCTCCAGTGTTCTGGGCTGCTCAGCTTCTCCAAGGTTCTTCAAACTTTCCCAAAAAATACTGATGCAAAATTAGCTTTCCAAAACCCTGGCTTTTTCCATGTACCAGCTTTCCAGGCCACCTTGCTATGGCACCACACACTAGCTTTTCCAGGCCTGCCTTCAGCAGTGACTAGCCACATTTACCACGCTTGCCCTCAGCCCCCAGTTACCCTTGACCTGCCATTCTGGCATCTGGCTCCACACTGGCTACTCTTCTGCAGGCTACTCTTCCACCGTGGCTCCTTACCACCAACAGCTCATTCTTTTTGGAGGCTTCTGTCCAACCTGACCACTCAGGCTTCTCTTTACTGGCCTGCCATTCTCCTGTCTCTCACATCTTTCTCCTGCTCCTCCTTTGCGTGTGCCCTTTTCATGCTTCTTGTTTCTTCTCATGGGTCTTTCTCTCAGACCTCACCCACCATGACAGTATGATGCCCAATACAATTTTCAACTATGTCACTATCAGAGGCCCTGGCTGCTGATCCAGTAGATTCACCTCCTATCAACAAATAACTAAATGTTAACTGTACTATGACAAGATAATATACAACAGTGGATATCACTGAATTTTAATAAAAGAATTATCAAGGGCTAGGTGAATGATCTTTTATGACTTCAAAAATTGCTACTATCCATGAACAAATTACCCACTAGTATTTTACTGCTTTTGTCTTTACTTTTATAGCTCTATTAAGTGGTTAATCTATCCCTGTTACAATATTAAATTATTTCTAATTCAACTATGTAATTTTCTCAATGATTATTTATATATATATTATATTTTGCTGTTTTTCTGTTACCAGTGTGGATTTTGTTTCATTTCCAATAACTTAACATTCCTTGTAAGTCTAGCCAGTGTATGTGAACTTCTTCAGCTTTTGTTTGTCTGGAAAACTTTCTCTTCCATTGTGAAGGACAACATTGCTGGGTGGAGTATTTTTGGTTGGTGTTTTCACCAGTAACACAATGCATACTCAGTGCTTCCTGAATCTAGTTGTCTGTTTCTTTCCCCATGTTAGGAAATATATCAGCCATTTTTCAAATGAACTTTCTGCCTATTTTTCTTCCTTCCAGAAATGATCATTACTTTATCATTTTGTTCCTCTGAATACATTCTATTCTTCTTAGAGTTCACTAAGACTTTCTTCCACTTCATCTTCTACTTCATTTCTTCTACTTCTTTCACTAGTCGGCTGTTGAATTCCTCTATTGAATTTTTCAATTTGTTATTTAATTTTGATTTCTGATTTTCTACTTTCTACAGAAGCAGAAAATCATCTGATTCTGTTAAAATTATCACTTTCCTCATGCACTGTTCTCCTAACTTCACAAATATTGTTATGATTACTTTGAACACATTATTTGGCAAATCACTTATCTTCATTTTCTTAATATTTTCTAGGGGAAATTTTATATTATTCTTTCAATTGGAACATATTCCTGTTTCTTTATTTTCCTTATTTTTTTTTTTTGCTAGATTCTGTGTATGACATAAAATAAGCACTTCCTGCAGTCCTGAAAGTATTATCTCATGCAGACTAATATGAATGATTTCTATTAACCTTCATTAGTCACTAAGCATTGGCTGTCTTTATGGATAATAATCAATCATTTACTATTTTCAATATAAAAGTACCTACCAATATGATAGCTTTTTGACCTAAATTTCAAATGTGTGCATTTTGTGTCTGTAGCTTCCTTTACTTTAAAAAGAATCACTCATAAACACTGCAGTTCACTTTTTAGTAGAAAAGAAAAATATTTGGAATGTAAGCAGGAAATTATTTATTCAAACCATTTAAACATTTGGGTTTGTTTTCCTTCAATGTAATAAAGACATATTAAGCTGGATAGTCAGGTAAGAAGAAAAATGATATTTGGGTTTTTTTTTTTCTAAATTACAAGTATTCTATTATCAAATTGTCTGGGTGTTTTTCTACCATTGCCTTTGATTTCCTGAAAAATATCTGAACTTTGAAACATCAAATATTTTGAGAGGCAAATCACTTTTACATAGATAAATTTTCATATCTTTTATCTTTCATATCTTTTATTCATATCTTTTGCATTTCCCCTTAAAGTAATTAGACTCACTACTTCTCTTGCTTTTATCATGCCTTAATTTATGAGGCTTTACCAAAGATCTTGAAAAAGAGATTAAGTTCCTCCAAACATTTTCACAAATTCAGAAGGAAAACAGCAACCAAAATTATATTTGGAGATCCTAGTTAAAATGGCAACATAAGTGACTCCTAAATCAACTATTCACAGATACATTGAGTCTACAATTATATACAAAACAGTTGTATTTCATAAGGAGTTTGATCTTCTTTGAAATATCTTCTTGTGATATTAAAATACAACCTTTATCCATTGCTTTTCACTTGTAAAGTTATTGATAGTTTTGATTTCATTATAACTGAAGATTCATGGGATTTTAATTCCTAGTGATTTAATGTATTTTTCCACAAAGAATAGAGTATTTTTCTGTAACATATTTCAGTAATCAGGTGTAAAGCTATAACTTGGGGAACCAATAAATAAAAAAGGTAATGTGTTTCAACAGTAAGACAAGAAAGTCCAGTTGCATAACTAACTTGAGCATCCTTCTTCAATAGGGTTTAAAACACCACACATTTTATGACAATAAATGAAAGACAAGTGCTTGGAGTGATTTTAGCTGAAAAAATTCTAAGCCAGAAAACAAATACCTATAAAACTTACCATCATTCAATCACTTTGTCCACAATAACCTATGTAGTAGAAACATAAAATGAGGCCCTATACTAATGTCTACACTGTAGTGGTGCCTACTTTTCATTCTGTTGTAACCCTCTGAATCCCGAGATACAGAACCAAAATGAACTAAGCTGCTTTCAAACTTTTTAGATTTATACTCCCTTCTTTAGCATGTGTTTGTTCATCCTTATTTTAAAATAAAAATGAAATTAAACCATCTGCTGGCTGTTCTGTATATCTTTGTCTGCTCCGTTGTTTTCCTTTTCTGTCTATAGTTCTTGACACTTTCATGTGTGAAGGCATCCATGAGGACAGTTCTTCTGGTCAGCAGTTTGTCTCAACTGATTTTTTCCCCCACTTTCCTGAAAAAGTAATTTTGATCTTAAATTATCGAATTTATGGCTCAAAGATATAAATCCATTTGATGTGGACTCCTCTCAGCAAAATCATAAAAATAAAATGCTAAATGAGGAATATAAAATATGATTATGTATAATTTACTTAAATTACAGGAGTTTCCCTTTAGGAATCCTGAGGGAATCTATCACGTCTGAGACAGAATCTTTCTCAGAAATGAACCTCAATTTGTTGCTTCTAGTCCTGTTTCCTTGATCTTAAGTTGAGAACTAGAAGACTAATAATAGCAACACATCAAACACCTAAAACTAATCTACAGTTTCTGCAGCAGGAATTTTGAGTAGAGGAAAAGAAGTACAAAGATACTCAGCAAATAGCCAACCTCTTAGGAAATTAAAGCCATCATCCCTCTCAAGTATCCTGGGTTTCCTCCAGTCCTTTCTATTTGTAACATGAACATAGCTCATCAATTTTTTTGTCCTAGAAAATACTACTAAACCAGAGTAGTTTTACTTTTTTTTACCTTTACAAATACAGGATGAGTTTTTGGAGGTCAAATGTAAGTGAACTCAACTTTGTTTCCCTTTTAAATGTACATTCTACTAATGCTTTCAACTAGTTACAAAATACCTCCTCTGTAAAATCCTTTGGTAGATGCTGACATTAATGAGAAAATTTGGACAATTTTGTAATAGATGAGCCATTCAGTTTCTGGTCTTTACATATTCAGTGTTTCTGAGAGCAAAGTGCTTCATGACAATATAAAATAACCAATTTATAATAATACCTACCATTATTTTAAATGTTCTCAGATCAACCTAGCTAGCCAGGATCTGAAGGTACAATCAAGTTTTAATCAGTTCAAATGAAAAATAATCTAAATAAAATGATAGCAACATGATTAACATAAGTTTAGGATGGGCCAAGTAAGATCTCACAAAATATTTAAACTATGACTTCAGGAAGGCAAGATTTTTCATGTGAACATTAAGGTTATTAAGGGCCAGGTCCAAGTTTTCTAGGGAATTACACTAAATTCTACCAAATGATGATTGAAAATTTATAGTACATATGTAAATACAAAGTATGGTATATAGAACCTTTATAAAAAATTGTTCCTCCCCATAGCCAAATACTTCAAACAAAACTTGACTCACGGAAATAGACTACAACTTCTGTCTCCAATGAAGGAGAAACTGACTTTTAAACCGCTTTTAATGTCAAAGCACATTCTGTAACTGTCTGCTAGTGAGTATGAACTGTCAACTCTCATCTTTCTTTGCTCCTTAGGGTTTCCCTTTATAAATACTGTGATCCTCCAACCAGTAGATTCTTCCTGAGGATTATAAAAATCATGTGCCTTCTGGAGAATGTGTGAGTCCCGTTGCTGCCACTGTCCTGTTGATTTTATTTAAATGAGCTTCCCAGTCCAAGAAAGACAGCTTTGATCACTTGAAGTCCCCAAAGAGACTGAAAGTGGTACTGAAATCTGAAGATAATAAATATAATTGGTCCAGTCATGAAAAGCTTGTCTGTGATATTAGAGCATCTGCTAGCAACATTGGAATCCAGCTGCCCCTCACTCTCCACTTTTATAAATTAACTAGTAAAGGAAATAAGAGGGAAAAAATGAGAGGAAAAAAACAAAACAACCAACAACTACAAAAAAACCACCAGAGCCATAAAATAAGAAGCAAAACCAAAGGGATTTAGAAGATCCTTTCCAGAACTACATCTGGGGGAAGAATTATACTTAATTTAGTGTGGATGAATTGACAGGACTAAAGAGAACCAATTCTTAGTGACTCTTCTACAGTCTAAGTTCACTTTAATTTCCTCTTAAACTATTGGCAAGGTTTTGCCCAATAGTCAAGAATGACAATTATCAATATATTAAGGGAAGTCTTAGCATTTCATTATCTTTAACTCAGTATGGAGACTCAGCTGTAGACCATGCACTTCAGATACTACAAGTGCCATATTTCAATAGACTTACAGTTATATAGAAAGGAAGAGTCATTAACTCAATAACACAATTTATTATATCCAGAGACTGATTTGAAGCTGGGAAGCTGTAACATAGAATAAAAAGTAGGTTTTCTGTCTGTAAGTGATTACATCCTATGGAATTCCTGAAGATGAACTAGCTCCAGAGGGAGCTTGATAAAAAGTCACCTCATTTCTGGGATAACTGGAACCAAGTTACTCACATCTCCCTTGTACAAGTGAATGCAGTTTAGAATGTAGTAACGTGGGGGTAGATGTAGATATGGATTGAATTATGAATGTACTCTCTAGCCTACAAAGTCAGTAGCAAAGAGTAGAAACCTGGTGACTTGAAATATTTAAATACAAGTTATGACTAACATCAACTGAATTGCATGCTATGCAGTTATGTGGGCAGCTGGGAGGAAGCCAGGTTTCAATGACTATTTACCCAAAACCATATAGAGACAAGAATACCTTTAGAAATCCCTGTCTACTAATCTGTTTGATTCCAAAAGTCCATTGTCTACTTGCTTCTGGGATTTACTTTGACAATGCTTCAAATTTAGCTCATCTGGCCGTGACAGTGATATCCATTTCATCTACCATGATTAAGAAGTCATATTGACTCAGGTTGGTAGAGTGTGGAGAAGAGCTAAGTATGAATACCCATCACACTCATGTTCAGTAGTTTTAATATCAACTTAATATGTGCCTTTGGTTGAATTTCTGAACATTTAATCGTTGTTTTGGACTATTTCCCCTAACATTTTAGTTGAATTCTGGGGAACTTATTGCTCAACTTTTCCCTTCAATCATATTTAGAAGATATTTAGAAGTCAGAAATCCTCCATAACTTTTTCAGTTGTCCTTTTTTGGAACAGTGGATGTGTTCAAATTACTTAACCAATTTTTGTCTTTTGTTTTGTATTTGTCTCAATATATATTGCATATAGTTATACTTTTTGTTATGTGAAAATTTGCCTGTGAATGGATATTTGATTGCATTTATTGATATTTGGAATTTTCTTTATTTTCCTCCAATTGTTCATATTTATTCCTTCTCTTTACTGAAACTTTATTTCTTTTAACACTTTTCATTTTAAAATTTTAAATCAGCATGAATTTAAAATTTGCCAATAAACAAGCTCCAATAGCAAGCTTTCATGCTTATTGGCAAATTTTAAATTCACTTTGATTCTTTAGTGGCTAGTTTTGAAGTTTTAACATACACAACTACAAAAAATTGATTATCAATAGACTTGTACTTGATATAAGAAACTTAGGCAAATATAATTTCAAATAATGTGTTTTTAATTTTTATTTTGCATTATTTTTGATTATGATGTGGGTATTAAACATATATATGTATATTCTTCTATACTGTCATACTTATTGTTTATCCTTGGATGTTTACTTTCCTTTATTCTGAAATCCCTTTAATGAAAGTCTCTGGGTTAAAAGAAAAGATTGTATTTGTTTTTCTGACACTTTATTTTAAATTTCAGTATCTTTCTGGTATTAGTTTTCTCTTACAAATTTTGTATTCTGTTTTTGTTACTAAGAAAATGATTATCATTTCTATTTTTAGATAGTTTTTGCTGGTTGCTAAGATCTTCTTTCCTTTGTCTTTATATACTTCACTACTATGTGTCTCAGTGTAGAATTCTTCATCTTTGTCATGGTTGCAATTTTTTGTTTCTTTTTAGGATTATATTTTGCCTTAGAATTTTGAGTATATAATTGAAGCTATAGGATGAGAAGGAGGAGGGGTAAAGACAAAACAGGGAGTAGCAGGACTATGGGTATCTTGGTGTGGGCATGGTATGGTAACTTGCCTCCAAATGACATATAGTATTATCAATCAGTGCTACCCCTCCAAAAGGATGAAGTTTTGTGGCTTCTAATCCAAATCAGTGTGAAATACCACTCTTTTTTACAAAAAGCTTTTTTTTTGCTTTTGAATACCCTAAGAGAAAGGTAATTGTCCTTAATATCATGAGATGGTATAGCACCAACAGGAAATCACATTACAATGTTTAAAAAATGTTATTTTTTTCATACATGCACATTATTCAAAAAGTTAAACAATGCTAAGACGGACATAAAATCCATAAGCAGTACTTGGCCCAAACTCTCTTTATTGCTGAGTTCCATGCCCAGAGAGTCACACATTTCTTTATTAGGGGCTTCCTACAATACTGCAATAGTTTTTAATCTAGCTGTGTATCTTTAGTCAAGGCTCTCAATGATGCAAAATACAGAAAACTATTTTTAGTTATACAAAATGAGGTCTTTAGTCTGTGAATGTGAATGTAAAATTGTTGATATTTTTACTGCTAAAAGCAAAGGTACAGATGGGGCTTAGGGACACCTGTCAGTGGGTTACTGGGCTACTTTGGGTCAGTGTGAATTAATATGCCTTAACTAGTAGAGTGTTATATTCCCACTGGGGTCATGAGAGAGTGGGGGAGTATTAAGAGTTCCCTGGAATAAGGATCTAGGGTCTAAAAATATATTTCTGTTGTTTCAGACACCCAGTCTGTACTATTTTGATATGGCACCCCCTAGTAAACTAATACATACTATATAATTCTACTTGTGCACTATGTTTGAAATGGCATAATTATGGAGACAAAGAATATACTAGTAGTTACCAGAGATTAAGGAAGGTGGGTGGAGTGTGGTTTACAATGGGTAAAATGAGAGATTCTTGTCATCTTGTCTTTGCTGATCACATGTATGATAAACTATATGAGCATGCATGTACATGTACACATGCATGTACGACTGATGAGATCTAAATAAGGATGTGATATCTTACTATAATTATGAAAATATCACCTTTGGAGAAAACTATGGAGGGTGTGAAGAATATTCCTGTAGTGTTTCCTACAATTACTTGTGAGTATACAACTAGCGCAAAAAATTAAAAATTTGTTATCTTCATCTAGAGATAATTCTGGCAAATGCTTAGGATTTCTATAATCCGTTGTTGCCATAGGTCAACTTCAGGAATTTTTATGAATTAACACTGAGGTGTTGTCCCTGTGAAAGCACTCATAGTTCCAGTTTACTTTTATAGAATATAGCCATTTGTAGTTATAATCAAAGGGTTGCAAGTAGTTCACTACCTGAGTTTTGTAATAAGCCTTTTTTTTATTGGAATGTAGCTAACCAATTTACAGATTGTCTACAATTACTTGAATGCTACAACAGAGTTGAACCCTTGTAACAGCTGATATGGTATAAAAAAGCAATAGTATGTGCTACTTACCCCTTTCCTAGAGCTAGAACTAGAGCAAAGTTCAAAGTGTTAAGATTTTATACTTGTCAAGCTTGGAATCCCATTTCTATCACCTCTTAAGCCCACAAGGTCACCAAATAACCGTTTAGCTTCTCTATCTCTTTTGAATTCAGAAAAGGATTTGAAACCTCAAATGTCTTTCTTTTCTGAGTTTTCTTTATCACCTGGAACTTTTTTTTTCTTTTGACAATTCTTTAGAACCTTGTTAATCCAGTGTCTTCAGTCAGGTTTTCTCACTCTAATGGTTTCCAGCAAGGAAATTGGTCTATTTTGCCTAGTCTACTGTTACTAGAGGCAAAAGTCATAATCCTCTTAGTTATTGTTTTCAGGGTACCTTATCAAAGTGAAATTTCACAAGCTATGAAGCATGACTTCAAGATCACAGCATATAGGTCATATTCATCTGAAATATCCAAATTGTGTTTCAGCATTAACTTGAGTTTTAGTCATTTTCATGATAAATCCATGGAGAATACAAGAGCCTAACTGGTCTTGTGAATAATCTGAGAATCATTAAGCTAGAAAGCCCTTGGAATGTCATTATCTACAGGCAGCACTTTAGAGTAACCAAAAAAAGAGCAAGGTCAGGGACCTTCAACTTTGGAGACTATTCAAGGGGAGAATTAAAAAGATGGAGTGCTTTGATAAGCTTCAAAGAGACACTTGAAAGAAATAAAAGCATGCTGACTGGATAGGTGAGAAGGGTTTTTATGATCATGAAGAGCAGCCGAAATTCAGGTCTGTGTAACTCCAGCAGAGAGATGACAGTAAAAGGAGCAAAGGTATCCAATTGGAGGCATAGAATTTGTTTGCACATTCTATATATTTGTCCTTCCATTGACTGGTGGTCAAACCCTGACCCTTTTGTGATGGCACCTCCAAATGTTTTGCACTATTTTGGTGCAGCCTTTCATCTTAGAATGTGTTGTCATGAGAACATGAATTCAGACTGACTTTTCTTACTTTTACAATGAGATGAAAGCATTTTCCATACAGGACATGTGATAAAACCCTAAAATTCCACCCCCACCCCCACTGTGAAGTTCTAACCTACTTTCATTATAGTTTGAAAGATAGTAACAAAAATATTAAAGCTATGTAGGAATGAGAGATAGCGGTGTGGTATTGTTAATTAGGAAAGTGATAGTATCTACAGTAATAAACTCATCTCTGCTTCACTGATATTTTGTCACTCCTTGTCCATTTGTTTCTAACTTGAAAAGCTCATAAATAAGCAAAAGGCAAATAGATTAGAAATAGTAAATTCCAGTTACATTTCAAATTCTTATAACTTAAAAAAATATTTTTAATCTATACTTAGAATGTCACCATTAGAAAGCCAATCAGATGAACTGTAGTGTTGACTTGATTTCATTTGACTTCATTCACATTGGGCATCCAAATCAACACAGGTTGCTGGTAGTCCATGAAACAACTTTGTGAGAATTTGAAGTAACTTCTCTTCCTTTGGGGAGATACAGATACATTTGGGATCTAGTTAGTGGGCAGTGGATATGTGTGAATTATAAAGAGGATCTGTGGCCTATGTTCGAAAAGAGCCTCTGGGCCATACTTCAGTCGCTGCTAAGCCACTTAGGTAGTTGTTCTTAAGAAATTAAATCTGAGATGTCTCTGAAAGCAACCTTAAATTATAGGAGTTGTGCATGACACTTAGCATGACTGAAAAAGTCATTTACCTTTCCTCTCAGAAAGTTTTATTTTGAGGTTTAAATATGAATTAAATTTTATTTATCAGTGAGGTAACACTGGTTTATAGCACTATATATTTGAGTATAGTTTCATACCTCTTCAAATATATATTGCCACATAATACCTATTACCAAACCATCAAGGTCTACTAGGGATTTTTGGACCTAGATCCCCCACTCCTTCCATCCTTCCTTTCCTTCTGGTAACCCCAGCTCTGCATTTAGAATCCAAGAGTTGGTTTTGGTTTGAGTCTGTTCCTTTACTCTTATTTCTTTCTGATTTTTGTGAGTTAATTCAACATGCATTTATCTTTCTCCCTTTGGCTTATTTTGCTTAACATAATATGATCTACTCCAATCCCATCCATGGTGTCATGATTAGCAGTATTTCTTTTTTTATGACTAAGTACTATCCATTCATCTGTTGGGCAACTGTATTATTCTATATCTTGGTTATTGTGAATGGTGCTAGAATGAACTTAGCGGTGCATATATCTTTTTGAAAAATGTTTTTATATTCTTCAGATCGATGCTTAGAAGTGAAATTGCTGGATCATATAATAGTTATATTTTCATTTTTTTAGCAACATCATACTATATTCTCTAGGGACTAGACAAGTATACCTTCTTATGAAAAGTATATGAAAGTTAATTTTTCTTTATACCCTTACTGGTACTTATTTATAATCTATTTTGATGTAGTTTATTCATCTTCGTGGGTGTTCAGAGGACAGTGTAGCTTTAATTTGTTTACTAATAAGTGATAATGAGTATTTTTTATGTACATGTTTGCCATCTGTATGTTTTGGAAGAAGTTATCTTTTCAGATCATTTGCCTATTTTTGATTGTACTTTGTTGTTGAATTAGGTGAATTCATTATATATCTTGCACATTAACCCCTTGTCAGATTGTGATATGCAAATATTTCTCCCCTTCAGTAGAATGTTTTTTCATTTTAATGGCATTTTCCTTGCAGAAACTTTCATTTTATGTAGTTCCAATAAAAAAAATTCTTTTCAATGGAGTTGAGTCTAAATGGAGTTGATATCTAAAGTCAGTGTCATAGAGTATATCACATAGATTTTCTTCTATGTATTTCATGATTTTATGTTTTACAAGATTACATTTCAAAATATTTGACAATTTTCATTATAAATAGAATTGAACAATTCAACATGGTAGTATTTGGATGTCTACTACTATTACAACTGCTACTTTAATTAGTACTAACAGTATCAGCTAACATTTAATTAGTAAGTACTCCTATGCCAGAGTGTAAAGCACATCCTATATCAACCCTTGAGGTAAAATAAGACAACAGAAATCTGTTTACCCTAGTTGAAACACTTTAAAAAATGTCCTTGCCCACATAATTTTGGGTAATCATTGCATGAATGAATGAGTGGCAGCATTCATTCATATAACAGAGTATACAATTAACCCTGTTACAGTCTTTAAATAATTCATTGTCTTTGGTGAAATCCTAATTACTTTCAAATCATAAATATGGATTTGAATTCTGTATCCACAATTTATGAACTAGGCACTTCAGGGAAGTTAATGAGTTTTAGCTTCCCTAGCTCTAAAATTGGGAAATAATGCAGGGTTGTGGTGAGGATTGGGTAAAATATATATGTAAAAATACTTTGTATTATCTGACAGTCAATAAGTTTTTAACCTATATGATAGTGTTTTTCAGTTTTCAAAAAAAAGCAAGTCATATCCTCTTTTTATTGGCATTGCAATCATCTGTCTAATGTTGAAAGCCAGAAATCTATGATTCACTCTCTTGCTTACTTAAAGTCAATTATAAAGTACAAATTATCTCATAACAGATTACATAGATGAAAATCATCATGGTCCTGAATTATGTCCTCACCATACCATCCTGTTGCTGGCAACTTCAAGCTGCCCTTCTCACTCTACAAAACAAATTGCCAACTTTTTAAACTAGCACTAAAGTCAACTCACAATCCTGTCTTCCCTATTCCTTTAAACTAATTTTCAGACTATATCAGCCTTAAGCCATGAGACTTCTGCCCAGCTTAAAACTAATTAGGCTTAATTATAAAAACAGTGGTTACATTAAATGAGCTTTTGAAACTATTGTGCCTACATCTCTCATTTCTAGGAGGTTTTGCAATAATCCCTTGCAATGTGTCTTGCACCATTCCATTTGATTGAGATTCATCAACACTAAGTTTTGATGTCCCAGTGTAGAATTTTCTCATCAGTTCATTCAAAGCAGAAATCTGAACTATGTTGTAACTACAGCTACAGGTTTCAGAATCCTCCATGCATTGTTTTATTTAGGGTATCTGGTAGAGGCTAATTTGGACCCCACAATACTGTTACAAAGTTTACATATACCTTTGAGGGATTTGGAAGGGTTGATTCTTATTATTAAACTCTACCTACTGTAATAAGGAAAACAAAATTTAACTGCCTCAATAGATTATTCTTTTGTTTACGAATTAAATGGTGAACTCTAGTTATGATCCATAAAGGAAAAGATCAAAATGAACAAAGTGTTTTCTCAATATTACCCTTATATTGTCCCATAGATTCATATTTCAGAACCAAGACAACTATAGATTTCTAGATCGAGTGCCCTAAGGCTAACTTGTTTAGCTCAATGAACTTAAGGGACAGTCAAGAAATCTAATGTTTTTATTCTATTGCTTTTCAAATATATCTATTTCTCAGATCTTGGGTTTAACAGAAATACCTACAAAAACATCTATATATTATCATGATGTGAGGGACTTTTAATCTGATTAAGCATGTTTAACGCCCTTCTGCAACTATCTTTCAAACACACCACCACAGTTCTCACTAAGGGTTGATTTAATTTCTAAATGATACCTTCTGCCACAGTGTTTTTCCCATTTTATCAAAAAGCTAAATGGAAAAAGGAATGCCAGGAATTCGACAATATCTGAAAAAGAACAAGTGGTAACACAAACTCATGAAACACATTTGTACTGTTCAAAGATCAAATTGGCAAATGTTCATGTAATATATTCAGATGGGCCTAATTCTATCTTCTATGCAATGCTCACATTTAAAAAGAATTGCAATGTGGTTGGGTTTCCCCAAATGTTTGCTGTGCCTCTGTAAAGACAAAGGAACATTATCTTTTAAGGATATTTTCCTGTTATGTGGTTTAATCATAGTTGGTTTCACTGCACAGATAAGTTGTCTGTGTTATATAGACAAAAATATATTTGCACACCTGAACATCCTAATCCTCCCTGTGTCTATTTCTTTTCTGATTCTGTTTCTGACACCCTTTCCCTCTTCATATACATAGACACAAATATAAATATTTATGACAAGCAAGCTAACTAGTTGACAGAATTGTTCTGTAAGATCCATCTAAACTTACATTAGGTAAGGGCTGGGCATGGTGGCACATGCCTGTAAGTGGCAGCCTAGGAAGCCGTGGCCAGGGCCAGGGAGTGTGGTTCGAGTCCTGCCAGGGGCACGTAGTGAGACCTAGTCCCCAAAAAATAGCTGGGTGGGGTGGCGCGTGCCTGTAATCCCAGCTACCTGGGAAGTTGAG